>VWZZ01005685.1:181806-196824 GCA_013399095.1 Psophia crepitans
CGAGAGCGGGGAGCGGCAGCGGCAGCCTGGCTGGAGAGGGCTGTCCCCTCCAGGGCCACGGTTGTGCAAGTGCTTTATAAACAGATTTGCTCCACTCTCCGAATCGAAGTCCTGGATGTACATGGGAGAAGCATCTTTTTTTGGGGGGGGGGCGGGGGGTATGGACCCTTTGTGGCGTGCCAGGAGCCGGCCGCAAACTTGTCTACGCAACTGCTGGAACAGTCGGTGCCTCACCTCACTTGGGAGGTGCTTCAGCTCATCCCTTCCAGCCCCTGAAGGACATCTTCATCCTTGATGCTTAGTTTTCTTGAAGGCTGTTTTAGCGTTATTTGGGTCTTTTACTGCTTGGTAGCCTGTGGAAAAAACCCGAGTGCCTCATTCTCTTCGGGTTGAGAAGACACGTTGCAGCTCTGTTCTGCGCTGCGTTTGAGGGAAATGCACTCTGTCAGGTAACTTTTACGTGCCGTGTGTGCGGACGCAATTCCTGACGCAGCTCAGCTAGAGGGAAGGGGGCTTGTTTCTATACCGTGCCTCAGGACTTGGGTCGGTGCTGTTATCTCACCTGGCGCTCAACAACGTCGCACACGTAGCAGTGAGTGACCCACGTGTTGGCAAAACTTTGCTCATGAGCCGGTACGAGGTGACGAAGAGAAGATTGATGAAGGTCATCTGCCATGCTGGTGGGAAAACTCCTTGCTTGAAAATAACGCTGTGGTTTGCACCTTCTGCAGCTGGCAGACCCCTCCGCGCGTTGGAACCTGCGGACAGTGGGCTTTTGTTACCTTTTGTGGCTCTTTTTCAAGTAGTCTGCAGACCCACAAAGTTGAAAACCAGTGCTCTGAGCTTGGTAGGGCGCTGGGGTGGGCTGTCTCCTCTTGGCTCTTCAGTTTGCCACCAGCTGGGATTGTTGTGCTGTTTTATGTTGTACTGTAGTACAGAGGTCCTGGACCTGACCTGGAGTTCCGCTCGGTTGGGTGTAGTAGGTCATTCCTGCCCCCCTAAAATCACAAGGAAATTAGGAGGCAGTGTGGGGATACAGAAACCTGGCAGGAGCCCGCGATGCCATGACCAGGCGATGGGAGCACTGAGAGTGGGGTCGGTGTGTCAGCAGCAGTGCAAGCGTGGGTAACTCGGGGTCTGCCACGGTGGCTGGCCGAGCTGGCTGGGACAGCCGCTGCCGCCAGCTTTCCCTGCCACCATTTTCCCAGAAGTGGCTGTTTGCATGATGGAGCCAAAGAGGATGGGTGCGCACTCCTGAGGCGCTGCCGCGTTATGGCCGTGGTACATGAGATGCAAGCTGCTGTCCACTATGCCGGGCTGTAAGCTGCGGCTCCGCAGCTGGTACATGTGCTGCTCCGCTGTCCGGGGGGAGGTGTGTGATTGGGGCTGAGGGCAGGGACCCCCTCAGCGTGGGGCCCCCCGCCTGGCCGCCCACCTGCTGGGGCAGGCTGTACTCGTGCCTCCTTGCCCCCCAGGCTCTCTTGCCTGGTAGCCAGGCACCCTCTCTGAGCATCTCTCCAAAATCCTGGGCTTTGGGTCCTGAGCTTTGGGACAGAAAAGGTCTTTCCCCTTGTGCAGATGTCACGCCTAGTAAAATGGGGTCCTCAACTCAATTTGGGAGATGGGTTCTACTGAACAACGAAATAAGTAAAAAAGCATGCCAGAAATAAGTGTTAGAACAGCGTTTCCCAACTTAACGTGCTTTTCTGCCTGTGGTATAACTAGGAACCTCTCGGTTGCTGTGAACAAGAGGCTCCCTTTTCTTTTCACATCAGAAGAGCGAATACCTCTGATGTTCAGGCAGGGGGTCCCTTCCTGGCACCCATGCCCAGAGGAGTGTTTGCGGAGGGGCACAGCTCCCCACAGCTTACCCCGCTCTCAGCCTGGCCTGCAAGGAGCTGCCGGGGGGCTTATCACGGACCCCGGGGCGGGGAGGCGCAGGGTTTGCAGCGGGTGGCGTGCGGCTGGGACGGCAGCCGGGGCGGGAGGGAAGCTGGAGCTTCACAGCCTCCCACCTCCCCAAGCTCGCCCCGCATCGAGCAGGGTGCTGGGGGTGGCGGCTGCCGGAGGTCCCTGCTGACCCAGTGTGTCTCCTCTGGCTTTGGCTTAGTTTTTAAAATGTTTTTTAGGGCCTCTTTGCTTCTGTGAGGGGAATTGTGCTTATTTTTGTGGGCCTTTCACATGTCACTTTCTAATTCGTAGGTGCGTCTGAGAGACTCACGAGCTCATCTTCCCATCCAACTTTGTGACTATTCTTTTCTGTAGACTCAGAGTATATACTACATACTTCTTTCGTGCTCTCAGCTACCATGAGGTATTTCCATAATACCTTGATTTTCTTTTTTTTTGGGTTCATTTTTTTTTACTAATAAAAACGTCCAAAATTTACATCCTTCCCTGTATTCTGTTATTTTTGTCAATGTCTTTTTTGCTGCTACTGTTCATTAACCTCATATGTTTTTGTACTGAGTGCATTTTAAATATCAGCCCTTTTATTCCTTATATGTCCTGAAAGCCTCCAGTTCAAACTGGATAATTTTGAAGTCTAAAAGATAGAAGGCTTGTCCCACAGATGTAGACTGTCTCAGTTCTTAAAATCATTTGAGATCATAACTTTCTATAAATATCTGACATCAGTGGACACTTTGAAGACTCACAGAGCTCATTTTTCTGTAAATACAAAGTAGTAATTAAACCCAAAGAGAACATAAAAGACATTATAAAATTATAAATAAGAAGGAATGTTTATCCGTTGTTTTTTTAAAGATGTTTTCTAGACAAGACTATAAGTGCATTTTTTTCGTTCAAAAACTGTTCAGAAAGAGGATTCAATATGTGCAGGAATGTAATAATACATTTTTTTGGGCATTTTGTGCTTTTTAAAGCCTCTGGGTACCCGGAGAGTAATTAGTAGAAGATTTTTAATAAATGAAGGTTATGTGACCATAAAAGGAATCAAGCACTCGAAGGTCAAAGAACAGATTTTTCTAAAGTCGATAAAACGAATTAGTGGGTTTCAGGGCTGGTTAGTATGTTCTTCCTTTAGATTGCTGTGATTTGTAAACTGTCCTTGCACAGAATAACATACGGAACTTCTTGTCGGGAAGTTTGGGCAAAATTTGTTCACATTACAGCCATCTTCTCTCTTGAAAAACAGCAAAGGGTAGATGTTAAATTCACCAGATTCCAAGAACTCTGAATGAAGATACTTTGGAAAGTAATGTTATTACAGACTGTTTCTCTGATTTTGGGGGTCCCGTTTGATGTCAGTATGATTCCTTTGCATATGGAGAGAGAACATGACAGGGTAAAACAAAATAGTTGGGTTAGGCAGCGTGGTGGTACTGCTTAATAACCTTCTCCCGTAATGGGGAAGGAACAAAAAGGAGAGCAGTTATTTTAAAAAAAAAACAAAGCAACACAAAACAAAAAAAAAAAAAGCCAAACCACAAAAAACCCAAACCCAGCAAAAACCACAACCGCTTCCCCCGGACCAAAGCCAGCCATGTCTTAGTGTTTCAAAGCGCAGAGATCTGTACTGAAACACACTGCTCGGTTGACCTGCCCTACAGGACAGGGGATTGCTGAATTCTGGGCGTTTGAATGGAAAGACGTAGTTTGGAGTTAGGGGGTTTCAACCCCGCGCTGTAGAATTGCGTTACTTCGATGGCAGGGGAGAGGATCCCGGTGGAAGCATTGCAGTGCAGCTGTCTGCCGCGTACACGCTTTTCCTTGCGGAGATCATTTTCCAAACAGATTCCTCCATCGCGGACCAGTTTGACCCACTTTTGAGGTTGTAAACAGAGATCAGAACTGGAGCGGGAATTTTCCTTGTCATATGAGGCTTCGCGCTCCATTAAGTTTTGTTTGTACTTTCATTTTTGGTCAGCTGTTCGACAGAAAGCATCATTTTGAGGACAGCTTTGTTCCGTTCAGGGAAAACAGGGAAGACGCATCGGGGGGATGCGATGCAGCGGCCATTTGGCACTTTGCGGTCCCCCCCCTCTCCTGTTAGGGGCTCCTGGAGGGGATGACAGCAGCTGGTTCAGCGCTTTGAAGCCAGGGGAGGGGGAAGTGTGCCGGGTCTCGCACGCCTTGGCCCCCCCCTCCATCAAACAGACTGTCCCCAGCCGTTGCACCGAGCGTAGGATTTAACAAGCCAGAAGCTGCTCTGCTGCGCGTGGGAGGCCGATCCAAAACACAGCCGCTTCCTCTCGCTGCTCCCGCATCTCCCGAGGCGCGAGAGGAGCGCTGCGAGGCTGGCCCTGGGAACAGAAATCCAGCTGGCTGAGGCTCGGTGCCTGGCTGGAAGAAAACTTCTTTCTCCGGGTGCAGGATTGGGCACCGGCATCGATGTTAGTTTCGTTATCATTTGGGATAGTGTCGGGACTGATGGGAGCAAAGATTAGGATCTTTTTGTAAATACCTGGTGTATTAGTATTCTCTTTTTAATGATGGAGGTCTTCAGCTAACCGAGGCGTTCTGAATGACAGTTTAGGAAGAAGTTCAGACTTTGTGACTTGCTGTGTATGTGCAAGCACTGAAGAAGAGCCGAAGTCCCCGAAAGGAGGGTTCAGGCTGCCACGTGTGGCAGCCGTCTCACCAGCCGTGTGCTCAGGATGGGTCCGTGCACCTACAGCTCTGCCAAAGGGAGATTTATCTGCACTTGTCTCTGATCTCACACGGATGTATGAGGGCCAGCTGCTTCTGTCATGTCGTGACAAGGCGTGCCCTGAATGTGATGTTTCAAGCGTTTGCAAAGGGAGAAGAAAGGGAAGGTGTTGGGCAGCCAGAGGTAGTAACCGGAGGTGATTTTTATAGCCCCATAACCTTTGCAGAGGGTGCAATGCCAGCCGTGAGCTGACTGTGGAGCCCAGGCAGAGCTCAGGAACCGCAGTGAGCATCCCACCATCAGTGCAGAGTTACTCCGAAGGCAGCAGTTGCCAGGTGCTGGTTGCCCGCTAGCAATCTGAATTTGGGAAATTCTTCTGGCAGGATGGCTCTGCCCCTGCAGCCTTGCTGAGGCTGTCGGGGTCTGCCTGGCCGAACCAAAGGACTGTCCTGCCTTTGCTGACAGAAATCCGTCAGGAAGGTAGTGCAGACGCTGGTATTACAACAGTGGCAGCAGAAGGTCATCATAGGACTAGACCTGGGAGGCAGGAAGCAAAATCTGCATTTTGATGTGCATATGTTCTCTCCCCCCGGCAATAGTCCTTACGTAGAGCCTCCCAAGGAGATTATTGTGCTCCTGGCAAGAATAATCCGCGCCGGGCAGCTGTGCCTGCCGTGGCTGCGTGCTTGGGCAGCGCCGGCGTGCGTGCGAATGCTTTTCCTCCAGGGTGGAGGCATTGCAAGGTCGAGCCGAGCGCCAGGGGAAAGTTATCCCAGGCGAAGTTGTTAAGAGTGCCTTTTTCCTCAACACGTGCCGTTCTGCTCAGTGTTCCTGTGAGCTTCCTATGGGATTGCTCGGTCCTCTTACGGAGTTGGCCACGTTGTCGTTTGCCACATTACTGGTACTGCCTTGTGAGAGCACGGATGCACGGAAGGAGATGCCCGTGCTTTTCCCATCTATGCACTGACTCTGTAATTCCAGTGACTGGGATGTTATCCAGAGAAACACGGTCTGCCTGTGTGCGCTGAGGAAGCAGAGGACTTGCATCAGTGTTTGCCGTCTTTTTCCTTGAAAGTCAGACCCTGTTAATGCATAAAGGTCTACACTGAATGAAATAAGGACATGCCAGACCCTGAGAAGAAGGGGAAATGAAAGAAACTGTTGGTGATTAAATTGTTTTTATGAGAAAATACCAAAAGATAACATAATTTTGCTGGTCTTGCTCTCGTTAATGTCTTTTCCACAGTTTCTAGGTGGGTTCTTTCTATGTCTGTGTATAACGTGGACACTGGAAAAGGCAGTTCCTTAGCCCTCGAGTGCCCTGCTGCATCCTCCGAACATTGTGCCTGTGCGGGGAAAGGAAGAGCTGTGGGGATGCCACCAGCACTGGTTACTACTGCGTGCTGCTACTAGTGGTTGAGGGCACCACATTGTTCAGCCAAAAATGTTTAAGATGGTAATTCAAGCCTTAGAAAAACTGGAAGTCTGGCTTGAGTATTGATGTTTACAAATTATTTATGTATGTAAGTGTATTTGTACGTATATACATACACACATATATGTACTTAAAATCTGGCTTTGAACCACTGAGGGGAATATACATCTTTCAATAGACATCTTTCTTAAATAGCAGTTTTAATTAGTGATTACCTAGTGGCTGTGATTTGAAGAGCTGGAACCTTAAAACACTTCAGGCATGACAGGGCTTGCACAAATCCTGTGAGCTGGCAGCACGGAAGCGGCGTCAGTCTTGCACCTCGGCTGGCTGCGCTTCCCTCCCTGATCCTCAGCCAGTGTGACACTCCCGCGCTCGCCCCGACTTCGCTGCGTGCAGCAAAGCCACTTTCTCTCTGCATCTCTCAGTGCGATGTGGTTGCCGCCCTCACCCACCAGCAGTGCTGCAGAGGGGGGGCCGGCCTCATCTGCAAGAAGTTCCCGTCGCACCGCTCCTCACCACGGACGGACCTTTGGCACCCGGTGAGCAGAGTCTCCTCTCGCACCACGAAAGGCTGCTTGGCTCTAAGAGCGTTTTGTTCAGGTCTCCGTTTACCTGCTCTACAGCAAGCGCCGTCAGACGATGTTGGCAGCTTGCCCGGAAGGGGGTCTCCACTGCAGGGCTTTGCTAGTCCTACGGAGTGTTTTCACACACAGAGAGGGTGAAAAAGCAGTCAAAATCATACACCGCCTCCCCGCCCCAGCCGACGGTGCAGCTGTGCCGACAGAGAAGTGCTTTTGTTGGCTTCGCTACTGTCGTCGGGGGAAGCGGTACCGTTAGACTGGCAGAGGAATTCCCTCTCTGGCATATGTTACATCCACACTGAGGAGCGGTGCCAACATATCTAGCAGCAGAGCTCTCCCAGTGTAAACAAACCCTGAGTGATTGGACTCCTGAAGCCCAAGCTCGTGCTGCATCAAAACAGCGATGCTGCGCGGGAAGCGCTGCAGGGTTTACGTGAGAAGGGGTGCAAAGTCCCTACCCGCCAGCCTCCCTTCGCGGGGGAACGCCAGCCAGCACAGCTCCCAAAATACCGCTTTAGGTAGGTTCTCGCCAAGCGCTGCCTGAATGCTGCTACACCTGAAGCAGCACTTCATCAGGCTTTTCCCGATTGCTCACTTCAGGGGAATACACGTCTTCCTGTGGGAACATCAGTGCTGGCACCCCGGGAGCTCCGCACCGTGAGACTGACAATACTGCTTGGGGTTGGTGATGGTTGCGCACAAGCTGATTTCCTCCTTCTCCTTCAAATAGGAAGAAAATAAGTGAAACCACAAGAATTTGGAATATGAGTTCTCAGCATTTAGGAAATGCTGGAAAGAAGATTACTCCTCCAGCTGTAACTAGATCCTCGTATGTGTATGTGTAAAATTCTCCATGCACACCGCCATGCGTGTGTTGCAGTAGGACTCTGGCCAAGTTCAGTTCACACGGTGGGCCTGCGAGCGGTTCACAGTTGCAGTTGCAAAGGCAGCTGTCAGTCTTGTATTTGTTAAGTTTGATGTGCCTGGCATTCTCGGTTTCTTAATGCTGTCTTAATGTAGTTTTTTTGTGTGAAATACAAAAATATAATGGAAACTTGAGAAAACAAAAGTACCGTCTGGCATGTCCCGATGCCCTTACGTCACTGTGTTTGTATCTTAGGGCTTGGTCACGTACCCACTTCATGGGAGTCAGTTTGTAGACTTTGTTGGGAGTTTGATCAAGGTCCAAGGGAAGTAACAGGAGTACAGCACCTCCACTGCAAAGAACGTACTGCTTTCCTGAACATTGTTTAATACAGGTGCACGTCTGAAAGGATGAGCTGAAACAGCTGGGTCTTTTTCACAGAGCAGATGAAAGGAAAAAAGTGGCTCTAGTTGTTGTGTCAGACTCTAAGAACCAGTTTATCAAGGCTGCCACAGACCTGTCTGGCATTTTAACCAAACTGTAAATTTCCTTTGCAAACTTAGCATCACAGTATCTGAATGTAGGTCACTATTAATGAAGGCTGGTCAAGCAGGCGAACATTTGTGAACATGGGAACAACTTCAAAAGCGGGAGGAGTCTTCAGTCAACCAAAGTGCTCCTGATTCCAGGTGCCATAGCAGGGTGGACGTTGGGGAGCATGGAGCTGTGGCTGATGAGTCGGTATGGCCCATTAGACAGTAAAGGAAGGGTGGTGGGATAAGGTTTTGCGGTAGAAGATTAGGGCTAAACATGAGACTGGAGTTTGGTATTGGAGTTACAGGTTTGGAAGGTGGCGTCCTGTGGTCTGAGGTGGGACAGGTGGAAGGATGGGGTACGGGGACTGGTGTTCAGCAGAAGAGTGTCAGGTGTGGGGTCTGCCGTGCTGAAGGCTGTGAAGCGAGGCAGTGGGATCTAAGAACTGCTGCTATGGCTGTGATTAGTAGTGGTGTCCAAGGGCAAGAGGTTTGGGAATCTCCGTGCCCAATTATTTCATAAAAAGTGGGCACCTGTCACTTCTCAGAGAGACTGCTCTATTGAGTTCTTCCAAAGGATGCTCAAAGTGCTTTTGTAAGTGCAGGAGATGGGCAGAGTTTGGGACACTAAGCAGGAGAACGCTCCCTGTGTTAAGGTCCCAGATGAGGTCAAGACCATAGATGCACTCCTGCTTTTGCCTTCTGCTGTGTCTTAGCTCTTGGTTAACTTGAACGCCAGGTATCCTTCTCAGCATGTAAGTATCTTAGTGCATATCGTAAGGCACCTGCCTTCCCCTTTGTAATGTGTGTGGAGCTTATGAGAATTCTTGGGTGAACCCTGGAAAGTTATAATTTGGGGACCTTAGTGCATGGCTCATAAGAGCTTCAGTCTTTTGCTAGATCTAGCTGATACTATCTAGTGCTCGTACTGCCAGTCTGTGCTGACGGCCTGCTGCCCCATTTTCAGAGCGTGGGTTTCCTCGTACAGGAATACAAAAATACAGGTGTCTAGCACACAGTGACTGCCCTGTGGCTTAGTACTGAAGAGTTTGTGGGCAGCAGGTTTTATAGGTTGGGAAAAGTCAGCGCTAAAGAGGCGCGATGCTGCAGAAACAGTATCATGATAAGATCTGGTGCTCCTCCAAGACACCTAATTTTAAAACAAAACTGCGCCTTGCTCAGAGTCATGGTCCGTGTTTTTAGTTGAAATATAGCATTCTGCTAATGTCACCTAATGCCACCAGCAAGACGTGCAATCCATTAAATGGTTGGGCTCAACTGCAGGGTGCTCCTCGCTTAGAGACTTGGAAGATGTGACTTTTAAGGTGCAGCTGTGACTCCTGCTATCCTGGGAGGAGCGTGGGGCTCCATCCGCAGTCCTCTGAGCCCAGCTCTGCTCGCTCACTATGGAAAGAGCTCCGCGCCTGCCATCGGTCCCTGGCAATGGATGCTTCACCAGGAAGCAGGCGATATCCTACCATGTAGCTACAGGGAACGCTGCTGTGACACCAGTCTTTCTTTTCTGTCTCTGCTGGGTGCAGTTTGTGAGGTCAGGTGCTCTGGGACGGAGGATGAAGCAGGAAACTCAAACATCCCAAGGGATGGGCCTTGCTGGGCACTGGTGCAGGAGCAGACAGGAGGTAACACCACTGGGAGTGGTGGGAGGAAAGGAACCTGCAGGAGTTGCTGGACAGTGAATCTCCTTCACAGCCCAAGTTAGTGTGAGAATAGCCTGGCTTCCTCCTCATTATTATTATTTATTTTTAATCTCATTTTTATCCCTGAACACAAACCCCAGTGACAAACCCCAGCCTGCAGCGCTTGTGCAGGAGGTGTTTGCTTCTGGGCCACCGTGCTCCATCGGAAGATCAGTCACCCTTGATGTTGTTGTGCCTTAGCTGCTCAAAGGGGCCAGATGCGAAACACAGCTGCTGCAGGACTGCACGGGATCTCTAGGACCCTTTCATTAGCTTTGCTGCTTTGTTCATTTGTAGTATTTTTACTGATTATACTGCGATGATGCTCTGTGTGTACACGGTGTTCTGAAACCTGGAGAGAAAACTGTTGCCTGCTGCAAGGCGGATACAGTGTAAAAGGCTCCAGGCGGGATGAACAGGGTGTGGGAAGAACGATCCGGCAGGTTGTGAGAGAGGACAGCACCCTCATCCACACCCTCCCTACACCACCTCCCTTAGGGACTGCATTCTTCTGCGATGCTCTTGGCAGTGCAGGGTTGATTCTTTATGAGATTTCCCCCTGGTACCCCTACTTGAGGGGCGAGTGTTTGGACTCCAGCAGCCCCACTGAACAGGACATGCGTAAGTGCCCGCTGGACGTGCCTACTGGTTTGCAGCTAATAGAAACTCTGCTAGTTTCTGCTTTCTAGGAACTGAGATAGTCTTCTTATATAGTAAATCATGTTCTACGTAGTATATGTCGTGCTGGATAAATGATTGATTTTTTTTGTAACTTTTATGTAGTAACCTTGCTGTCATTCAATCTCTTCCTATTGCCCTCCTGGTAGATTCCTGTTTATATTTGAAGGCACCATACAGCTCTCCTCCTTCGGCCCATTTTGTCAACTTGTTCAGCAGATAAATGCAAGGAACAGCTAGTTTCCCGTACATACAGCTGAAGATGTCTCCTACCTTTTACTAAATCCTCATGTTTACTCATTGCAATCAAAAGACTGTAGTTGGTTTTTTTTTTCTTTTAAACTCCGTATTTTACAGATTCCTTGCTTATTTTCTTCATATATTTTCCCTGTCCAAATGCACTAATGGTAGCCTTTTTCATTTTATTCTAAGACCACCCCTGTCATACCTTTTCTTGATACTGCCTGTCTCCACATTGCCCTTTTCAATGCATTGGTGGTTGTTGATTAAAATCGTAGATTTAAACTGATCAAAAAGGATGTAACATTTAGCCAGGTACCATCTGTTTGTATCCTGCATGGTTCTCCGTCTTCTTCTGGATGGTAGAAAATGTAGACCACTCCTTGATAGCTGCAGTGCATCATGTAAGTGTCCTCACTGAGCTATCCGTGATTTCCAGAATTACTCCCTGAGAAATTAAATCTTAATCAGAACCTGTCCCAGAACCATGAAGAAGGTTTAAACTGTGGCTGCTCGGTGCATTACCTTCTGCTTGTCTCTTTGGATTCCACCGTGGAGGCCCGGTCCCTAATTAAGAATCTGTCAGGTCCCTCTGGAATCCTTGTCTTTTCTAATTATTACTAACCTTTTTTATTTGTATTACTACAGCACATAGAGGTTCCAGTTGGACACTGAGGCCTCTTTGTACTAGGAGGTGTACAGACATAGAAGAAGAAGACAGCCCCTATTAATGGACTAACAGTGTTGGTCTGTGAAAGTGAGAGGATGAAGCAAATATTGGAGAGGAAAAGATGTAACCTCTTTGCTTCATTGGCTTTATGTACACACACACAACCTACTTTTTAATAAGCCAAGTAATTTTGGAGTGTGACCCTACTTTAGTTTTATTTTGTTTATCCTTTCTCTCTGAATGTATTTGCTGTCTTTCAGGCAGGCTAGCACTTACCTACCTGTGGTCCATTTGCATTTATGTTCTGTTACGTTTTGAAGTCTCTAAGGCTATAAATGTGATCTGTGAGAGAGAGGTCACCCTCCTGAGCTTCCTGTAGCTGTATGCAAATGATGTCATACACCCTACGTGTGACTTTAACACGGGCTTGGCCGACATAATTACACTATGAGATTCTGTCAGGGGGGCTGAGTTTGTTACTCGGGTCCCTCACTGTGTTTCTCAGCCATCTGTAGCAGAAGGTGGGCAGAATCACATTAAGATTTCCCAGGTAAATAACGAGTGTTCTTCTTTTTATGGGATCATTAACACTTTAAATTTCTAGCAGGGTACAAATGTGAAGATATTTTAAAAATCTTTACGTATGCTTCCATCTCCTGCTGGATAAAAATGCCAGAGCTGAGAAAATGTAGCCTGCTTCTCACATCGCCCATGAAGTCTGTTCCCTTGTTTTATGGGAGAAGAAATGGCATTTCTAAAGATTTACATAACTTATTCTTTTGAGGGAAGATGAGTTTTTTTTAAACTGGAAACGTGCATTAGAGTGCTGGTAAGGCTGAGGTCTCACACACGTGTATTTGGCATGTATTTTTGATGGAGCCAGGCTCTTCTCGGTTTCATTAAGCGATAGGACAAGGGGCAACGGATCCAAGCTGGAGCATAGAGGGTTCCGGGTTAATATAAGGAAAAACTTTTTCACTGTGAGGGTGACAGAGCACTGGAACAGGCTGCCCAGAGGGGTTGTGGAGTCTCCTTCTCTGGAGACATTCAGATCCCGACTGGACACGTTCCTGAGTGATGTGCTCTAGGTGGCCCTGCCTTGGCAGGGGGGTTGGACTAGATGATCTTTCGAGGTCTCTTCCAACCTCTACGATTCTGTGATTCTGTGATTTTAAACTTCCAGACCTGAAAGAGAACGATCTGTGGGGTTTGGGTTTTCTTTGCTTGTTGTTTCTTTAATCTTGAACTGTAAGCTTTTGCCCTCTTCTGATCAGATGTCCGTCCTTACCTTTTTTTTGGGGGAGGCCTGTTTCCATGTTTTGCGCAGTCTTTTATGAGTACGTGCAGTTTCTTTTGAGGTAGCGGTACCTATATCCGGGTTTCTTACAATGACTGAGTTCTGCACTTAACATGTGGGAAGTTTGGGAATAAAAATTGTCAATGTGAATTATGTTATGAGACAAGACGTTTGCTTCTTGTAAGAGAAGTCTACATTTACCGTGATATCTTGTTAGAGTTTATTCTTGATTGGGTAGTAGAAGTAATTTTAAGGTTTCGCAGAATGAAAAGAGGCCTTGACAAAGTAGAAGCAACCAAGGGAATTGTGGGTGCAAAAAAGAATCACAGAATCACAGAATGGTTTGGGTTGGAAAGGACCTCAAAGACCATCTAGTTCCAACCCCCTGCCAGGGGCAGGGACACCCTCCACTAGACCAGGCTGCCCAAAGCCCCATCCAACCTGGCCTTGAACACTGCCAGGGAGGGGGCAGCCACAGCTTCTCTGGGCAACCTGTTCCACTGCCTCACCACCCTCACAGGGAAGAATTTCTTCCTAATGTCCAATCCAAATCTCTCGTCTTTCAGTTTAAACCCATTCCCCCTCATCCTGTCGCTGCACTCCCTGATAAACAGCCCCTCTCCAGCTTTCCTGTAGGTCCCCTTTAGGTAATGGAAGGCCGCAATCAGGTCTCCCTGGAGCCTTCTCTTCTCCAGGCTGAACAAACCCAACTCCCTCAGCCTGTCCTCGTAGGAGAGGTGCTCCAGCCCTTGGATCATCTTCGTGGCCCTCCTCTGGAGTCGCTCCAGCAGCACCATGTCTTTCCTGTACTGGGGACCCCAGAGCTGGACGCAGAACTCCAGATGGGGTCTCACAAGAGCAGAGGGGGAGAATCCCCACTCTTGACCTGCTGGCCACACTGTTTCTGAAGCAGCCCAGGACACGGTTGGCTTTCTGGGCTGCCAGCGCACACTGCTGGCTCATGTTGTTTTTCATCAACCAGCACCCCCCACATCGAGCTGTTGACACAACTCTCTGAGTGCGGCCATCCAGCCAATTCCTTATCCAGCGAGTGGTCCATCCATGAAATCCATGTATCTCCAGTTTAGACACAAGGATGTCATGCGGGAGTTGAGGAAGTCTGACGTATAAAGGGAGATTGAAAAAAGTCATTATGCAAATAATTTAAGAAAAAAGAAATTTATAAACTGTAGCTATGTAATTGTTGTGTAAGCATTACGAATATGGAGAAGGGAGCATACTAGAAGCATCAACTTCCATGGAAATACTAATGGGATTCTCAGGAACCCTTTCTAGCAAGGGATGTTGGCATGACTGACTAAGCTTGAGATTTCTTTCTTGAATTAAGAAGTAAATTAATCAGAGTAACCAAAAAGTGTAACAAGCAATAAATGTGAAAGCAGTAAAAACAATACAAGAAGGATGAAGCTTTTGACGTTTCTGGGAGGGTTCTTTGGGCATTTCTAGATGCTTTCCAGATTTACTGAGGTCATCTTTTGGGCTGTTGTACTCATGTAGGACTTCTTTGGCATTGTCTTTATGTTTTTGTGGAGTAAAAGGGTGATTTTTGCCCACAGTGGTTTATCATAGTGCCAAACAATTGGATAAGTTTGGTGGGGAGTGTGTCTGTGCTTGCTTGAGGACAGGAAAATTCTCCCACTTGTATTGCTACCAAATTCCTTGTGTTACAAAATAGCGGCTTCCTTTTAAAACTCACCTGAATTCTGTGTTCAGCGAGCGATAGTGACCTGTGTTTTACATTTCTTTGTAGCAGGTTTACCCTGCCCGGCTGTTGCATTTGCTAATTCCTGTGGTATCGCAGGGTCAGAAATACCTTTGATACCGTAGGAACTGACAGGAGGGCACTGCCTCGGTGCGGTGTTCGGGGCGAACCTTACGCTCGCCCTGCCAAAAGCTCTTCTCCCTTAAAGTCAGTCAGGATTTTCCTCCTGGTGAAGTTGCGTTTCTTCTGGGGTAGGAAGCGGCTGCAGCTGTTTCACAAACTACAGGTAACCGAAGGCCGTTAACATCGGGCCGCGCAGCTGGTAGATTATTAACTCCGGGTACTGGTATTTTTGCGCTGAGGTCTCTGGGGCATTTCTGATGCATTTCCTCGTCAGAAACCCGGTACTTCAGGGCGAACCGAAGTCAGGACAAGACGAGAGGGGCACCGGCGGCGCCACAGACACGGGCCATCCCGGGGACGGGCTGTGTCCTGGCTGCCCCTCCTGCAGCCCCTGGGCCCGGGCACCGCCTCTCCTCGCCCCGTAGCCCGAACCCTTAACAGCGTGGGGGACTGTGTACTATTGCTTAAAAAAAATTAAAAACTCCTCAGCGGCGAGGCCTGGGGGCGCTCCCACCGGCGCTCCTCGCTTTCTCTCCGCCGGCCGGGCCTGTGCCTGCAGCC
>VWZZ01005685.1:197563-221131 GCA_013399095.1 Psophia crepitans
TGGCGGCGTGAGTCCGGAATGTGCCGTACGGCTTGGAAGGGGCACGTCAGGGCCTCGGTTCGCCTTCCCGAGCGGTGGCGGAGGCTGCGCCCCGGCCCTCCGTCAGCGTCCGGCGGGGAGAGGCTGCTGGGGCTCCGTGTGCGGGGGCTGAGGGAGGGGTTGTTCGGGCTCCCCTGAGGGTAAAACCTTTGCTTTTCTGTTGGAACGGATTCTCGGCAATAAAGGTGTAAATTGTATCCGATTTATTTGTAAAACTGTTCCTGAAGCGCTGGAGTTGGCTTACGGAAATTAAGTTGGTAACAGTCAAATGAAACGCTAATTAAGAAAAATGGTATGTGCCATTTCTTCTGCTTAAATTACATAAAAGCCCCGCAAACTGCCATCTTTTCCAAGCATGTGTTCGCAGGGTTGCGGATTAGGCAGTCATGTATTACCGGTATATTTAGTTATAGCAAGTACACGCTGCCGCGGGTCTGCTTGATGTGTGTGCGTGGGAAGGAGCCCATGCGATGTAAAAACAGGTTGCAACTTCTCTGCGTTGGGAAGTGAGAGGTATTGTAATTTCAGCTCTTAGAGGCGTGTTTTTTGGGTGGAAAAAAATGATTTTCTAGCTCTTCTGAACTTAAATTAGTGGAGTGTTGCCTTAATTAGTTCTCAGGTTCTAACAGTACCTCTGGTCCTGCCTGTAATTTTGCCAGGCAGGAACAGAATATCATTAAAAAGAGTCTGATTGCTTTCCTGAGGCCTCTAAACAGTGAAGTATCAGTAGTGAAATTAATGATACTTGCAGGACTTGCACTTAATCTTAGGTGCTGTCATGGAGAAAGGTGGAAATTAAGACAGCTTTTAGCACTGTTCCTTGTGAAAGAAGACCTTGCATTCTTACCTGCCTTTCTTCTCCCCCACTCCCCCAAATAAAGAGAGAATGTTCTATGATTTGTTGGCAGACAAAAAACCAAATTAAGTTCTAAAATACTCAGAAACCAGGTTCTGGGATGAACCTTGCATTCTGTCAAGCATTCTTTTTTGCCTTTAAGCAGCTGTCTCTCCATTTGTCTTGTAGGTCTGCATTAAGTTTTTCATGTTTTGAACATTTGTGTGAGAGCTGATCTAAAATTCAAGTAGTAGGCAAGCATGAGCTAGAGACAACTGGGGAGGAAGGCACTTCAAATCTCGATTCAGAAATAAATTGATTATTGCAAGTGTTAAGGCAAAAGAGGGAAAAAAATACTATTAATATCCCCCCCCCCTTCCCTTTACTCATTTCCTACATCAGGTCTGTCACTAAGCTTGAAGTTTTTGCCATCGTGACAGGCTGGAATAGTCACAGCATGCAGTTTGGTCTCTCTTTTGTGGTTGCAAAAAGCTTTTGTAAGCTTTTTTCCTCGCGGTGACAAGAAAGCGAAGAAAAATCATTAAAAGAAAAGATAATTTTGGTCTTACTCTCAGAACCTGAATATTTTTGGGCACAGTCAGATTGTTAACCTGGCCTCAGGGGCTTCTCAGCAAGATTGCCGGAAACTCCTTTCTTACGTGGAGGTAGCTGGCTGCAGGAGCTTCCAGCTCAGCATGTTGGAACAGGAATTACTCCCAAACTACCAGAAGAGTTGAGAGGCTGGCAGGAAGGGGCACAAATGTTTGGGCTTATGGAGGCTCTTGTGTGTCTGTGTTTATGGCTCATATGTTGGACATTCCCTGTTGTTTTCTCATTAATTTTTCCAACCCCCTAGCTGCAGCCGAAGATGAGAGGAATGGTGACCTGGATTCCACCAGCAAGTAGCTGGCAGGGGCCTCTCGGCCATCCGCTAATCCTGGGCTCTTCCGCCTGTCTCCTTTAGCAAGGTGTGAGTCAGCCCTTGTGGATCTCTGCCTTCCTCGCTGTGGGAACCGGGGAGATGCCATAGCTCCTCTGCGCAGCATCTACGTAATGCTTCCTCAGTTGCGATCGGGTTTAGAGATTGTATTGAGCAAAGAGTGTGAAGAGCGTCTTTGGAAGCAGTGAAGGAGGTGTTTTCAGAGAGGGCAGATTAGCTAATTGAGAGTTAATGGTGAGTATAAATATTTGACAAAGTGGTTGATGTGTATGTGATACCTTAAATAGCAGAAACATTTGGATAATACAGGTGTCAGAGGAAGCTCTAGAGTGGTGTGGGAAGATGTGACCTTGTTCTGTGCACTAATGTGGTGTTTTTCCTAATAAGTACTCCCCGGTATGAAGTTTTGCACGGCTCTACAAGGGCTGCACTTCGGCCTGACATTGAATCTGTGTTATGTGTAGTTGGATCAGATGGTTCCTTGGTATGTAATTTTATGAGTTTGGTAGAAACAGTACGGGTTTGGCTAGCCTAGGTAGGTTCAGCGTTGCACAAGCACTTTTTGCTCCTGGATCTGAACTCATCTTAGACGTAGCAGAATTGTATTCTTACAAAACTGTGTCAGAGCTCCTTGCTTTTTTGGAGCTCTGTACAGTTCCAGCTTTGGAGACTTTGTTATGGCATGCTTGAGAATTTGATAAACTGCTGTGGTTAATGGGAAGTTCTACAGCAGTAGATGTCTTCTCTGAGATGCTTTCGTCTGTGGCGTCCTTTTGTTAGAGGACATGATTACTGTTGTCTCCCTACCCTAAAAGTAAGGGGTGGAGGTGAGAAACTTTGTTGGTTCAGCTGTCTGAAAGTCGTTCTTCTGATCTTCTTCCTCTTACTTCCCAGTAAATTTGATCTGTTAGAAAGATAGGATATTCAGAAAGGATATTTCAAATTCTAATGAGAAGGATTGGTATTGCTCAGGGAAAATCCTTCCCACACTCGCCAGTATTTTTCTGATGTTTAGGTATCCCAGAGCAGAAAGAGTACTTAATCTGGAGCTTGCAGCAATCCTTTGTTAGATGAAATCTGGGTTGGTAATACAGAACAAGTTTCAAGAAATAACCAGAAGAATGTACTGTGAGTATTGGTTTTTTTAATTATTTTTTAACGCAGGTTTTTTGTGTACAGGTACAAAAAGCTGAAACCGATTAAAGAAAAAAATTTTCCTAAGACTTTAACCAGGAACTGAGTTTCCAACTCCATCTTGTTTTTTCTATTCTGGAAACTGTTAGTGTTTGCTTAAAATAATTGTAGTGTCGAGTAGTTTATTCTGCTTTGAAGCTTCACTGCCTGTGATGAATGCCTGCATGGATAGAAAGGACTGTAGAATAGCTGCCTACATTGCCAGTTCACAACTTGCTGTGCACTTTTTCCTTGGGCGGAGGATATTCGCTGTATACTGCTCTTGCCATTTTTGGTTTAAAGACACTTTTCCCTCCCAGTTTTATCTTTGAGTGGGAAGACATTTAACTGTACTTCCTTCAGAGAAGAATGACCTGGTTTTCAAAGCAGGGTCCGAGACAGTTGTTGTACACGATGGACTCTGTTCTTGAATAATATGGGTGGGTATGTGTAGTTGATGTGGAATTCCTTGCAGGTTAACAGTATCTTCCACGGAAGCCTGACAAAAGAGACAAAAATGAAAAGGTGATGGTCACAGACCACTTGTTCTTACCTGAACCCTTACAAGTTTTGCTGTAATGATTGTCTGTCTTGTACCTGTGTCCTTTTACTCCAGTTTTATTCTCTTTCAGAGAAGTTTCAGCTTCCTGAATGTAATGCAGTCTTTCCTCATTCTTTGACCAGAGCTGCTTGACAGCTTGTAGGGCCAAAAAGAGGCCCCGGAGAAATTGCTCTATAGTTCAATAGCAGACACGTTTGTTTGGAGAGCAGTTAGATGTGGAATAATAAGCAAAATTAGCTTAATAGAAAACCATGTTAGCATCTGTTGTTTAAAGGGCAGAACGCTTAATATATCCTGTGAATAATCCCAAACTCTATGTGATCAAATTCCATGAGCAGTGTTTTGTAGCATTTTTCTAGTGGCTTTCATCAAATAAAAGATTTAATGCTTGCTTGTCTGCAAGTATCTAATGTTAACAGGTTTCTTGAACTCAAAAACGGTTTGTATTTCTGACTTACATGTATGGGAAAGATGGCAACTGGATAATGGAAAAAGACAGACAAGCCACAGATCTGAGAACCTTTTCTGTATCCGACAAGAGACCTGCTTGCCTCTGTGATTCAGGATGGTCATTTCATTATAGAGGCAGCAAAGCCAAAACCAGAATTTTATTTCTGCAGTGAACGAACCAAAGGAGAAATGAAGTAAACCTGGTAGTCTTACACAGTTGAAGATTCCTTATTTGTTTATTATTCAATCTCTCTTTTTTAAGAAGGATTTGCCCTTAAGGTTCAGAACACCATATGCAAATTTAGGATATTAAATCCAAAGAGCTGTGAATTATATCAGGATATACAAATGTCTATAATATAGCTCTAGCCTTGGGGAAAAGTTTGTAACGGGTGCCACTGCCATTCTGTTAGACCAGCTCATCTTTTGGGAGCAAGCTTACGTGTCTGTCCGCTTCCCTCACACCCACCCCAACCATAGCAGTTAATCTATTAGGTGACGCTCCTTTTCTGAGCCTTGTGTACTTCTTTAGATCATTCTAGCTACAGTCCTACCACTGTTGTGGCCTGGAGAAGGTATCCTGCAAGTTGGTTTTGAAAGACCTATTTGTATAAGGAAGGCACTTTCAAAGACCTATTTGCATAAGGAAGGCGTAGAGCTAAGCTTCTAGCATAGGTAGATGGACTTAGCTCACATCTGTTAGTGAATTAGGGATGCCTAGGATTCTAGTGCTGAAGAGCTTTAGGCCAATCTTATGATGATATAGAAATTGAGTCACACACCTACTCCTTTCAGCCCTTGTTCAGACTATTGTTCCTTTTGGTCAAGAACAAATTTTCTTTAGATCTGATCTTTGTTTTATTCCAACAGAATGTCTTTCTAACCCAGGTGTGCTGTGGAATGCAGTGGCCAAACGTCTTCATGATTCTTTGCTACAAATATTTTCCAGCATTTTGACATTTTAAAGTTACCATTCTTTGCTTACAGACCACACACTGGAAAGTGTTACTTAGAGGCCGAGAGCTGAGATCTTACTGGTAAATTTTTCAAAAGGGAAAAATTGTACAAAGAAGTTAGGTCTTTTATTAAAGATATATCTACTGTATTCCCCCCACCCTGGCTCCCGTTTTCTAATTGTTCACAAAACCACTCTGAACAGATCTGTACTAGATATTTACAGCAAAAAGCAGTGTGTCACTGCAACTTGCCTTGTACATACTGACCTCCAAGATGTGACTGCTGCCCCCCTCCCCCCTTGATTTCCATCCTTTTTCTCATGTGTTAATATGACAGTTCTTAAAATCAGTGTTTCATGCAGCTTGCCCTCAGGTCTTTTCTTTTTGGTCTGTTTTGCCTGTCACATATAATAGAACAATACAGCCTGACTTGCATGATTGGAAGGCCATGCTTGCACATCTGGGAACACTTCCAAGATAGGAAGATGCTGTTACTCGACTATTTATGTTACTTTTATGGAATGGCTTCTTTTTATGATGTGAAGGATTCTTATGATGCAGGAAAAAGTAGCCTAGGACTGTGACTGTTTCATGTGTTTACCAATTCTTTGTATTCCCATTGAGGAGAAGGCTTTGCATACTATTTTAAGGGTGTCCTACAAATGGAGTGGTGGAAAAAGAGTCTTCTCTTTTTTTAAGGTCAAATCAGATCTTTATCTTGTACACCGTTCAAGCTACCATGGTATCATGGTAGCTGAGGTGACAGAGAGAGGTGGGAACATCTGGCATTGGACAGGGAGTAGTACTGAAAGCTGTTACAGTTCTTTCCAGCAAAACACAGTCTAAAACACAAATGTGCATGGTAGCATTTCAGATCCTCACACTGTTCCCTGCTCACTTAAACCTTTCTTCTCTTCCCATGAGAGTTATTTCTTGTAGTTCTGCCAACCTTCTTGCATCACCAGTAGTGTGGTGTTGTGCTATCATTTCTTGACTAAAGTGACTCCAGTGGCTTTCATTAAATAGGAAGAATGCTTCTCTTTATTGGAGTATGTGTTCAAAAGCACCTGATGATGAAAAATTTTAAGAATACTTAAAGCTAGCAAATAACAAAAAGTAGACTAAAAGTGTGCGCCTTTTTAAGGAATGCTGTAGCAAACATGGTTGGGGAATGTCCTAGGATTTTTTTGCTATTGAGGGCTATATTCAATAATTCCCAAGTAAAAAGTAATTCAGAAGTTTTGAATTGGACCATAAATATTTTCATTCCTGCCATTTTTTTTCTTTGTATTGCACGCTGGCGTGATACTTTGAGCACAAAAAAGTATGTGAGTGTGCACGTACAGAGTCTATCTGGCATGGTGAGTCTGCCACAGGTGCAGATCTGTGTGTCTTCACTGCATGGACTGTGCATGAGGGTGACTCTGGCATGTTAAAATACATCCAAGTCATGTCTTGGAGGTCAGTGTGTACAAGACGAGTTGCAGTGACACACTGCACTTTGCTGTAAATGTTATCTAGTATAGATCTGTTCGGAGTAATTTTGTGAACGAATTGCTGTGTGGTTTGGGAGACCCTCTGTGTAACTGCTTCATTTGTGGTGTTCATTTGGATTGTAAAGAATAAAATGAACCTTCATCTGGCAATTAAAGTGTATTGTGCTATTAATCTAGAATGCACAGAAGACTTCACCATTGTACTCATCCTCAAATATAGAAAACTTTTCGCAGAAGGGTTTCAGTGATTCTTTGATAGAAGAGGAGTTAATCATGTGAAGGGAAGCACGGAAACTAGGAAAACTGGGAGAAAAGGGTGAGTAGGGAAGGCTGGAGGGGAGGAGGGTTTTGGGCAGAGCTTTGGAGTCCCCGAAGGGAGTTAAAAAAGGAGCGAATGCAGAGGCTGCTTGCTGACTGACACTGTTCTCCTGACTTGTCTTGCTCTCTAATTTCTTTGCTCCCCTGCCCTCCAGCCCTTTGGTATGAAGCACAGTGAGGAAGGGCTCATCTGCTGGCTTTCTGAAGGGCGAGAGCTGTGGGAGGAGGGACTTTTGATCAGCTCTGAGCAAGGAGCAAGCTGTGCAGGGGTGGTGGGGACACCAGGTGTGAAGACAGCGCTCGAGAGGAGAGCAGGTGAGCTGCTCCATCCTTCCTCGCAAAGGAGCGGCAGCAGGTACGGGTGGTTGGGCGGTGAGAGAGGGGAATGGAGGTGGCGTCGGGGCGGCACTGCACCTGCTGTGAGGTGAGTGCCGAGCAGTGAGGTGTGTTTCAGAAGGCAGGCCTGTGTACGTGTCGGGGCCTGCCTGCCTCTTTGCTTCACAGGGGTGGCTATGGTCTTGTTAGTTGCTGTTGTGGTTTTTAAGAATGACTTCTGAAGTTGAACTTGGACTCTCTAACACATCTCCCCCTTCCCCCCCGCCCCCCAAATAGTTTTAGAGATTTGTAAGAAATGTTTTAGCTGGCAAAAATACCTAAAATAGAAAGGGAGATAAAGCTTGCGCTCTACAACTACACTTGTGTCTACTGAACACAGTTACCTTGTCATTAAGTGACTGCCGAATTTCCTGAGCTTGTGTGTGACAGAGGGAGAGCAAAGAATCTACATCTATACAGGCTGTGTTGTAGGTGGTGGTAATTCTTTGTGAAGAAAGCTTGAGTACCCGCAATGACATAGCATTGTATGTTTTTAACATCTGCTTTTGGACTAAGAAGGTCCTCATACAGCTGATGTGTAGGAGATGTCAGTGCCCTGCCTCCATAGGAACCTGGAAAACTTTCTCCTCTTGTGACAACTGACAATGTTACATCCCTTTAGCAAGGGAGGAATTCTAGCAGAAGGGTTGCTTTGAAGATCTACAACTGCCTGAAAGGGAGTTGTGGTGAGCTGGGGGTCGGCCTCTTCTCGCAGATAACCAGAGACAGGACAAGGGGAAATGGCTGCAAGTTGCGCCAGGGAAGGTTCAGGTTGGAGATGAGGAGAAATTTCTTCTCAGAAAGGGTGGTCGGGCATTGGAACGGGTTGCCCAGGGAGGTGGTGGAGTCACCGTCCCTGCGGGTGTTTAAGGAAAGGCTGGATGTGGTACTTAGGGACGTGGTTTAGTGGGTAATAGGTGGTGGGGGGATGGTTGGACTAGATGATCCTTGAGGTCACTTCCAACCTTAATGATTCTATTCTATTCTATTCTATTATCCAAGATGACAGCCGCACAGAAGAGAGGCCAGCTCCGCAAAACGGTCGGCGGCTTTTGTTTACTGTGATCTCAGCAGAATCTTCTTTTGATTTTACTTGGGACTTACGAGTCAACACAAATCACTTCAGTTATGTGAAGAAGATGCAACATCAAGTCTAGATCTTCTGTAACTTGCTCTGATTTCTTAAATGTTTCCACCTTTTCAACTGTTCTGACTTCTGCTTGCATGTAAGTGTCTTGGCATGTGTGGGAAAAGCGATAAGCACTCCTCTGTGGAGAGGAGGTTTCACAGGCTTGGTTTTGCAACATTGTGTTGTTGGGAGAAAAGGGCCTTGCTCACTTCCTCTAACTGAAAGGCGTATTAGAATATGGTGATTTTTCCTTAAGGGGAGTTAATCTTATCTTACTGTATTCAGCTGAATATCCAGATAGCTCTAGCTCTCACATGTTTCGTCTTGAACGCTCTATTTTGCTGTAGCTAGCTGTGTTTAGCTGTTTCATCAGGTGCTGGGCCAGTCCTGTCAGTATTGCTGAGAGCTGGAGTCTGCCTGTGTGAAAAGCATCGTCGTCTTGTCTCTTCCCCCCCCCCAGGTCTCAAGTGTTCCAGGAAATACTGAAAAATTCTGGGTAACAGAAAATTGTAGTGTTGAAAACCTCAGGCTCTTGTTGCTGAAAATAAACTGTCTTCAGCTGCAGCATCTCAGTCCATTGCCTACCTGTGATGAAGCCAGTAGGTAGTGTCTAGCTGGTCAGGTAACTTGAGGGCAGGTGAGGAGGGAAACTCGCTGTCTGGGAAGATGATGAGATGTTTCAGTAGGTGGCAGTCCTTCTCTGAAACGGTCCGGGGCCAGTGGTGAGCCTGGTTTCACAGGGAGGCAGGGAGGGAGGAAAAAAGAGGGAGCAAAGTCTTTCTCTCTGTGCCATCTTGTGGGCCAAGCGCAAACACAGGAGCCTGAGTACTGGTGGCTGGGAAAGGGAGGGCTGTATCCCCTCTGGGCTGTCCTGAGGTGGCTGCCCCGCTGGCAGCCTTTGCGGGGAGCAGTGGGGAGCCTGTCTGGGCAGCACAGCAGCTCCCCTCTTTGCCTTTGGGGCCAGCGGGTTGGGGGAGAAGGTGTTCTCAGAGTACACTGTGCTTGCTGAAGGGCTGGGGCTAGAGGCTCGTATTTTAGCAGATGAAATCGTGATTGATCTTTCTCCCACCTAAACTTTAGATGAAGTCAAGAGACTGCTTCTAGTTTTTTGGCTGTTGTGTGTTTTGCATAGCATGGAGTATTGCTCTATTGCATCATCCAGTTGGCTGCACTACTTTGAATGTAGTAAGAGTATTTAGAAACTACTAAGTAGCAGTTGCTTTTGAGTTCAATTTAGAAACAAAGCATTAGAAACTGAGCCAAGCTCCTGCTGCAATACATATCCTCAATGCTACTTGTTTCACCAGCTTCATGAAAGTTAGTGCAGTAGTGCAACTGCCTGAGGTGGTAAAATAATAATAAAGGTAAAAACAGAGGGGGGATAAAACCCCAACACCAAACACGTGCCCTCACTAGCTGGTGAGCTTCCTGTTTGTGAAGGACACCTTCACAGATCCTCTCCTGGTGATGCTGAATGATTTTTTTTTCTTAAAAAATATGTATATATTTATTTAATTTTCATTTCCCTGCTCCCCATTGTTTTGTTTTCTACCCCCTACCCCTGACTTGTTTTCCTTGAGGAGGAGGGCATTAGAGTAGTTATGAGAGAGAGGACTAGTGGTGGCTAGTGAAAATCTAGTATGACATGCTTAATATTTTTTTCCAGATATATACTGGCTAAATATCTTGTGAAATTCCTGCGTGATCAAGTCTTCTCCCTGTGATGTCCATTCTTGCTTCACAAGAACCCCTAGGCTGTTTTGCATGATGATTTCAGGGGGATTATTAAATTGAAGTGCCAGCAAAGGCAGTGGCTCTTGTCCTCTTAGGCTGATACTGCTGAAAAACAAACCACTGCCCTAGTTTTAATTAAATTATCCCTCCCTTTTTTCCCCATCTCCCTGAAAAGGGGCCTTAACCGGTTTGAGTCCTTCATCCAGATCACTCAGAAGATGAATGGAAGGGGTGTGTGTGAGGAGCATTTTTCTTTTAATGGCATTTGCAGTATTGGAACAAATTAAATAGTCCGCAGTTTTTGGGGTGACTTAAGTGTGCTGAGATTTGTCTAAATAAGACTCTGGTCTCTGTGCTTAAAGCACTTAGACTTTTTTTTTCTTTTTCTTTTCCCTCCTTCTCCGTCAAGTTCTCCTCTGAAAAATTTGAAGAACGGGGACTCTGGGCGTCCCAGGGCAGGGTTTGAGTGCTGGTTAAAATGCTTTAGTACTTCCACCTTGCCCAGATGCCTGGCAGCTACTGAGTGTGACGGAGCAGAGCTTCCAGGGGAGCTGAGCAGCTTCACGTATAGCTGTGTGTCAGGCAGCTTCTTCTGAAGCTGTGAAAATGGAATTGAATTGAAACAGCACAAAAATATTTGATGGTGGCATTGTTGGTGATTCAGTGTAAGGGTAACTGGTGGTGAATCGATATGTGACAAAGGGAGCCAATTTAACTGGTTGCTGCTGCCAAAAGGAGGTCTGCTCCCTGCTTTTGTTCTCCCCTGCCCTCCCTGCCGTGGCCATTTCATCTTGTGCTGGTTCTCACATGTGCCAGCTGCCTTCAGGAGCCACCTGGCTGAGTAAATCTTTAAAAATCCAGCCCTCCCTTCCCTCCCCAAAGAAGACCCCACCAAAACAACCCAACCCAACAGCAACAGAAAGTTGTGCTTCCCCCAAGCCCACTGCGGATGGTATGGTGAGCCAGGTTGTCTGAGTGCCAGGCTTGGTGTAGGGTGGGCAGTAGGCACACCTGTGAAGAGCTGGAGCATGTATTTCAGCAGACATCTGGGTGGAATTTAAAATTCTGCTCTAATTTTCAAACAAATTAAATTATTTTTGAGAATCACGTTGATGGGCAATTGCTCAGGCATGTCTGTGTAAAGGGGCATTTGGTTTGGTTGGTCAGGGAGCAGGAGGGAGTGTTGCAGGGGCAGCAGCCTGGTTTTGGTTAGCATGAGCTGCAATGGAGACACCCTTAGCCAGGCATCCATCAGTTCTGTGTTGACTTTCCTTACAACTCTGGCAGTAAGCATGTACTGGCCCAGTATTGTTTTTACTTCATCTAGATGAGTTTATGCTGTGTTTCGTGTTTATTTCTAATGAAATACAAGCAGAAACACCCCTTACTTTGTTTTTAGATGAACTGCCAGGCTCCCAGTTAACTGTTCATTGCTTCCTTGCCAGTCTCTGGTGGGCTGTATATTTTTTTCTTCCAGTGTAACTGCCCCCCTGAACTGGATCAGAGTGGATCAGTTGAGTGACTGTGGCACAAAGGACGAAGCGCAGAAGGGAGGGGACTGGGACCTCCTCTTTTGGCAGCAGCAGCCCAACCTAAAATAAATAGACCTTTACTTACTTTTCAGCTGGATCAGTCTATTCTTCAAATGTTTTGAGTTCACTCAGTCAGTACAAAGCAAAGAGATTGGGAGAGGGGGTGGAATTTATCATGCCCCACACCCCCACACTTGTTCGCTTAATTAATGAGTAAAAATGAGGTTTAAGAAAAAGATAGTTCCTAATTCTAAAATCTGTTAGCAGCAGGTGCCTAGAAGTGGTTTGTTTTAAATCAGCAAGCACAAATACTTCTTCCTATTTGTTAAATTAACTGGTTTTCCATGCAAAACATGTTGAAAAGTTTTTTTTCTTGCATGTTCTGTATGTTTATTAGCTATATAGAGTGCTTTCAAAATGTACACTTTAACTGGTTATCATGTTTTCTCTGAAAACAGCCTCAGTGCTGAAATCACAACATAGTTCATAATTTCCTGTCACTTGATCAAATTCTTTGTTCTCAAGTATGTTAAAGCATTTAAATGTGTAGAAATAGGGTAATCTCACACTTTTTCTTCCTCAAGGTGGATACCCAATGTTCAGGAAAGTGCTTGAACTACAAATATGAAAGAGGATGTTAATATATACTAATCTAATCATTATTCGAATAGGCCATTTAAATCCAGCCACCCTGCAGGCTTGTGAGCAGCATAAAGTAAATTAGAAGAAAATGCATTTTCACACCCTTTGCCTTAGGCTAATTCTTCACCCTGGTGTCACATGAACATTTTGCAAAAGATAACTTTGATGTATAAATATAGCTAAAGTATTTTCTGTACTTGGCAGTGAAACTGAAAGAGCAATTCTTCATTGTTAGGATACAAAGTTGTTGTAATTAGCTGACTTTGATATTGTAAACTGCTGATAGTTAAATTGACCGCATCTAGGTATTATTTATGGCCTAAGTGAATTAGTTGGCTTGGAGGGCTGTGCTGTTTTGAAGAAGCCTGTCAGTTTGTTGATTTCTTTCCTGCTTGTACTTGCTTATTAAGATGGCTTATCTCTTAATTTTTTGTTAATATTGCTTGCTAGAAGTATCTAATTTTCATATGTCAGTATATAATTCAGAATTAATGACTGTGAGTTTATTTGTAGCTGTTGTCAGCAAATGCAGAAGAAAATGTAGATGTCCCTTTAGAGCAGTCCAAAAATCTTAGATCTAAGGGAAGTACTCTTTGAGATAGAAATGAGAGAATTTTGTAACTTAAAATGCTGCGGGCTGTTTTTCCTGACTGACGCGCTCAAAACTCTGTTATTCGGGCTTGTTTTGCATAGATGTAAAATAAATTATTTTTTCTATTAGTTTAGCTAATAGTAGCTTAGTAGCTGAGCGAGGTACTTACCTGCCTGTATTGTAAAAGTGTTTTGGAATCAGAACAACCATGGGACAAACTTCAGCTTTCCTCAAATCAGTTGTTGTTGAGGATGCCACTAAGTCTGTGACCAAAGAAAAATTGTTATGCCGAAACCAAAAAGCTTTATTGCACCCCCTCTGTATCTTCATTGTGGTAACAGGTAACTGCTTGGTTTTCTGAAAGAGCCTTGCCTGGTTTCAGCTGGAAGGCTGTTCAGTGCTCTTCCTTTGTTCGTTGGATGGTTGCAGACTTTCCTTGGATACAATTTAAGGCCTAGTTTGGAGGCAGAATTAGTAGCTTTAGCATGGATATTTTGTGGTGCTTTCCGCAACAGTGTCAGATACTTAAGCACTTTTTTTGGTTTGGTTTTAAGGCTGTTTTTGAAGGAGTGGTATTATCCTGATTCCACAGTGCGTGAGCTGCAGGCTAAAGTGTCTACGGTTGGACACAGCTCCCGTGGAGCTCCTCAGTTGCAGCCGTGAGTACTAAAGACACTGCAGAGAGGACTGAAGCCAGGCTGTGGTCCTAGGGTCGTTTAAACTCTTTGCAGCGACTCATGCTATTGCTTGTGAATTCCTTATCATAGAATCGTAGAATGGTTTGGGTTGGAAGGGACCACAAGGACATCTAGTTCCAACCTCCCTGCCATGGGCAGGGATGCCCTCCACTAGAGCAGGTTGCCCAAAGCCCCATCCAACCTGGCCTTCCCTTCCCTCTTCTAGCACGGGGGCTTTGCAGACTCTGAGGTGAGGTGGTGCAGGGAGATGGGCTGGCAGAAGTAACCCCGCCAACCTGCTCTCTTTCTCACTGTGTTGGCTCACTGTGAGGGTCAGGAGGGAGCTGGGGCTGGCACAGAGTGGCAGGACAGTTGCAGTGCTGCCTCAGATTCATTTAAACTCTCCTTTAACTCAAAGCCTTGGTTTCTGAGCAGCTGAGGAGGCAAGCAATGGATCAACTCAAATGAAATGAGATTACTTTTCTGTAGTGATGTAGCGATGTTGTGGCAGATAGAGAAAATAAATTACCTTGCTGTAGCTGTCAGCTGGTTTCACTGTGAGAGACACAGTTTGCCAGCTTCACACCGTGCCTTCTGGTTTGTGCAATAAACAACGTGGGCATCTAAAGGAGTAGGTTTTGTGAGCTTCTGGCTCGGGGGCAATGCCAGTTTAGTGTTGCCCACCACTGCACCAGCCTCTTTGTTTTGCAAACTCAATTCATTTGGGAACTAAAATGCAAACCAAGACACATTTTTCTAAAGTTGTTTTTAAGCCAGGTAAGTGAAATGATTTGCCTGAGTAATTTATAGAATGTGGTGGATAGGAGGATGTCCTGGCTGGGAAGATATTTGGGGCCTGGGAAAATGCCCTTTTTAAAGGCTTCCTTGGTGATCCTTTGACCAGCCTTGTCCTAAGTACTGAATGGGGACAGAGATCTGGAGGGAAATGCTAGTAGTCGATCATTGAATGTTGAATCTGCAGATTCATCCTTAGGTGATCCTGGATTTAAAAAAAGGAAGGTGGGGGAAGTTCCCTGTGGCAGAACTGCTGTCTCTCCTGCTCAGCCTCTGCACCTGAACTGTCAGTGTATCTGCTCGTGGTGGTAAGCTCGTGTTTCTTCTTTGTGCTGAGCTAAGAAAAGATGGGCACGTTTTCAACTGCTGCATTTCCTAAGTAGTTGTTGATAGCAGAGGGATGACATGGCTTGGCTTCTACACCCAGCTGGTGACAACTGTTTCTGTTTCTCCTTTCCTATTCCTCCTTTCTTGTTGGCTTTGTTTTCCTGTTTGGGTTTTAAGTCCTGATCTTCCTTTCTGCACATTTTCACAAGTGATTTGTGTTGCTGTTTCCTTCCTCCTGTCGCTCCTAGCCTAGCATCAGCTGTCTAGCACTGGTTTCCCAGGTCTCCGAGACAAGTAAGTCAGTGTCATCTCTGCTCAGAGAGAAAGATGTTTTGTTCTCTGTTCCTGATACTTACTGCAGAGCAGCTCTGGTGCTGGTCAGGCCCCTGAAACAGCAGAGAGATGTCCCAGCAAAAAAAATGGATTTTTGTAGTCCTTAGTGGATTTAGTTTGTTACAGTGAAGGGAGTGATGGCCTCAAAAACTGGTGGGAAAGGGAGAGTGCAACTTTGTAGCTGAGAGCGTAGTTAAGGAGGAGTGGGATTTCCAAAGGCTGCAGTTCTGTATAACACTATCCTTTCCTTCCCTTCCCTTGCTTTCAGCTCTGTCTCCTGGGCTGCAGCTTAGAGTTAGTTATGGAGGCTTCCTTTTATAGTCAACAACAGGAGCCTCTCCGGAGGATGACCTACAGTGGATGGGATGCGTGGCCCTCTAGGGATACAAAGGCAGCACGGACCCTGACATCTGATAAACAGTTCCTTAAAATTAGGTGAATCTTAGTCTCGGTGATGTCGTTCTTCCCCTTCTAGCTTCTCGGTTCTGGATCTAGGTTTTGTTTCATGGCATTTGAATTGGGCAGTTGCTTCCCCTTAGAAGATCCCTCTTTTGGTGTTAGTGTCCAAACTGTGTTTGGACCACCAGGAAGTGTTCTGCTCCATGCTTTGCAAGTGGGCTCCTCTCTGAATCTCTGAAGTGCTCAGTCTGTCCTGAGCGTGTGTATAGACTAGTTTAAAGAAGAAATGAACAAAACAAGGCCAAAAAGTCTTAAGTTGGTCAAAATTGAGTGGATTTCTTTTTTCTAGGGGAAAGAAATTTAGATAAGGTAGAGAGCCTTTAAAAATTCTGCTCCAAAGCAGAGGGAGCTGAATTGTTTCAAGGTTTGGATTTCTCAAAGTTGAATTCTGGCAAATACTATTTTCTCGGTGTCATTTCTGGTGATGACAGGATAGGGAAGTTCTGTACAAAATACTGCTAATGATAAAGTGAAGCATGAGGCACATGCACTATATGAAAAATACTGGTCCAAATATTTGAAGCTTAGGAAAGCTTAAGAGAAAATGAAAGTTCTGATAATGCAAAGCGTTAGCTTTGACAGGGCTACCAGGTCCTGGTCCTGCAGGCTGCGGATTTGCAACAGAGTCCGTCAGACACCTGCTAGTGTCTCTTGAAGAGAATTGAACTGTTGGGGTGATGTTGTACTGCAGTGGTCAGCCTTTCAAATAGCATCTTGGTGGTTTTGTGTCGCTACTGAAAGTCTTGAAGCTGGATTGAATTCCACCTCGTTGCTGCCTGTAATTGCTCTGAAGTTTGAGTCTGTTCTTGGTAGTAGTTAAGGCAGGTCTCATGAAGGAGTGTCCTCTGCCTACTGAATGCTAATAGTTTCAGTAGATAAACTACCCGGATGAAATAATTACATTTTTATGGCAGTGTCTACCCTCAGGTAGCAGGCGATGCTTGAAGTGAGGTGCACTGAGGTTGTTTGAAATAATCCTGATTTTAATGTTAAGACAATTTTTTTTGTCTTTGTACGTTTCTTTTTGCTTCTGTAGAATATGGATGCTTTTGTAGTCCTGAAGAGGAAGCCTCAGGTGCCCTTCCTGCGAGTTAATCAAGGACATAAAATTCCCCTCACAACATGAAACTCTCTCCTCCTTTGTTTTCCTGCCTTTTTAAAACAGTCTCTCTAAGGGAACTTATGCAAGCAGACGCAGCCTGCCTTTTGAGGCAGTGAGCTGTGGTTTGTTTGACAGTTGGGTAACTTCTTGCTCGAGCAACTTGCAGAGAGCACAGCTGCTCACCTGCTCCCTTGGTTTGAGAAATTTGGACAGAATACCTTGGCCAATAGTCGCCGTGGCAAGGTCACGCTGGGAAGGAGAGTGTCTTGTATTGGAAGCCACAATGGTTTTGCGTAGGACTGTGTAGGTTAAATGGTTTGGAAAGCACTAGGATCATGGATTTTAGGGTGGTGAGTTGTCATGAAGCAGAACTTGCATTGCTTTGGTATGGTCCAGATGTTACATCATGGCTTTATTTGGAGCAAGTTGTAGTAACTCCCGTTTTAAAAGATGGTGTTAGAGATCATGGTTTGAATGGCTGTTTGAAAGGAAGTGCTTTTATAGCTGGCGAAAGGTATTGTGGAAGCTCCTGCTTGCTGCATGCTTGAAGAGCAATCTTTGTAGCCGGATTTATTGTCCGAGTACCCTAAAACCAATTGTGTTGCAGGGCACTAAATACAAGGAGTATCTGCTGTCCATGTATTACTTTACCAGGTGTGTGGTATTGATCACCATGCCTATCTTTCTAGAAAATAAGCTGAACTATTCTAGAAGCCTTGCAAAGGCTTGTGTAAAACAAATTTGGCTTGACAGACTGATTGTACAAAATAGGCATTTTCAGTCTGTTCTTAAATGAGAAGTGCTTTTTAATAGTTGCTTTATGGGTGAGATTGTCTAAAAACTGTATGTTTGCTTTCGGAGCTGTTGTTACTTCTCAGGGGTTAAGAGCTGTATTAACTTGGAATTGTTTGCTAGGATCTGTGATCTGTTGGAAAACTCCAGGATTGCTTTGTGTTAGATTTGCATTGTTTCTTGCAGTATATCTCAAAGGGTTTCTCACCCGTAGAAAAATGTAATTTTTAAATTTTTATTTTTTTTTAGAACACAAGTCACCTTCTTGATGTTGTCTTCCATAAAGATAACATGTTTGCAGCACCAGCTTTTTGAGAGGACGTTACTGGGGATTTTTAAGCAATTCTGCTTTTTTTGAAGCGTGTCTGTTTTCTGAATGCTTCTGGAGCATCCTATTGGAAAGATTTGCTTAACTTTTCAATCTGATTTTAGAATGGCACATTTTACTGCATTATATTTTCTTTTAAATTAATTTTTTCCTGCTTGCAGCATCTGCTATCGCTTGTTTTTCATATGAGAGGAAACAGCAGGACTTTGGAAAGCAGTCAGAGTTTGCAAACATTTGTTAATTGAGAAGGAGGTGGATACACCTTCCAAGACCTTCCAGGAGAGATTTGGATTAGCCAGAGATGCATGAAATACAGTACAGAAAATGAGTGTTATCATCACTGTTCCAGATACAGGGAACAAACATGGTATTGCACATAGAAGCTCTTGTGCTTCTGAAGAGGTATATGTATCTTTTTAGCTATTGTATTTGCTAAGAACAAAGTCTTGCTTTAATTGCTTTCTGTGTCATGTTGCTCTGCGTTGTTGCAGTCCTAATCTGGATTAAAAACTGTAGCAGTTGACCCCTGCTCCAAGAGCAACCCCACAGTGCCCAAACAGCTCTCGATTGCTTTGAGCACTTTCACTGTTTCCTCTTCACATGTAAGAGAGAAGCCCTCGCCTTTATTTGATCGGTTTAAGACACTATCTGCACTGGGGTTTTAGGTGTGTGATAGATCATGGTATCTGGTAACCTCTTATCTCTAGGTATCTTTGGGTGTGTGGATGGACACACAGGAAAACTCCTCCCTCTCGCAGCTAGGTTAGGTGCTGGTAGCCATGATGTGCCTTAAGAAGCAAGGGAAATGAGATGTCAGCACCTCAGGCATCGCTTGTTGTGATGCCTGTTTTTTTCCACGTGCAGAGCACCTTCATGGGATTTTTGCGTGTAGCGAACTCCTCTGTGGCTGGATCTTGATGATCACTGCCCTAGTTAGTGTTTTTAATACATGACCTCTTATTTTTCTGTTTCTTTTATTCAGTTGGGAACTTTGTGCTGCATTGGCATTTTCTATGTTAATACAGTAGTAAGTTTTGCAGACTTCATCTCTTGTAGAAGTTGTGTTTCTAGTGCAGTATGACTCTGGCAATAACAGGGTATCTGCTCTGATCTCACAGCCAAAAGGCTGAGGTCTTAAGACTGGTGTCAGTCGCATCAGTGACCTCAGCAGAAGTTTCACATGTGGGTTTTTTTGGGGTGCTGTAATGAAGATCACAATCTGAAAAGGGTTTATGTGGTCTGTTTGACTTGTTCTGAAACTCATGCTAAATACCAGAGTGTTACAGCCACTTATGCCTTTATAGTGATGCCTATGATAATTGTGTTTCTGAGGATGCTGTAGCACCATGTGATTCAGTTCATACCCTTTCTTCCTGAAGTGTTATGTAAATGACAGTTTCAGTTTTAAGTGCCTTCCCTGTAGGGGTTGTGGTTACACTTGAAGCCTCATCCTTAACTCAGCATACTTAACTTTGATGAGTAAGAGGAAATCGTGAGGCTCCAGCAGAAGTCCCATGAGTATCGACTGTCTCAACTTCACAGTATGAACTGTGAAGACTGGTCAGTGTAATAATCCACAGCTTGTCCTTCTAAGATAAGGCTGGTTTTTGTGGTACTTAAATAGCACAGATTAAGCCTGTATGGGGGAAAAACCTGCATGTTAATATACCACGTGAAATTTTTATAACAAAATGTTACTACTGTTCTGTGGCATCCATAACTTTAACGTATTGGGATAGTGATATGCAGAGCTGTTTCTTCTTGCTTGTCTCCTTGCTATCATTTAAACCTAGACATAATTACTATCTAACTTGGAAGCGATGCAAAGTTCATGTCAGTATTTAAGTGGAGCACTTAGTGATATTGGTGTGACTGTGTTTGCATCTCCTGATGGTGAATGTGGTTTGTCGCACATTTCCCTTGCTGCAGCAGAAGGCTGTAGCTGTGGGCCGAAGGGAGCTCCTGATAATCCACAGTCTTACACGCAGCCCTGCCATTTCCCTGGTGTCAGATCTACGGACTGCGCAGCTGCAGAGGGAGATGTGTCAATGAGCTGATCTTATGGAAAGCTTTCTGTAGCTGAACTGACGTGCCCTTAATTTCCCTGTGGCCAGATCCCACACTGGGGGTGTGTGCGGGGTACATCTGTGGGAGGCGTTGGGTCAGCATTGCCCCTTTGGGTAACGGGGTGCAGTTGCACTGAGCCAGGTAAAGTGTCTTCTCAAACTTCTGGCAGGTAGTTTCTGTCACGGCAATATTTCTGCATCTTCCATGTCCCGGCCCTGGCCAGGCCGGGGTTAATGCTCAGGCCCGGGCCAGGTGAGCCGGGCCGGGCCGGCCGCTATTCCACACCACGTGACGTCACGCCCCTATAAAGGGACTGGCCGGGAGGGGCCCGGGGCTGCTCCGGGACGGTCTCGCTGCGGGCTGCGCCTCTGGTCCGTCTGGTCTGTCGGGNGGGCTCGGCTGGGGCTGGGGCCGAACCACGACATCCATTATGGCTATTCAATTGCTTAACTCGACTTTTAAATCCTGTATTAGTTGTAAAACAAGGCCTGATGCATGGTTTTGAGAATTTGGGGAATAAAGGCTAATTAATGTTGCTCAAGCAGTGTTTTACTGAGGAGTTTCCTGTAGTGACTAAGTTAGCATAGCAAACTTTCTTGCCTAACTTGGCTTTAGAGATTAAAAAAATGTAAAAATAGTTTTATGGTCTTCAGTGATCTAAGGATGATTATGCAAGTTCAGATCAAAGGTCTGTTTACCTTGTTATCCTGTGAGATGAGGGTTTGTTACAGATGATTGGAAGAAAGAGTGTAAAAAAAAAAATACAGAATGACACCTTCTGTTAAATCTTCCCAGTTTACGACAGACAGTCGATAGCTGAGGAGGTTCTTGAGGAGTCAGAAATGGTTTCTGTATCACTGTGTATTTAACAGCTCAATGGACCTTCTTCTATGGGTTTTCTTTAGTTTTGTGGTGTTTTTTGTTGTTGTTGTTGTTTTTAAATAGCTTTCCAAAGCTATTTTGATCTCTTCTGTTTTTTTTACCTTCACAGCATCCTATGGCAATAAGTTCCAGGGTTAAATTATACATTTTATAAAAACTTCCTTTGTTTGTTCAGCTGCTGCAGCTGGTGGCAGTGGGTGATTTTATTCTTATTTTACGGATCTTCTTTGTGCTATACGTAACTTCACATACACTAGTATACTTTGCTACATCCCATATTCTTTCCAAAATGAACACTTTCAGTTTATTTACTCTTTCCTTATGTGAAAATCATTGAGTTAATTTGGTTGGTTTAAACAGCATGCATCTCTATACCCTTTCTTGGTTTATATTTTTGTGATGGACCAGAGTTGTATTTAAGTTACAGAGGTACTGCAGAAATAATAAAAGTCATCTGTTTGTTGCCTCTGTCCTTTCTAATTTTCCAGTGTTGTTTCTTTTGGACTCCATGACTTGGCTGATTCTTAATCGGGAATTGTTACCTGACCATCATCTTTTACTTGGGAATAGCTAATTTAGAACTCATTTTAATGCAAGTATAATGACAAAGTTTGGGTTTTGTTAGCACTGGATTTCACCTGCAGCTTGGAGATTTGACCATCCGCAAGATCATATGGTAGCTGTTTGCTTTGACTTCAAGTTTTGACTGCCTTGAATAATTTTGTATCCTCAACAAAGGAAGTTCACTCTTCATGCCTTTTGTGAAATTGTGTGTACATTGTGTTGAGTTGTGTGGGTTCTAAGTCAGATTCCTGTGGGACGTGTTTGATACTCTCTTCATAGTGAAACCCAATTGTTTGTATACAGCTGCTGTTTCTTCTTGAGCACCTCTGAATCTTCAAGAGGAGTTCTCCTAGTTTACATTACCTCTGTTGAAAAAACTATCCTCAATGAGGTGTTTTTTCAAAGGATATTCAGATATGGTGTGTTAACTAGACTACCATATGTTTATGGCTAATTGCTTCAAGGAGCATAGATGCATTTTTTGAAAGATTACTTCCTTCTACCAAAGCAATGTTACTTCTTTTCTATTTTCATGTTTGTGGAAACCCCACCAGTTCTGTTCTTTATTACAGCTTTTATCAATTTATCAGGCTTAAGCATTTGCCTTATTGGTCTGTAGTTCTCTGAATCTCTTCCCTTCTTTCTTTCCTTGATCTTTAAAGGCTTTGTTCATGTTTGCTGTCTTCAATTCCTCCACTACTGAGGCTGGGCCAAGTACTATGTTGCACGCTATAGTTAAAATTTCAATTTAGTATCCAAGTTCTTTGACCTGGCAGATATCGCGTAGTCCTGGCAAATCACAAAGATACTGTGCTTGGTCACTCTCTTCTGACTATTCTGTGACTTACAGCGTGGGGATGAATTATATTTTTAGCAATGCCCAGGAGAAATGCTATATTTAAAGGAAATGGAGTAGTCTGCCATTTCAGGACTTAACAGAAGTTGTTACAAGAAGAGGAAAGAGTGGAGTCCGTCTGAGCTGCAGACAGATGCGTTGACTCTTCTGTTGACAGAAGAGATGAGTATCTGAAATCAGTAGGGTCTCGGTAATGGGTGGCATGGAGAAGGTAGGAAAGTTGTTTTCTGTTTCTGCTTGCGTGGAAGCTAAGGTCTACTCAGAAAAAGCAAGCAATTGGCAAGATCATAACAAATGAAAGGAAGCGATTCTTCGCTCTGAGCTGTGCAAATAATTTCTGTGGGTTTTTGTAGAAGGTGAAATTACATGGATTACAGAAGTGACTAGAGAAGTCCTTAAAAAAAAAAAAGTCTATTTAAGGCTTTTAAATGCAGATAGTCTCTGAGACACAAACTGTTGGAAGAATATCTTGGTTAAGTATTACTATGTGATATTTGCCTTTTGGTAGTCTTACTGGCAGCTCTGAGATGCAGGTTTTGGGGCTGGATAGGCTGTCATCGATTTTTCTTAATTGCTTGTCCTGATTCCACAGATGTTGTCCCTAGATGCTCCTTGCAGTAGTGTATCCCCCTCTGCTAGAAATTCTTTTTGTCAAGAGGAGCAGCTTTAACTCCTGGGTTCTGCTGCATGAACAGCAATCACAGTAGCAAAGAGCTGAGATGGAAACAATCTTTGCCAGTCATTGAGCCATAATAACTTATAAAAGCACATGGCAATGTACCTGAGTCTTCATCAAAAGGTCCCAAGCTTTGGTGCTTTTGGACAGACACATTCCTGACCTTACAAGGCATCAGCTGCCACAGGCATTGGCTGGCTGCATGGAGGTGATAGGAAAAGGATATCTCTGTTTCGGTACCATTGATCGGATGGTGGCTGAAGTTTGCTGTCTTTAGTGTCTGCTGTGGAAACCTAGGGCCTCCCTTCTGAATCAGAACACTGGATCAGGGCCCAGACTGTGCTGGTGAGGTAGTATGTGTTGTAGGTGAGAGGCTGGATTTAGGACTCTCTTTTGTGAAGGCTGGAGTGGAGCGGTTGTGTTTTGGAGAAGGCACTGAAGTTAGGGCATCTGCAATGGTGAACATGATGGCATGAGACTAGAGGAATCCTGGACCGTGGAGATGAGAATACTTAGAAGAAAAGGAGGATTTGAGATAGGCTGTTGGGCCTGGCTGCTGATAGTAATGCCTCTAGCTGCCCTTTCCAGCTTGGCTACCCAAGCCCATCATATAGCCTATGGGCTGATGAATCAGAACTATAAAATTCTTGCAGTGGCTAGTTTGTTGGAAAAGTTATCTTGATTTCTTTCAGATTGTGTCCCCAGACGTTACTATGAGTAAGCATCATCAGTGTGGATTTCATTTTTGTTGTTGCTTGTAACCTGCTAGAGGCCATCTTTTATTAATATTTGGAATGTGGAATTTTTATAGATGTTCTCATAAACCATAAGCTTGAATTTCTTACAGAAACTTTACTGAACATCAGCATGATGCTGGATGATTGTGATGGACTGCAACGAAGTTGTGTGTGGGTTTTTTCACTCTCTCTTTTTTTTT
>VWZZ01005685.1:221150-271824 GCA_013399095.1 Psophia crepitans
TTTTTTTTCCCCACTGTTAAAATATCTGAACAACTGTGATGTTTCCCAGCTCCTCAAGTGAATGTTTTTTCCCTTGACAGACAAGATGTTTCTCTCCCACACATTGGTGCAGGTGCTAATCTTGTCCGGTACTGAACTGGTTTAACCTGTGAAACTTGCAGCAAACTTCCCACTTCTTGCTGGATCAATTTTCTGCTAGTACAGCTGCTGGAACTGGATCGCTGTGGGGGTTTAATGACCCACCTGAGTGAAAGGAGTGTGAGGTGCTTTGGGAGGAAGGAGTGTGGGAGATGTTCTTTCTGAAAGCCTTCCGTGATCTGTAGGCTTGTGAATCCTGAGCAGGAATGGTTTAATGGTTTACCTAGACCTGTGCCATGTGTCTTGCCCTGATGACTCAACTGCTGGCCTGGCAGCTGCTGAATACCCTTAAGTTACAGGCCGTTGCATTAAATTGACTTCACTTTTCCATCTTCCTTGCCCAAAGATGCTGGGCCCTCCAGCTGCCCTGCTGCTGCTCAGGCAGCTCCACCAGCCCCACAACAGGAGTGATCACCAAACCAGGTGGTGGTGAGGCTCATCCTTGCTTCCTGTATGAAGTCCTGTGCCTGCTCTTCCATAATGGATTTTATAAATGGCAGAGGATCCTTGATTGTGTTACTGCGTGTGCGTGGGAGAGCGACAGATTCAGCCCTAGGCTCCTTTTTAACAGTATTTGTGCTGGCTAAAATCGAAATGGTAAGCTGTGAATTGACAAGGATTCACTTGGGAGGAGCTCAGGGTGTGTATGCTCTTCAGTGAATTTTTAAAACAGAAGTATTGAAATGAATTCACTCTGATCTAATTGAAACTTGAAATCTTGGTTGGGGGAGTTTGTTGATTTCTGCAAACTATTTTGGAATTACTTTTTTTCTGGTTGGTGATTCTAAATGAAAACTTCAGCAGGCTATATGGAAATTCATTAAGCCTTTACTCTTAATTTTTGGCACTTCACATGGTATATTCAGGAAGTAATTGAGATTTCTGATAAATCCCTTCTTACTAGAAGGATGTAACACTTTTTTTTTTTTCTTTCTTGCATTTATAAATTTGTTTTTCCCTCTGCCACTTTTTTTCTGTGCATCTAATCATGCTTAGTCAAATTCTGACCCATGCCAGATATCTCAAAATATCAATTCCCCATCAGTCTCTCTCCTCCGGCTACTAATACATATTTAATGCTACAGGCATTTTCTGTTTCTTCTCTTAAAATGTTCATTTAAAAAAGGGTGTGTGCACGCAACAAAATGAGACTCCGAAGCACGGTGCTGAGCAGTAGGTGAAGTAGTGTGTTTGAGGTCAGTGGGGCTGTTTTTGTGGCTCGTGTTTTGTCTGTGGTTCGTTCTCCATTGATGCTGAATCTGTGCATCATCTGACCACTTGGCTGTATGCATTTGTTCCAGATGAAACGTGAGCATGTGATAGCAGTTAAGTTGTGGCTGGAGCACGTGGTAGTGTAGTAAAACAGCCGGCAGGCTATTTTAAGAGGGCAGATGATAACCTCATGTACTACAAAATCTTTTGTAGTAGGATGACTTCTTCTCCCTGCCCCCAGCTCTTACTGTCTGGCATGATCTGGGTGTGTCTGTGTCTACGAACACTGCTGTTTTAAAACCAAAAGTCTGTCTCAGCAATCTTAACAATGTGTTGGTAATACTTGGATGGCACTGACTTAAATGGGTGCTTAGCTACTATTTTCCCTGTTTTGCAAATGGAGAGCTGGATTGCAGGTAACACTACCTATTTTGGACTCTGAGAAGTTGGTTTTCCTACTCCCCCCCAAATTTTTCATGATATAAATTAAGCTGTTTGGTTCATTACATAGGTTTCTTCTCACTCTGTACAGCATGGCTTTTGAAACTAGGCTGATACTTCAGAAGTGACTTGAGACATGTTGGCAGAACATGTATCTAGGCAGCAGGTATCTGAAATCAGTTGTGGCAAGCCATCCTTCCTGTGTTCTTAGGTAAGAGTATGGAGATGTTCACAGTTTAGCTGATGTGCACTTCTTTATTTTAGAAAACAAACCTAGAATTCAAGCATTCCAAAAGGAGATATCTCTCTTCCTAATGTTTGAAATCTAGTTGCAAGTTTCCTGAATATATCAACTCCCCCTTCCTTAGGAACTGCTTTATTCTGAGCCTTAAAAAATTCAGTGTGTCACTACTGAGTTCAGCTATTGGCAAACAGCAGTTTAAAACCCTGTACAGAGATCATAGAGTCATAGGATTGTTTAGGTTAGAAAACACCTATAAGATCAAGTCCAGCTGTTAACCTAGCACTGCCAAATCCACAACTAAACCAAGTCTCTAAGCACCACATCTACGCTCCTTTTAAATCCCTCCAGGAATGGTGACTCCACCACTTCCCTGGGCAGCCTGTTCCTGTGCTTGACAAGCCTTCTGGTGAAGACATTTTTCCTCATATCCAGTCTAAATCTTCCCTGGCACAACTTGAGGCCATTTCCTCTTGTCCTATCACTTGTTACTTGGGAGAAGAGACCAACACCCACCTGGCTACAACCTCCTTTCAGGTAGCTCTAGAGAGCGATAAGGTCTCCCCTCAGCTTCCTCTTCTGCAAACTAAATGACCCCAGTTCCCTCAGCTGCTCCTCATAAGACCTGTGCTCCAGACCCTTCACCAGTTTCGTTGCCCTTCTCTGGACACGCTCCAGGGCCTCGATGTCTTTCTTGTGGTGAGGGGCCCAAAACTGGACACAGCACTCGAGGTGCAGCCTCACCAAAGCCGAGTACAAGGGAATTATCGCTTCCCTACTCCTGCTGGCCACACTATTCCTGATACAAGCCAGGATGCCGTTGGCCTTCTTGGCCACCTGGGCACACTGCTGGCTCATGTTGAGTCAGCTGTCAACCAGCACCTCCAGGTCCTTTTCCTTTGCACAGCTTTCCAGCCACCCCGCCCCCAGCCTGTAGCGCTGCCTGGGGTTGTTGTGACCCAAATACAGGACCCAGCACTGAGCCCTGTTGAATCTCATAGAGTTGGCCTCGGCCCGTTGATCCAACCTGTCCAGATCCATCTGCAGAGCCTTCCCACCCTCGAGTGGGTTGACACTCCTGCCCAACTTGGTGTCATCTGCAAACTGACTGAGGGTGCACTCGATCCCCTCATCCAGTTGATGCTGTTACTGACATCATGTGAATCTGGAAGACCAAAATCTGCCATTTATTTTCTTTTTTTCTGTAATTTCAAGTTATTGACAAACTAATTATCAGCATCTGTCTCATAGAAAGGCCTGAAAAATTACTTCACTGGCTTTCTCCTGCTACATTGTTCTGTAATAAACTATTCGTGCAGGAATCACAGAATATCCCGAGTTGGAAGGGACCCATAAGGGTCACTGAGTCCAACTCCTGGCCCCACACAGGACCAGCCCAATCAGAGCAGATGACTGAGAGCATTGTCCAGACACTACTTGAACTCAGCCAAGCTTGGTGCTGTGACCACTTCCCTGGGGAGCCTGTCCCAGTGCCCAACCACCCTCTCAGTGAAGAACCTTTTCCTGATACCCAACCTAACCTTCCCCTGACACAACTTCGTGCCATTCCTTTGGATTCTGTCGCTGGTCAGAAACTGCTTTCATTAAATATAAGCATCTAGCCTCAGCACCAGAGGCACAATCGTGGAGTAGATGTGAGTATTGTTCTCAGGGCAGAACCCAGGACTTAGAAGCTGCTTTCCTTCTCTGCAACTTGTTTCTTTTGGGAAAGTCTGCTGTTAGTTCTGTGGGTTTTGCTGCTGTTTGCTTTTGTTTCTAAAATTTGGGCCAGCCTTTTTATTCGCTGTGGCACTGTATCCAGTCCCCACAGCAGTTTTGGCTTCTCGTCTATTCACACCCTGTAGTGCTGAATAAGTTTGTTGTCTGTGGTGTCCAACAGAAAGGCTATAAAAGCAGGAGCCTTCTTTTTAGCAAAAAGTTACAGGCACATCGCAAATTTTCTGTAATATCTATGCTGATAAGCACCGCAGAAGTATACGTGTGTTTTTCATTACAGGGTCAGATGACACAGTCACTTTCAGGAAGAAAAATACTTTGTGACACTCCTGAGAAACTTGTGGCTGGCTTCTTGGGAGGCAGTTGTGTCAGTGCAGAGACTTGAGCTTTGAGCTCTAGAGCATTGCTAGAGTACACGGCTGACTTGGAGCACAGAAAATTAAGTAGAACCCATGAACGAATGTAGGAAAATGCTGTGACTTGTAGTTAACCAAGCACCTCATCTTGGTCACACGAATATATTATTGTTCTGTGCAGCAGACCTTTATCTAAGCAGGCGGACGTTGTACTTCAAGCCAAGTGAAGTGCTTGGGTCTAATATTTACTCCTCATTCAAAAGCCTTTGGTTCTTTTATTCTTAGGAATTGGACCATTGGGAGAAGGAGAAGGTGGAGTTTTCAGTTCTTATTTTTAGAAAGGAAAGGTAGCTATAGCTCAGTAAGATACCCTTCACCTTTCTCTGCTTGTGATTTTCCCCAGAACATATGACTATTAAACCATGTCCTTGTTTATCAGATACACTAGCAGTCTGTGGTGGCTTGTGCACTTACTAGCCAAAAAATACTTTTTACTGTTTTTTATCACTGAGTGCTTATTCTACTTCACAGCAGAGCTGTCTGTATTTATTTCCAAGCATGTAGTTTGTGATTTATTTTTTTTCTCAGTCCTGTGTGTCATCTTACACACAGTATTCCCCATGCATTTTGGCCTGGATTTCCACAGCTGTGTTTCCTGATTTATTTTAGGACAGTGTCATAGTTCTTGTCTCTGTATGGCAGAAAGAGGCGAGTTTTACTGGGCTGAGTTTTTCTTGGGGTATGTTTCTGGCCAAGGTTCCCCACTGAGGTGCCTCGCTTCATTGGCACTAGAAGGTGCTTGTGCACTTGCTTGATTTCACCTGTTACATTGGCAAGAACTGAGGCATCTTGAGTGTCCCGATCAAATTTTATCTTCAGTAATTTCATTTCAACAACTTCTATTTTTCCTTGTAGTTCCAGGAGTGTGAGCCTCCTTACCTTAGTACTCAATCATGTTTTAATGCTATTTGCCACTGAATGTCTCTCTCTCAGTGAAAGCTGATGTTATCACTGTGTGGTATCATCTGTAAGATTCAAAACCTACAAAGCCATTTGAAAATTATTTAGGATGAAGGTGTGATAGATGTAGCTCTTGTTTTGCTGTGCAGGTAGAAATTTGGAACAGGCTTATATTTTTCTTACGTGCTTATACAAATGTAGGCAGTGCTAACCTTTCTGTTAATATTTTTAAAATTACATCTTGGTTTGCTGCCACTAGAAGCTTATGGTTAAAAATACCACATTCATTACTTTCTTATTAAAGAATTCGTCTGAGGATACTGGCTTGCTGTGTCACAGTCTAAGACCAGACAGAATTGGAAAGCTTCAGAAGTTGTATGGTTCATCTCCAAAAAGGAGCTTAGTAGTCCTCTGTGTAGTGTGGTTTGGGTTTTTTTTAATGCCATTTTTGCTGGGGTTGGTGAAAAATAAGTTGTGTATGTTTAGGTTTGGCAATGATTAGTTGTTGACTTTGAAGGCTTAGGTAAAATGTTACCTAGTATTTGAAATTAATGCTCTGCAGAATTATTAGTGCTTTGAAGCCGCTGCTTTGGGCAAAAAACCTATTGGAGCTGCAAAGCTTGAGTGCATCTTCAGGGACTTTAAAACAAGTTGCTTTTTTTTTAATCTTTGCCCTCTTCAGATTTTTGTTGTAAATGTGTATTATGATGAGTGCACATGGGTGTGCGCACAAACGCTACAAAGTCCCATATATGTGTTTATTGCTAGTTACGCCTGCTTTTGTAGATAGCGTGTTAGGTCTTAAAAGTATTACTAGTTGTAGGAATTAAATAAAGCTTTCTATGTGTTGTGGTGTTTTTTGTACAATTAAGCTTTTACTATTGAGGAACAGGTTTATATGAGTGGTTAGAGAAGATCTGGAGTAAATTTTAAGTTGCATATATTCTTAATTTCTCTTGTGAACTGTTACCAAATCACGCAGAAATCCTGCACCGCAGGCCTGTTCTCCCAGTTATTTTCAAACTTTTCTTCTTATCTTACTCTTAATTTCTGAAACAGGACTTAATTTTATTTTATTTTTTTTTTTTAGCTCTCCCTTATGCTGTGCACTACTACATTTGGGCAGCAGTATGCTTCATAGAGATTTCCAGAACATTTGTAATCAGCTTTTCTCCCCCCACCACCCCTTCCCTTCCCCTCTCAGTTGTCATAGTTCCCTGCTTTTCTTATCTCTCCTTTTACTGCTGCAGCTTTCAGATGATAATGCACAGCTCGGGGAGCAGCTGCTGCATAATAGCTGAATGAGACTCAGCACCACTTACAGCTGACCTAAAGTGAGAATAAATGGAGAAATTTGTGCTTTGCATCTAGGCTTACCTATGGGATCTTTTTTCCAGCTTGAACGTCTTAGGTGTTCGTCATGGGAAGGTGGACTGGACTGGGGATGATCTTTGTGGCTTCCCCTTGCCAGCTGCTCTAGGGGTGGAAATATGCTGGGGGTGGGGGTGGTCTCGGAGATTCTTAGTGTTCTCAAGGTCACCCATTTCTAACCATGAGCTGCTCTTTTTTTTTTTTTTCCCTTTTTTTTCCCCCTACCACTTGTTTATCCATGCTCTTGTGGCCAAAAACACTGCAGCCTGTGCAGTAGGAACAGGTGGAGCGACACGTTGTACGTGGTCATGCCGCTCTTTGCCAAGCCACCCTGCTCATTTCCTTTCGTTTCCTCCGGGTGAGCAAGCCAATGTTCTCGTAATCTTTTGCGCTAGGGGCCTGAGGCCACCGAGCTGAGCTGGGAAGTGTCCTGCCGATTTAGTACGCACAGCCTAGGGGTTACAGTTTATTTTGGGGCTGGCTGGCGAGGCTGGCAGCAGCCGCCCTATCTGTGCTGCGCAGATGTCTGGGCTGCTCGTAAGTCAGCTCCTCAGCTGCTGCGGTTTATGGTGCAGTGCTGTAAAGAAAGCTGTCATCTGTTTTTGTTAGATGCTTAAAATGTTAATATTCACTGGGAATACCGTACCTGTGTATATTCAAGGCACTAGTCTAGCAAAGAAATACTTAAGAAAACCCTTTCTATTTTACTCTTAACCAGTATATGAACTTTTCTTACTATGACCATATGATACCACCTTACTAACGCTCTGGTGGTTTGAGAGTACAGGCAAGTCAGGATTGGCAGAAGATACATCTGAAGAAAAAATTTGTGCGTCTTTAAGCTTGGCTGAACCACCTCTGATTTTTTTATTTTTTTTTTTCCCTGTTTCCAGTTGTAGACCTTGCCTTATCAGGAGAAATACCTTAATTGAAAAAATGTTTCTTCCATAATTGGCTTTTTACTTAATGGGTTAGAAGTCAGGAATAGTGTAAAGGATACCAGAGGCATTGAAGCTGGCTGAAGAAAAGAATGCTGCTGCAGACTTACTTTATGCCTTAGTCTGCTCTCACGAGGTATATTCTCAACCTTCCAAGTTCCTTTTCCTTTCACTAATTCCTCAGTTACTGTTTTTCCAGTTTTGGTAGGTAGTGGTTGTTGCAGGGATACGAGGGGCGAGTGTTGCTATGTTAGTTTTATTTCCTTATTGCTATTGGATCATAAACACCATTTGAACAGAAGTCTTCATCCACTCAGGGCTAGTGGTTTAGATGACTTAAAGTCACCTGAATATATTAGCATGGCTACTTGCAATGTGATGGAGTTTAAGCAGATGCATGCAGAGGTCAGTCTTGTTTTAAAATGAGAGGATGGATTTGGTAGTTGAACAACCAGTACGTGGATGAAATGGATCTCTAATGCATTTTATTTAGTGTTTTAAGAAATGTCAGTGATTGAAAAATCAATATGGCTCATAAGAAATGAATTGTAAAACTGGCTAATTAATAGACTTTAATACAATTACAAATGTGGAATGACCATCCAATGTACACCTTGCTCTAGGGGATTTGCTGCTCTGAGTACTCAACCATGTTATTTAACATTTCATTAATGACCTGGAAGAGGTCATAAAGTTGTTATCAATAAAGTTTGAGTACCCATTTGAAATCTTGGGAGCAAAAAATGCAGGCATAGTTATGGAAAGCCAGGCTTGTATATTGGGAATTGTTGGGTGATGTAGAAAGGAAAGTCAGAATCTGTGGGTCAGGGTAGGCAATCAGCAGGCTTTGGTGACAGAAAGGCTCAGCATGCTCTTGAGTGTATGAATAGTGTTATAGATCACGCAAGACCCCTTGTTATTAGGCAGTTTGGTCTGTAGAATACAGTATCTGCATGGGATATCAATGTGTCAGATGTTGACATCTCGGGGAGAACAGAAGAGTGTGAGAAAAATGTTAAAAGAACAGAAAAAAAGACAGGTAAGGCATAGGGGGATGAGCCAGCTGAGCTTGACGTTCACTGATTCCCAGCTAACTGAATTGCCAGGTGTTACCAGTGCCAGGCTCCTGATACGGTCCTGGTCTGTCTTTGTTTAATAGGTGTGCTTTTTGTTAATGCTTATGGAAGGCATATCTGCAGGTGGTCAATTCTGTGGACTTGAAAAACAAAGGTATTTTATTTAAATAATTTTTTTCAGAAGATTTGGCTTGGCTAGGTCCTCATCTGATGTGATTTATGACAGTTTTATACTTGTGTCCTGACTAATGTTTTATCTGACTGTCTTGGTGGAAGATAAGGATGGATGAACAAGAGGGTAAGCTTCATTGCAGGTGGAGTCTCTGCAGTGTTAAAAATGTTGTTCTTCTGGAAAGCAACGGCGTATTGGAAATATTCTTCCATAAAGCCATGTGTAACATCTGTCACATAGTGTTTAAAAGACAAATCTCAATATTTCCAAGGTAGTATCTTCCTAAGTATTTGGATTTTTAGGTTTTAAGAGCTGTTGTAAGCATATGCAAGTTTGAATTCATGTTACGCTTCTAACGTGATTTGAGAAGTGGGTTATGCTGGTATTACAGAAGATAGTTTAGCATGCAGACCTTCTTATGTGGTAATACTTTGCAATATAAAATATAACTTCTATACTTGGATCTCAAAATTCAACCTTGATTCTTGCAGTCGAAGAATTGGGGTGTATGTATGTATTGAGGGGGGGGCAGTGTTTGTCATCCAGTGACATTGACAAGGGAAGCTACTGAATGACTTTGTCACATGGAGATAGGGTGTTTTAAAGTGTCAGTTCTCACAGCTGAGCTGTCTGTAAATACCAGAACGAAGATGGTAATCCACATGCACGTCAGACTTCTCTCAAAACCTGGAGCAGACTCTTTTGTCTGGCAGTCCCATGGAAGCTCCTCCTAAAGTGTCTTGTTGCTTTTACTCATGTCAGAGAGTTTTCAAGTACATTGTGAAATGAGCAAACCTCCACTAAGACACAAGAAGGGCGTGAGGCCTTTTTTGGTGGGTTTGTGGGTGGCGTGGGTTTTTGGTGTGGGTTTTTTTTTTGGGGTGTGTTTTTTTTTTTGTTGAAACAAAGTATTATAATCAAGTAGTTGAGTTCATAACAAATTGGCCCCAAAACTCTAGAGTATCTAAGCTTTTTTTCCTCCCCTCACTTTTCATCTCTCTAGGTTATTTTATTCTTAAATATTTATTAAGTTAGGAGAAAATCTCTCTGGAGGGTGTCATGTCCCCCTCTCCCTTTATCAAATGCTGCTAATGAACATACTGACAGGAAGCCACCCTCAACACTGCTTTTGTAAAATCGCAAGGAAGCAAATGTTTCTCGTATCCTCCCATTGTGTTGCTTCCTCTGAAGTAGCAGACTGGATGTGTGTCCTGGATACAGGCCTTTTTTTATGGCAGTATACGTGTTGGGATGATCCAATCGAATCGCTCTCAGTATCCTTTATAGTCTCAGCATAGCAGGAAACGAGACTTCCTCGCATCCTGTTGTTCTCTGGTTAGCCTGACTTTGGAGAGCTCTTGGCTCTATCAGAATCCAGAATGAAGGTGAGCTTAAAATGGATTTAGTGGGGTTTTTTTTAAAAAGTTTTTATAAGTCTCAACTATAGTTTATAACCTCTTTCGTGAAACATTCATTTATTTAATAATTCTCTCTTTCTCTCCCCCCTGTAGTACCTTTGTACTCCGTAGTACCTGTACAAGCGCCTGTCTTGTCCTGTATTACCTTTTTTTTTTTCTTTTTCCACCATCAGGGTCACTGTTGCACGATTTTGTTCATACTTTTAGTTTGCTTGTTTAAAAGCTACCACAGTAAGCATATAGCTAACAATGAAAATTCCATACTCTTGATGCTTTCTTGTTTCTTAACAGCTTAATTTTATTTAATTTTTTTCTTTCCCCCAATTTGAGCAGTGGTTAAGCTATTTCCCGGTCTAGTTTTGCTTTTATGTGTTCTCGTGTCACCTTATTGGTATATTTTTCTCATCTCTGCTATAAATTTTGCTATTAATAAAACTTAACATATCTTTTGTCTCTTTGCGTAAGATCACATAGCTTCTTATTTGATTAACATCTTTTATTGTGCATGTAGCTTTTAAATACTTCCTCATATTTCAGGAAAACCCTACAAAATTCACATCTAGGTAATTTCTTGGTCCATCTCCTCATAGCTTCAAATAAATAAGAGTAGTCTTTAAATTATCTGTAACCCAGTGAAACTTGATGAAGTGGTTATTTGACTTTTTTTATGTGAATGCTAACTGCTTGGAGTTATACAAGTGTTTACCTCTGCTTGATTTTGAGTCTGTTGTTTCTTTAGAATCATTTAGGTTGGTTGGACTTGATGATCTTAAAGGTCTTTTCCATTAACCTAGCACTGCCAAGTTCCCCACTAAACCGTGTCCCTAAGCACATCTACATGTCTTTTAAATACCACCAGGGATGGTGACTCCATGGCTTCCCTGTGGAGCCTGTTCCAGTGACTGATAACCCTTTTGGTGAAGGTATTTTTCCCAATATCCAATTTAAACCTCCCCTGGCACAACTTGAGGCCATTTCCTCTTGTCCTATCGCTTGTTACTTGGGAGAAAAAACGGACCCCCGCCTGGCTACAGTTTGGGACCAAAGATGATCCTCAGTCTGAGGAGCAAAAAATGTGCATGTTAACTTATGCAAGTACCTTGAATACTTTGGGAGATTTTTTTTCTTACTGAAAGATACTGTCATTAAATGTTTCCCAAATCTGCTCTACCTTTGTCAGTGTATCACATAACCAGTCATAACTGGTCTGGCGGTCCCTTCTGTGGTTACTTTAGGTAGCTTTCATGAAAATTTTCGGTTCTCTCGGGTTCAACCAGTGTTTCTTTCTCCCTTTCTCTCTTTTTCCTCTGGGAATATGGGTTTTTTCCACTCCTGCCTCTGAAGGCTGCTTTCTGCGATACAGACTTTCTGATAGTGCCTGTGGGATGGGTCTGTTATCAGGAAAATAAACAGGGTTTTGTTGACTTTTTAGATAAAAGCTGCTACGCTGCGGGAAACTGAATCTCTTTCTGTTTCTTAAATCAGTTGGAACAACTGTAATAGCTCTCTTTTATTGTCCTCTTTCTACTCTTGCACAAGGGAATACTGTGACTCCTTTCAACCTATGCAGAATCTATTGCAAGAGCTATTTTCATGAGACTTTGGATGAGTGTTTCCATTACCTCAGGCAAATATTATGGGTCTCTCCATTATTTTTTTTTTTTTAAATATCCTCTTTCCCTCCCTGAAAATCCAGATGTTTAATGTCATCACCCAGCGCTTGAAAGTTACTGGAGTGTTTCTACAAGATAGTTTGAGGTTTGGATCTCTTTCCCACAGTTAAAATAAAAATAAAATAACCCCCAGCTTTCATGCCTCCCCTTCCCAAACCTTCTTCTCCATCCAACCTGTCCAGGAGCTTCACTCTTTGTAGAACTAATTAATTTTCAGGAATGCTGCCTTCCTCTGTGTCTTGTAGAATAAAGAGATAGCATGTACACTGTTGTAGTACTTTTTAAAGTATTTGTAGTCTTTTTGAAAATATTTTACGAATAATCGCGTGCAGTGCCTGTGAGCTGCTACAGAAAAAGAAGAGTATGCCAGGAGTAATGGTACCCAGTAACTTTTTTGGCCAAACTGTCTGAGGAAGGCTTCTGTCATCTGATAAATTACAGGAAAGTTGACTAAAACATAATTAAATGACACTTGGTATTTTTAGCTTATGTTCTTAATTTTTTTTTCTCAGATACAGCTGTTTCTATATTCTCTTTCTGTTATTTTAAATTGAGGGATTTTCTTTTTTTAAAAAAGGGACGGACACACACAGACACACACATATCCTTCCCCCCCTGCCCCGATTTTTACAGGTCCATGATAACCACTGGAAGACTGACACCTTGATCAGGCAGAAGCTCCTATGACCATGATTTGCATCATAGCATAGAAATGTTTATTTTAAAGGCTTGTTTCTATGACTTACTGTGTGTTTTTTTGTTTTCAGACTTTTGATGCAAATGACCTGTATCAGGGACAGAATTTCAGCAAAGTTCTCAGCTCTCTCGTGGCTTTAAATAAGGTGACTGCAGGTAAGTACACTCTACCCTGTCCTGGTGCTTGCTTACCTTAGCCTCAATCAATGTGTATTTATACCTGGTGCTATAGTCATGATAAAGTGAACATGCTTTGTTGTAGTTTGTTATGATTTTGGCAGTGACCTCTCTGGTCTCTTGTCTGTTCCTTTGCAGAAGGAAGCTTTGCAGTGGAGCTAAGGCTGAACCTTTTAGCTGGCAAGAATTCTTACAAAAAGGCCCCATGGATGGGGCTTTGGGCAACCTGGTCTAGTGGAGGGTGTCCCTGCCCCCATGGCAGGGGGATTGGAACTAGATGATTATTGTGGTCCCTTCTAACACAAACCATTCTGTGATTCTATCTTTTTTTATACTTTTTTCTTTTATTTTTTTCAGTTTGAAATAGTAGAAGTTTACTTTTGCCCCATTCTTAGTCCTGAACACTGTTGTCAATGTTTGTTGTCCCTCTGTTCCCCCCATTCCCCAACACCACCCTTTCTTGACAGCAACAAAAGGATAGCCAACATCTCTGATCCCTTAGTCTACGTGTTTCATTTGCGTGGAAGCTAGAAGTCACAAACCACCAAACTCAGGTTCTTTGGGGGCAAGAGAGAGCTGTAGAAATAGCACACGGGTAAGAGGTGTCCATGTTTTGTCATAGGGTGAGGCTGTACTGAACGATGTCAGGTGGACCCCGGGACAGTCAGACATTAACATTGGTTGCCCTTTTTGTTGCCCCATGCTGGGGTTTTACGTTGTCAGCAGCAAGTTCCAATAATGGTCGTCAGGTTGGAATCTGGCGAGAGAGAGATAGTATGGACCATGCTTGCCAGTTTTTATGTGGGGAGGAAAAGGAAGCTGATACAAAAGTCAGTGGTGGGTTAGTGTAACTTTGCTTACCAGTAATGCGGTAAGTATCTTGTCACTTTTATAATACTCCTCTGGTCCATTACAACACAGAAATTTTTTTGGTGTCTTTTTTTTCCCTTGCATCAGATAGCACCTTTTAAGAGTGAGTTTTACAGCGGTGCTTAGTTCTAATGAATGGGCATGAAATAATACAGTTGAAAACTCTGAAGCAACTTGAATCAGTTGAAGATACTGCCATTCATCTTAACTACAAGTGCAAATGTAAACCATTTCAGTACATCTTTAAAGCTGCCGTACACTGACCATAAACTGTCTTTGAAGGGGAGAAAAAGTGCGACTGTTTGGTCCAGACATCAGTAGATTAATACCCACATCAAAACCCCACAATTGGAACTGGCCTTAGAAAGGACCCGGGCTGATCCCTTTCATGGAGGGGTGGTGGTATGGAAATCAGAATCACATGCAGACTATGGTATTGCCTCCTTCCTAGGAGCAGAGAGCACTGCATAAATCTGCCTGACCAACTGTTCTTCCAAATAATTTTCTTCAATAGGGTGACTGTGTAGAAGGCATTTTAGATTCTATTTCCCTACTCTAGTACTGGAGTTTGGCTTTCAGATCCCCATCTAGGTCTGCAAGAATTTTGGGTATACACATGTTCTTCTGGGTTTGGTCTTTCTGCAGTGGAAGAAGTGTGAGCAATGAGCATGAAGACTCTTGAAAGGCTGCTACAGATGTGCATTCCATTAAATTATTAGGAGGAGTAGAATCAAGGTACCAGTTGCTGTTTGTAGACAAATAAGGAGGGAGGAACTGCTATGGAGTAGCAGATATAATGGTGGAGAAGAAGAAGGTGTGTTACAAACCTTGGAAATCTATGCATGAATGGGTGGATGGATAGAAGTGTGAAGCCTCTGTGAGATCTACCAAATCAATATTTGTCAAACATGCACATTCTGCTGCCAGTCAAGATTTTTCAGTTTTTAGCAGCAGAGTTAAATTATTTTCTGACAATGATCCTATTGAGAAACTCATTGAATATGTTTATTTGGTATTTTAATGGAAACTGTAATGGATACATGGGGTCTGTAAGCCTTTTAATTTAAGTCTATCAAAAGTTCAAATTAATTTGAAAATATTCAGATATTATTGGTAAAAATACTTGCAATTTGCATGTGGTTTGTACTAATTTTCCTTCTTTTCAGCTCAGACACATGCAGTTTCTAATTCAAGCCTCAAAAGGCTCTCTTGCTTGTGTTGGTATGTTAGCTCTGCTGTTGTGAACTAGAAAATTTCAGGAATCAGGCTGCACTTAAGCAATTTCTAGATGGTGTGTTTTAGGGTTGCCCAGGGGCTGGAACATATGGCTATGAGTAAACCTGACCCGGTTTTCCTAGGCGAACTGTGTGGAGGTATAATGCTAGATTTGGTGGTATGTGTGTTCTACTTGACTGCAGATAGGAAACAGCAAGCTGGACATGGAGATGCCTCCGGTTACTTACAGCCCTTTAGTTCTGTTGATGGCTATAGCAACTGTAAAGTTTTTGGGAGCATTAGTGTTAGCCGTAAAGTTATGATTTACAGCTGAAGCCCATGATCTAGTTGCATTTCTCTTCTGATAGTCTGTGAAAACAAAGACGTACGTTCTTTCTGTGATGGACTGTAATCACCAGTGTTTATAGAATGGCCTTCAGATGCTTTGTGGAAAGCAGGCTCACAAAGCGCGAGGTCTGTTGTAACTTCAGTGTGTAAGGATACGCAGCTTAGGTGAATAATTCTAGTATTGCACTACTTGACTAGAGAGTTCATATTTGTAGGGCATTTTTGGAAGGATGATGATTTTTGAAGGATGACAAAGACTCATTTAAAAAGATGCACCTGAGGGAGGTGTTCTCTGCTCTGGTACTGCGGACTTAGAGCATCCTTTGTCAACACTTCCTTCTGTGCTCGTTGTCCATCTAAACCCCTTTCCCTCCTCCTGCATCTCGGCTGCTGTTAGATGCTGTGCTCAAGTTGAAAGGTTTTCCAGCTAAGATGAATCAACTCATCTCTTCAGGTTTGACATGTAACAGCAGACACTTTGTTCACTAGTCATGGAACTGCACCTGCATGAGTGTTTCCCTTTGACCAAAAGTAATTAGGATTACATAATCATCTGCTTTAGTCTGAAAGTATCTGAGAGATACTGTAGTTGTCTGTGTGTTCCTCTGATGGAGGTAGAGTGCTGGAGGCAAAGCAAACTGCTTTGCCTGAAAACCAGGAGCGCAGTTGGGATGCTTGTGTAGTCTAGTGAAACCCTCTAAGTTTGGGACAGAAAATACTAGGTTGCTCTGGGGTCTCCTTCAAGCTCAGATGCTCACTGAGTGTTTTCCTTCCATGTGGGAAAACATGAGGAGAAGGAATGACTTGCCATGCTTGTGCAAAGGAGCGGTGTTTGTCTGCTGTGTAGCATGTCACCTGTGCAGGGGCTCCGGGAGTGTCCCCTTCCCTGCGAGGGCTGGGGAGCTGATGCAGCAGGGAGCAGCCCCCATCCCACAGTAACGCTGGGGTGAGGCTCCCAGCAGCGCTGCAGGACGCTGTGGCCAGCACTGACCCTGGCCCTTAGGAGCTGCTTTCAGTGCAGCCCAGCCCCTGTCTGGCTGTGGCCAGCTAATCGGCACAAGGACACACCACCCACAGGTGGGCCAGCACCCCAGCCCTGGCCAGGGACATGCCCCAGCCACCCCACTCCTGGCTGGGGCAGTGGGATGAGCCCTGCCCTGCCACCCCCTCGGTGCCTCCCAGCCCTCAGGGACCCCAGCAGCACCCAGACGGTGCCCAGTGCAGCCCTTCCACTCCCATGAACATCTCGTATGGGTGTGCTTCTGGGAGTAGAGACAAATGAGTGAGGGAGGAGATTTGGGGGAGGTGGTTGTTTTTTCTAGCAAGCAGCTTTTTTCCTTTCTATTCCTCTTATCCCTCCCCCTAAAGAAGAAGAAATAGCTTAGCTGGCAAAAAAGGGATGAGACAAAGGAACGTAGGAAAAAAGACAGTGGAAGGAATGTTTTAATTGGGAAGGAGATGATGGTGGTGGGGTAAGAGCTAAGAAACAGATGTGGCTGGCTTTGCTTCAAGCAAGTTTTATGCATTTGAAATTCTTAGCCACTAGCTAAAATGATGCTGGTTAATTACCTTTGAATAGACTGGTAGTGGGTAGGAATGGAGAAATACAACCCTAACCCTCCTTTTCCTAATCAGCTCAAACTGTTTTCCTGTCTGTGTGGGGAAGAAACTCATGATGTCTGTGGATTTCAGATCACTTCTTATATTATTTTTTTTTAAACCTTGAGTTATTGAGCATCTATGGATACATCGAATCTGTTTTAAGCATGTGAGTTTTACTGAAATAAGCAGAAGTTATATGCAGATTTCTCACATTCTGATATTTACTACTTTTTTTTCCCCCACCTCCTACAGACATAGGACTGGGCAGTGACTCTGTATGCGCACGTCCCTCATCTCATCGGATAAAATCCTTCGATTCTCTGGGATCCCAGTCTTCACATAGTAGAACTTCAAAACTCTTTCAGGGACAGTATCGGAGTTTGGTAAGGTCTAGGAGAAATGAAATATTCTGTGGTGTGACTTTTTTATTTTATTTAACTTTTGACAAGATTTATAAGTAAGCAATAGTGTAGCAAAGTAACTGTTTTGTCTCTTTCACCTCTGTATTTGAAGCCTGTGACAGTCTATTTTTGCAGCTTTTCTAATGATTTTTCCAAAATACATGCAGCTTTCTGTGACCTTCTAATTACTCTTTCCTCACTTTCCACCTCGTGGTGTCTGCATACGCAGTGTCTTCCTGGATTTATTTCTTTTCAGGCCAAGGGTTTGCTTTTCTGCAGGCAAAAATCTCATTTTCTCCATGTCTGAGTTTAGGGATGATGATTGAAGGATATTCAAACCCCAGCAAAGGTGGTACTTTTAATGCTGACAGTATTGGTAGTTATTCCTGTCTTCTGTTCTGTTTCAAGGTGAATCTTTCGACTAGCCTTTGGGTAACTAAGTAGCATGGGCAATTGTTTTACAGTACAGCTGAAATTAGGATGGAGTACTGTATTGAAACTAACTGTGTGGAAAGGTGCTTTTAATGACTAAAAGATATGCTAGGAAGGTTCAGGTCCCTACTGTAAACTGTTTTTTTCCATGCTTGAACGAGGCTGTTTTGAGCTATGCAATGATTGTTATACTTGAAACACAGTACTCTTGCTTAAGCTTCCTTAGGTGTGGTTTGGTGCGTTTTCTCTGGTAGCAGAGCCCTTGCAAGTTCTTGCCCCAGGCCATTAATTCCAGCTCCCACTCTGCTGTTCACCACCCACTCTATTTTGCTGATGCAGCTGCTTGTGGGACTAGCTGTTAGCCGGATTACTGAAGCAATCCGTGTTTTGAATCTTTCTATCACTTCGGTGATCTGAGCAGCTCTGCAGAAAGTTTCAAAGGGGCAGGGAAGTGCAAGATGGAGGGAAAGAGAGCTCATGACCATACCTGAGAAATTCTTAGTTTTGTTTTGCTGCTGTAGATGATCAATTTAGAACCGTTCTCACCAAACTTACACTCAGTTTCCTCTACTGGAGAGACATCCTGGCAGAGTAAGGGGACTGTAATTGATGTCACTGTGCAGTGTTGCTGCTTATTCTGTGGCTTTCTACAGTTTACTAAGGCAAAACGTTTTCTCTTGTTGAGCAATCCTAGCAGATGAGAGCACATGATGCACAAGCAGAGGACTGGCTGGAGGCACTTGTTTGAAAATGTGCCGATCTAATCGTCGAACACTCTGACTTACTGTATCTTGGGGCTTTCTGCATGCTTTCAAAGTTGTGTCTGTCCTCATTTTCCTACAGTTTCTTAGCTACTAAAAGTCTGATTGTTAAATTTAGTTGTGATACAATGACATGATTGCTGTGGATAGGAATTAAGCTCACATGCTATGTGATCCCAGCAACATTACGTAGTGCATCTTTTAATCATCTTCACTATATAGACAACATATAGGTGAAATTCTGCTAGCTGGATAGCTGACTGGGATTGCTTACACAGTCACTTTCTCACTAAGTTACTTTTTTAGCAGTGCAGGTATTGATCCTTACTTATGATATAGACGTGATTTATAGTCCTGTTCTCTCAGTGCCAGTGCAATGGATTCTATTTGGATTATTTAAAGCTGTGCAAATATTTAGCTTTTTTTAGCATAAAAGATTGTCCTAACTCACGAAATGCTGAAATGATGCAGATATTCAGGATTGACATCCAAGAACAGAATGCCAAATTTGAACATCATTCGTTTGAAAGACTTCTAAGAAGGAGCTATTAACATTTAGTTGTTACGATAGAGTGAAAATCTGCCTTCACATCTGTGATAGAGGATGAGCATATATATATATATATGAGAGAGACAGCTGCAGACTTGGCAGCTTTGCTAACCTTGAAGCAGATGATTTGTGAGTACTTATTCAAGGTAAATTGCGTAACTGTTTTCATAGGTTTTGTGGAATAACGCTGTCCTCTTCCATTGGCAGGCCATGGAGACTTGCACGTTAAGGTGTGGAACCTTCCAACCTGATCTGTTACAGGAAAAAAAAATTGAGCTGCAAACTATTTATATCCAGTATTGACTTCAACTCAGTTGTGCCCTCCTTCCAGTCTGGAAAGTTTTAGAAAAAAAAATTCTCTCATGTAAAACTTTTGGTTTTTTGTAGTTGCCAAAGGCAGTTTTAATTTATATTATATATAGGAAATAGAATTTGACCTTTTGAGGGGGAGTAAGAACTATTCCCGTTTTAGCTCTGTTATGCCCTTCTGATTTGAAGGGGCTGTGCAATAAGACGACATGCTCCCTGGACTGATACAAATCCATAGATTAAAAATGACAGAAATACTGGAAATGGCAAATCATGCCTTACAAATGCTTAGAGAAAAACGTGGGGAGTGTTGTGCGTGCAGGAGAGGCCACTTCCATTTTATGGATACTTCTGTTTTGTTCATGGAATAATTGCTTAAATCTCTAACATGAACTCTTTTTCTTTGTGTTCTCACTTACTAGGACATGACAGATAACAGCAACCATCAGTTGGTGGTGAGAGCAAAATTTAATTTTCAACAGACAAATGAAGATGAACTTTCTTTTTCAAAAGGAGATATTATTCATGTTACAAGAGTGGAAGAAGGAGGCTGGTGGGAAGGAACTCTAAATGGCAAAACAGGGTGGTTTCCAAGTAACTACGTACGAGAAATAAAATCAAATGGTGAGTTTTGAAGGAGAGTGTATTTGCACAATTTCTGGCCTTGGATAGAGGTTGATAGTTGGTTGATTAATTAAAACTTGTAATGCTTATTGTTTAAGCTTAACTGCATTTACTGAACTTCATTCACAGTAATCATTAATGCTCAGGAACTCATACTCCCCCATCTCAATTTGCTATATAGAATGCTCTAGGACTTTTCTGCATGCTTACTGTTAATTCTAAAGTCCTCTGTCCTCTTTGCTTGTCTGCTTCCGTCACAGTTGGGCTGCTCTGACGTCCTTCATCTGAATTCCTAGAATGCTGGATTTTGGCTCTGATGCTGGCATACGTTGAGTTGGTGGCTTGGGTTTGAATACTGAGAGATTTCCTGCAAATGTCTTTAAAATGAACAAAACCCAAACTAAAACAATTCCCCCCAAAACCAATAAAAAAACAGCACCAAAAAAATGTCTAAACATGTCCCATTACTTAGAAGCAAACTCAGCGGTCATGGTTGATGGGAGAGGTCCCAGATGACTGGAGGCTTGCTAATGTGACACCCATCCATAAGAAGGGTCGTAAGGAGGATCCGGGGAACTACAGGCCTGTCAGCCTGACCTCGGTGCCAGGGAAGGTGATGGNCTGCTCTGTCTTCCTTCATCTGAATTCCTAGAATGCTGGATTTTGGCTCTGATGCTGGCATACGTTGAGTTGGTGGCTTGGGTTTGAATACTGAGAGATTTCCTGCAAATGTCTTTAAAATGAACAAAACCCAAACTAAAACAATTCCCCCCAAAACCAATAAAAAAACAGCACCAAAAAAATGTCTAAACATGTCCCATTACTTAGAAGCAAACAAATGCAGGAATCCCCAATTCTACCGAAATATGTTAAAAGTTAGAGACAGTTTTCGAAAGATCATGTATTTGTGACTTGTATTTTGCATGTGTCTTCCCCTTTTCTTTATACCAACTTCACTCTTCCACTTAAGTTTTATTTTGAACTTGATACCATGAAAATTCCTTCTGTAAATGTCATCTTCATGACTGAATATCAGAACTAGCACTGGTTTTTAATCCACCAGGACCTTGATGTGAGTGATGACTTCTTTTCTCTTTTTTTCTCCCCCCCTTCTCTTTCCTGTCTCTGCTTGCATTCAGAGATTGGGGTAAACCTGGTAGAACAAAACTACCCAGGGACATTCTGAGAGGCTTTGCCACTGTCTCCTCTGTCACAGCTCCAATCAAAAGACACGTATTTTGAGCCTTTTTTTAGGCAACTATACAGATGCATGATTCCAAGCTGGAGTTGTGAGGATAAAACTCCATTTCTAAATTTATTCTTTCTAAACTTATTCTCTCATATTCTTTCTCCTCCAGTTGCATCCTTGATTTCTTGATTGAAATTGATTGATTCTTCCTTGATTTGCTATCTGCAGTTTGTTTTTGTAGAATGCTAGAGTCTTTGTTGTCATTTTAAACCAGATTCTCTTGAGCGTAGTCACGATGCAAGACTTAGGTTTATTGTTTTTACAGATCTCTAGATGTGACTTATCCTGAAAAACAATTCCTGAAGCTTGTTTTTTCTTGTCTGTAGTGTTGTAGCAGTGTTTCAACCATGATGACTATCTTGTCCCATCATTGCTCATGTAGAACATTGCTGCGGAGGTCTTGTTTGGATTACATCAGTTTTGATGTCTTCTGACTCCTAAGACTGGAACCTGGGTCAGCAGTTAGATTCCAAAATAATGGAAGTAACTTTTAACAGTGAACATAAGAGAGCCAGAAGTTGCCAGCAACTGAAATTAAGGTTGTTCTTGGAGTTATTTTTAAGAACTTCACCCAGGTGCAGTAACTCGCTTAAATAGAAAAGCCAACAGGCTGTGGGGCTGAGGTTAGTGCTAGGTACAGTTTGACTCTTGCCAGTCCTTGCAACTGTGTCTGATTCCTGGGGGCTGAGATGAACTGCTTCTGGTTCCTGGTTTAAATTTCATTACTCATCATCAGTGAGTTTTCTACTAAGCTCTCTTCTGTCCACTGTATAGGTATGTTCCCAGGGCTACAAGGGCTGGCTCCTTCTCACTTCTGCGAGACTGCCTGCATTCTTGGAGGACTCTTTCATATGCTGAGTTCCTTCTATGGAAGGGAATATGTGTCTGTGCTTTTCTCTTTCTCAGGAAGTTGAGTTCATTGTGATGTTTTCTGTGCATTTAGTGACTATTACAGAGTTAAAGACATTGACCTGTAGTGCTCTAGCTTTCTCTGTTCTCCTCGTTTTTAAATACAATTACTATGTTTGGTGTTTTCCAGTACTTTATGGAATTTCATTTGTCTTCTGTGATGTCAAACATGGACGTAGCTAGTTCGCTTACTGCCAAATCAGCACAGCAGGTACTGTTTATCAAAATACTAGTTTTAACCTGCTTTTATGCCTTTGTAGGTATCAGAATCATAGGATCATTAGGGTTGGAAGGGACCTCAAAGATCATCTAGTTCCAATCCCTCCTGCCATGGGCAGGGATACCCTCTACTAGACCAGGTTGCCCAAAGCCCCATCCAACCTAGACTTGAACTCTTCCAGAGATACGACCTCCACAGCCTCTCTGGGCAACCTGTTCCAGTGCCTCACCACCCTCACAGTAAAGAATTTCTGTCTAATATCCAATCTAAATCTCCCCTCTTTTAGTTTAAAGCCATTACCCCTTGTCCTATCACTCCCTGCCCTTGTAAACAGCCTCTCTCCAGCTTTCCTCTTCCCAGCCTGTAGTTGTGCTCGGGATTGTGCCAACCCACCTGTAGGACCTTGCACTTGGCCTTGATGAACTTCATGCAGTTTGCACAGGCCCACCTTTCAAGCCTGTCAAGATCCCTCTGGATGACATCCCTTCCCTCCAGCGTGTCAACTGCAGCACACAGCTTGGTGTCGTCGACAAACTTACTGAGGGTGCATTTGATCCCACTGTCCATGTTGCTGACAAAGATGATAAACAGTGCCAGTTCCAGTGCCAGCCCCTGAGGAACACCAGTCGTCACTGATGTTCACTTGGACATCGAGCCGTTGAGCACAACTCTTCGAGTGCGGTCATCCAGCCAGTTTCTTATCCACCGAGTGGTCCATTCATGAAATTCATGCTGCTCCAATTTAGACACAAGGATGTCGTGCAGGAATGTGTTTGAATTATCTCAAGTTCACCTTTTTATAATGAGGATGGAAGGTGCTAGAAGGAAGCATGACACATCAAGAGCTGCTTGATGTCTTAATAACTCTTCTTCCCTATTGAGTTGTAGATCAGCTTTCTCCCTGGATCTGTGTATGCTATCGAGTGTTTTGTTGCTACTATCCTTATGTCCATGTTAGTTGTATTTCAACTCGTAACCTGAGGTTTTCTAGTTACTTTTGTTTCTTTTTGTGTTTGAGGTCACTATAGTGTTTGTGATCTTTAGTCATGTCGTTTGCATCTACTTCTCCTGTTCTTCCTTTAAGGTGCCTGTAATTTTTAAAGGACTTGTCATTCTTGGGAGCCTTTTCCTCACCAGTGAGAATCCTTTTTTTACCCATATTTTTAAGTTTACTGAGTTCTTCTCACTTGAAGGTCATTGTTCTCATTTTGTTGCTCTCTTTTTTTTCTTCCTTTTTTTTTTTTTTTTCCTCCTTGGTTGTTTCTATAAAATTTGTTATGAACATTTCTATTCTCAGCTGATTTCTGCTTTGTAGGTATTGCTGAAGGTGCTAGAGAGGGGGCTTTTCTATAATTGTGCTCCCTTCTGCATCAAAGCACGATGCCGCTATGTCCTGAGGTTGGACTTCCTTTGTTCCAGACTGTCCTTGTTGCAAGAGGAACATAGTGCTCTTTACCACAAAGCTCTGCAGTTATATGGATGACTCTGGTGGATGGTCAGGAGAAATTTCATCTGACTATATCCCATCAATGTATGGGTTGACAGTCTCTGTTGCTTTCCTATGCTCCTGTTCTTTTTTTGCTAGTCTTCATTAGACTGGTTGGCATTTCTTGAGTTGATAGTCTTTCACTGCCATTTTTCTTGACTTCCTGGGAACTATATATGCCTCAATTTAAGATGTTCCTAATTCACATATTTAAGTGCCTTCATGCTTGGAGCACGAGGTCAAAATGCAAAAATGCTTTTTTTTTCTTCTTTCTTTTCTTCAGTCTGCTGCAACCTGACTTCAGCAAACTAGAAGAAAGGAAAGAAGTTCTTGATGCATGTGTGTCTTTGTTTTAATTCTCAGAAAAATCATAGACATGAGATTTTAGATAAATGGATTTTCTAAATTAAAATATTCTCTAATGTCCAATAACTGTATGTTTGTAATCTCAGCTTGGTTGGTTGCTCTGAAGTTAGATATCAAGGAAAGGAAGAAAGAGCGTAAAGGGGAAGGTGAAGAATATGAGGTTGTGGTGTAGCAGTAGCTCCCTTTCCTGAGAGGGAATTCAGAATATTGGCTGTACAGAAGAGTTGCCACGAAGGGAAGAAATGCTCAAATTTGATGTGCTGCTTAGTAATGGGAACTATCTTTACGCACATTTCTTCTAAAATCTTTGAGAGCAAACTACACTACATATATAAACTATATTACATGTATTGCACAAGCAGAGAATGTTACGTGATAAGGTATCTCGGAGCAACTAAAACATCACAAAGCTTTGCCCACGTTTACGATGTTGTAACTTGTTTGTTTAGCTGTACCAGAATGATTCGCATTAGCACGGGGCAGGCTGTGAATGGTTGTAGGAAAGGTACTGAAATTATTGAGCAAAGCACAGCATGTAGTTTTCTTAGGTTGGATGGTGACGCTGTGAATTTGGGGAAGTAAATTTGGTTGAGGCAGAAGGTGTTTTTTATTTTACTTGTGTGTGTGTGTTGTTTATTCCCCCCCCCCCAATTTGTTTGAAATTGTAGTATTTATGATCAAACTTATAACTAGAAGTTTAAAAAAAAACCAAACAAATGGAGTAGTTTCTTTTCAGGTATGTGCCTACACTGTAAGGATCAAAAAGATGGTCCATTTCCCTCTCTCCCTATGTGCATGTCTTCATTTCCCTTTTTAAACCCTGTAACATCTTGTCTTGTTTTTAAATGTTCTTTGATCACTAGTCAGGAAGTACTCTGAAATGAGAGGACCGCCATACTGTTAACACATGACAGAGGGTGAGATTTATTCTCTGTATACTTGTTAGATATTTGACAATGTAGCCTTATTAAGTTGTTTCATTATATAAAACAGAGCAGGAAGAGGTGAAGGTGTAGGTGGAGCCTTGTCTCTTACACTGCTGCTTCTGTCTCGCACAGCAGAGAGTTTTGGAGACTTAGTTCTGAGCGTTTCCTTGTGATGAAGGGCACAGGGGTTAGCCAGAATGGGAAGTGCTTGCTTGGCTACTGTCAAATGTTAATCAGTAAAAAAAAAAAAAGAGTCACATAGTCACTTGATGGCTAAAGTGTAATCCATTTAAATGGCATGAGATTATGCAGAAGGGAATATAGCTTTGAAAAATGACATTTGATATGTTGCAAACTTTATTCTAATTCTTCACAGAAATTAACATGTCATTACTGTCCTAGCCTCTCTTCTGTTACGCTTTCCTGACAGTTGTGTTAGTATCAGGCCTAGTGCAGATTACAGCGTTAATGGGCCTTCGGGTTACGTGTTTAAAAAAAAAAGAAAATCACACTGTGGGCAAAGGCCAGCGTATAGTGGAAGACTAGAGTATCTCCTGTTCCCATCCCTAACAGATACACTTCTAGCTTTGGGAGAGGGACATAACCAAAAAACCCACCTCCAGGAATGCTAGTTTTCTTCTCCCCACCCATGTTCACGTGCAGGGGTGTTTTGTTTTCCTGTCAAGTGTTATTCTACAGGAATAAATAGAATAGAGTTTGGGACAAATGAATACTACTAGGGAGGAAGTGTTGATAGTGTTGATGTTGCAGAGTGGAGTTACAGTGCTGGCTGAACCAGCTTGAGAACCGGGAAAAGGTTTAGGTCTACCTTCCTGGTGTTGGGCTTGAACCCATTAGTCTTGAGAGACAGAGCTTGCTTGTAGTACTTCACCAATTGTGACCACGTCGCTTGTGGTGCCCCAGCTGCCACAGCTTTTCTACCGTACTGTAGGATGAAATAGCCTGCATCAGATCTTTGCATCTAGATGACACACACCATAGCCTAGTAATAGAAACACACGGTGGTGATCTTGCAGCAGTACAGTTGAAATGCTTTAGTGAAGTATGTCATGGAGGAGTGCTTTGTGGAGTAGCATGAAGTAGACTGTTGCATGGAAATGACACAAACTGGAGATGTAACAGATGAGGTAGGAGAGGACATGAGAATAACAAGTAATTTGAAGGCAAGTAAAAGAAATACTTGCATATTAATGAAAATAGAATGAAACCAAAGCATTGGGAAGGATTGAGTAAATTGTCCTTTTACAGTCACTTAGGTAGATGTTTGTAAAGGATAAGATAACTTGACTTTATTTTATGGTGGTTCCTGGCTGCTTCGGTAGTCCTTAGGGAAAGCTTACAGAAGCAGCTGCTCTTAAGTTGTTTTGCTTCTGCTAAGAATAATATTTGCTGGAAGAATAATGTTAAGAAGCCTGTGCCAACCTCCTTCTCCACCCAAAGATGATCTGTTAAGTGAATTCTATCTGGTTAATCACTAGACACTTAAAAGCATTATCAAGTGTAGCTGGGTGCAGTTGAACGTAATGCTGTGATCAGGAAAGGAACCGATAGCGCTAACTTACCTCTTAGTTTCAGTCATCAGCTGGATCTAGTCTCTTCCAGTACATGAGCAGATGCTTGTTTACCTTGGATTTGATCATATGCTGCACGTGGTTTTGTTGTGTTTTCAGCGTTAATGCAACAGGCTTAGGTTGGAACTGGGGAAAAAGTAGGGAGAAGGGAAGAATTTTCCGTATGGGAAGACTTGGTGTCTGACGCAGGTAGCTCTCTTCCAGTGCTTTGATAAACGTAGCTTATATGTTGGAGTGGGCAAGGTGCTGCAGTTTTGCTGATGTTTTCAAAACCTATGAACTCCATAGACCAGTGGACCTGTAAGACTTTTACACATTTCCAGTATGCTGAATGGGGGTGACACCTGCTTGAAACGTTCAGTACTGTAATGTACTCTCATGAAGGATAACAAATAACGCTTATCTTTGTTTATGCGAAGAAAGTGATTTCGTACGTGCAAGATCAGAATTTTCTTCTGTGCAATGCATTGTGCAAGAAGCTAATTGCAACAAGACTGTTTCTTACTCCTCCTCCTGAAGCAAGGCAGTGCTTGGAGGCAGAATACCAGACGTGATAGACAGCTGGACTGATTTGCTGTGTCTAATTCTGTGTTTCTACAATAGAAATGGCCTTTGCATTTTGAAAGCTGAATGTTGATTATGGCTGTTCAGGCAAAATTATTTGAATGTGTGATTCTTTTTTTGTTTCCTGTTTTTTAAATCTGAATGTGATGGTCTCTCTGATAGATAACTGAGTCAGCTGAACAGCTGGTAATATAAATGACTACATATTTCAGCAAAAAATTCTCCCACTTCCCTCAGCAGCTTAGGAGAAGAAAAAGTTTGGAGATGTATTTTCTTACACCCTTTGGGATAACAGAGTAGCTGGAAGAGCCAGGTTTCTATCACCAGCCAGCTTTCTCCAGATTAACAAGGGTCAGACATCTGTGTTACGATAAAGTGACAAATATTTACCTTTTTCCTTAAATAACTGTTTTTTTTTTCCTTTCCCTTTTTGGGACATGATTAATAAACCTTTAGGTATTTAGTGAACCTGAAAGACACTGTAAACTGTGTAAAGTATGTAAGTCAAGAGCTTCCACAGAGAATGAAAGCAAATTACTAAGTTTGCGTAAACTACTTACTTTTCATTGTTCAGTACGAAGAAACAAGTTGCAATTGTCTAATAAATGAATAGCATTCTATATAAATATGAGTAGCTGTACATACAACATGACTTTAGGTGCTTCTTTCACAGTGAGTGTTTAGTGACAAATCTGCTTGGATTTATGGTTTTGGTTTAAGGGGATGGGAGGAGCCCTGTCACTTGAAATTACTTGGCTGTATAGCAGAGCACGTTACGTACTGCAGGGCTGGTGGCTGAGAGCATCAGTGTTCCCAGCTGAATAACTGCTGGGGCTGACGGATTTTGTGCTGTCTGTCGGCTTACAGCTGACTTGGGGGTGTGGGTGGGCATATTAACCGAAAGGATTTTACTGTTATCTCTGAACACGGTGAGGAGAAATGTTTTGCCTGTGTTTGACAGTTTTAAGACCATATTTTATTTTTAGAATAGCTTCTTTCAGGAAGGTTCCAGTGCAATACAGAGAAAATCCCTTCAAAGATACCACATGCATGCTCTTGGGGTCTGAGCTGCTCCTTACGGGCTGTAGGCCAAAGCCTTGGGTCCAGCCCAAGGAGCCTGCCTGGTGCTCCTGGCACTGGACACGGAACGGTGGCCCGCATCTGTGAGGCTGCAACTGGGCAGCCTGAAGAAGCACGAAATTACCCAGGATACAGTCCAGCAGAGGTGGGTACCACATGGGCTGTCCTGCTCATGGTGGGGTTTCGCAGGTCAGCTTTTCTGGCCATGGGAATTTCCCATAGCTGGGCTAACAAGACTTCTCCTGGAAAGGCAGGTCTGTATTTGAGACCTGCATAACTTATTCATAGTGGCTTAAGGTTTCAGGTAAACTGGAGGTAAATTATTCATATATCTTTATGAAAATGTGTTTGAAACAGGAGCTTGCTTTTAAAATAAAGGTTAAAACTTTAAGTAGGTATGTTTTGATGATGGGGGTTTTTTGGTGGGTTTTTTTGGTGTTTTTTTTTTTAATAATCTGCGATTTATTCTTTAGCTACAAATTACTAAAATGCTTATTTAAAATTTGCATGTTAGACAAGCCTGCTTATTTAAAAAAAAAAACAACAAACCACACAAACACCATAACGTCCTGATAAATACAGTCTCACGGGCATTCTTGGTTGTGTGCAAAATCAAGTGTGAGAAGTGAGAATGAGATGCTGAAAATCTTAGTTGCTGGTTCTCCAGCATGCAGCATGATGCTTTTGATTGTCTCTCCCCTCATCTTTACTTCTCTGTGATTGACTTAGAGGGGTGGGAGAGGAGGAAAGGAGGCTTTAGGAGTATGTTTTCTGAGTCAGCACGCAGATAACTGTAAGGACTGTTGTTTTGATCGTGCAGACTTACGTTGTCCTTCCAGGAAGAGTATGGATTACCGAGGGATGGATTCACTATGGGATTGTAGGAAGGATTGCATTTATTGTTATGATGGACTTAGTTCTCAAGTGCATAAATATTTTTATTTCTTACTTCATTAACAGTAACAGATAATTTGTTTTAAAAGATGATTTTCTGGAATAGATATCTGGTAAGTCACTCTACTACTTGTATAGTGTTTTGATCCTCTATTTCAGCCAGGTTGAGTGTGATGTCCCACCTCTGGTGTTTTCAACCTTAGATTGATCACTTGCTTTTTACCAAGTTTGTCAAATTGATGTTAAAACTTTTGTTTGAAAGTGCATGTGGTGTTTGGAAATGCCTGTTGTGTGGTGGGGTTTTGTTTCGTGTTTTTTTTAATTCTAGTCTGTGATAATGTTCTGTGTTTGAAAAATGAGTTTGGAAAAGCTAATTTATTAACTGATCTTCTGGTTCCAGGAAAAAGAATGGACGTTTTTCTACTTGCCTTCATTGAGCTAGAGTTTGATTCATTGTGATGAACATATGAACCATTTTGATTCTTTGTCAATAATTTCAAGCAAATGTGTGTACATTTCTCAGTGAAGCACTATTTTCACTGTATCTGCAAATATTTTAAAGCAGTTTGTTTGACCTCTAGTGTTGAGCTATGAAATTGCACCCCATTGACACAAAGATATCTTACGTTTCAGAAAAACCGGTCTCACCCAAATCAGGTACCTTGAAGAGTCCACCTAAAGGCTTTGATACATCTGCAATTAACAAAAGCTATTACAATGTGGTGAGTGATCCTTTTTCCTCCACGTGAGCTGTTATATACAGTAGAACGTCATTTAACAAAATGCTCGTATCTGCACAAAAAATTTGGCAGTCTTGTCAGAGCCTTAGTGCCAAAACTACGTAGGGGTTTTAGTGAATTCTCACGTAAACAAGATCATTATTAGTGTGGTAGAATATCATGCGTATGGATCCTTAAGGATGATGCAAAATTGTAGTCTAAAGTAAATGAATAATAGGCATTGCTGTAATATATTATGCTCATTTTATTTGCTTTGCTAGTTGTTAATTTCCCTTTTTCCCCCACCCTCAAATATACAGTCTTCTCCAATCTCTATGAATTAATGACATTTTGCTATGTTAAAATGATTAAGAATACTTTTGTCCTTTTTGTTGAACAAGAGATTTAACATTTTGAATGAATTTTCCTCCTTTGTGTTCATGCTTGTAAATAGACTCGATTATTAACGCTTATTTACTCGATTATTAACTTCTCCCTTACGCTGATGGATAGATTTCACAGTGAAAGGGGTATAGCCACAGGCTGAGGAATTCTTAAACTAGTATTTAGAAGCCTTCAGTACATCCATGTGCAAAACATACCAGACTCTGTCTTTAAACCTGGTGGCGTAACCATTTTGAGAATCCGTTGTTTACTAACAGTAGATACATTGGGAAGCAAAAAGCATCCTCCTGTTTTTGTTGACCACTGCTCCCTGCTGGTGTAAACCCAAAACACAAGGTTTCTTTCCCTTTTCTCTGAAGCAGCTGTCATTGTTTGGGTTTGGGTGGGGTTTTTTCCACTTCAGTTGTCAGTTTTTAGCAGGGATCATAAAGCATGGTTTTATGCCTTCATCTTCTGTGGTTGTGGTGTGAATAACACCAGCCACCTGGAAGAACGGAGCAGTTTTGCATATAGTCCCCTAATTCAAAACAACGAAGCAACCTCCTGCTCCTCCCCGTGGCTTGCCCGGTGCTTCTGTCATTAACTGTTATTCCACGGTGAAGGGGGGGCTGCGATTCTTTGGCTATTGTATCCCACGCCTGCTAGTCCCAGCGGGAAGTTACCTGTGCAGGCACACTTTCCTTCAAACTGCAGGAAGTAATGATACTGCTGCACTACATCCAGCAACAAAATATATGATAGTTGTCATTGTTATTTTTCACTATATCTCTTTCTATATTTTTTTTCAAAGTTGCTGTAGTGTGTAGTAGCAAATGTCTTCTCTGTTGTGTTTTTAACATGAAAACCTGTGTTTTTCAATGCAAGTAAACTGAATTGAACTTAGCAAAGAGGATTTAGTTCCTTTGCTAGGCAGAAGACTGCTTTTACTGAAGTTTAACCTCTATCTGTATTGAATTTTTAATCAAAATAAATTGGCAGTTGTCTTGAACAGCAGTCCTTTAGATTTGGGATGGTTTTGGTTGTTTTTTTTTGGTTAGTTGTTGGGGTTTGGGGTTTTTGTGTTTTTTTTCTGTCCAAAAGTCAGTGGTAAATACGTGGCTCATGTATAATTTTATATTATTATTTCCCTGATAGATCTTAATATGATGAAAAGTAAGACTTGCAGCTGTTTAATTTGGGCTTAACTACAACTCCAGTTTGACTGTGTCCAAAATAAATTGAATGTTGTGGTGACATATTGTACTTTGTAGAAGCAATACAGGCTGTTTTGGAGGGTGATAGCATCCTTCACTGAAAATAAAATAATAGGAAGTAAATGTTTGAATTTGTGTAAAACCATAGTTAAGGCAGCCAAGTTATAAAAGATCATACAACTTTGAAATATCACCTTTGGCTTCTGTGCCTTTTATAATTGTTCCCTGGATAACCTATTATCGTAATCATGGAGAGTCAAGCTACTATATACTTTGGGAAACAGATAGCCATAGCTGGCTTTTAAAGTAGTTTAGTTTAAAAAAAAAAACAACCAAAAAAAACAAAACAACAAAAAACCCCCCCACAACAAAACAAACAACAAAAAAAAACCTAACAAAAAAAAACCCAAACAAACAAACAAAACCCCAAACCTAAACTGGTGACCATCATGTCTAGTATTGGAATTAGGTTGTTTTTCATTTTGTTCAGGTGCAGCTTTCTTGTTGCACTAAACTGATGTAAAAAGATTTCCACTGTTCTGACTGCTAGTTATTTATTAACTCTTGATGCTATATTGGGGCAGGGGGAGAGCAGAAATGACCAGTTCATAATTATATATATATATATTAAAATCAGAGCACTGGCCCTAGAGTGCTATTCTTAAATCTGTCTGCAGTGAATTGGATAATTGTCTTGTTTTAACATTTTTCCACAGTGTGACAAATATCCTTAGTTTCTTTTTTTTAAGATCACCATTTTATCTTTTTAAGAATTCTTTATTATTTAAAGAATGAGAGGCTGTGCTGTAGCATGCACTGTTCTAGAGAAGTAAGACTTCACCGCTGTCCTTAAAAGCCAAGTTAGACTAGCTAGCATCTAGATTTTTTTTGAAGAAAACTAAGTGCTTCTGGCAATGTAACTATAAAATAATTAATTTTTAATAATTATGTAATGATTTTTACATGTGGATAAGGCAAACAGCAGACCCATTCACTGAAGTGAAAGCAGTTTAACCTGAGCTGAGTTTTTGTTTTGTCGTAATACATAAGCTGCAGACATGGGACTTCCCTGTGCTAAAATCCATACTGGCAGTCTGCGTTGATAACAAAATTGAGCCCTTACTAAGGTAAAAATAAAACTACTCTGAATAAATCTTTGGCAGCTTGTAGCTAAAAGGATGTAGCCTGAGTTAGAGTCAACATTAAAATCTGTGTTAAGGGCTCTCTTGAGAACCAAAGATGATCTGGGGCTGTACTCTGGGACTGCTTGCTACGCTTTGGCAATCTCCCACCATACGGGCATGTGCTGAGATCCTGTAAGCGTCATGATTATTTATTGCTGTTATTCCTAGGGAAGGATTTGTGGCAGCACCTCTGGGTACATTTGTCAGACTGAGGACAAAATCAAAGGGTAGTTCAGAGGCAGTTCAGGAAGTGGTAGGAGAGGCTCCGCTAATCTCCCTTTCTGGGAGAGGGGTTGGGGTAAGCTAAGGGAAAGGTCCTCAATGTGAAGAGGAGATTACTTTCACTGCTTTCCTCTCTTCTACAGCCCCTTGTAAAGGTGTTCTTTATTTTTATGAATTCACAGAGCTCCATCTGAAGTTCATAGCACAGATGACATACTTTCTAGTCTCGGTGTGCTTAGCGCCTTGCGCTAAGTGTTGCTGAGAAGACAGAGCACGCTTGGTTTATGCTTACATTTTGCCTGGCTTGGGAATGTGCGTTAGTAGAGAATGACTACTGCTGCAAGGTCTTGTCCTCCATAAAATGGTACAAGTCTACAGCAGTGTGTAATACGAACCAGACTCGTGACCACTCGTGGAGCATTTTTCGTGTAGAAGTAATTTAGTGACTTGTTACTGAAGAAGCGGGCATATTGTTGCAGGTTATTCCCTGAAGACAGAGCAGGCGTTACTCCGAGTTTTATTTTTACTTGTGAATCCTTGAGAATTTAAAACTTTCTGTCCAAAATAAAATTGGGTTATCTCTGCTTACAGAGCAATTGCCTTGAGAGTAAGTAGTTGTTCTAAAAGCAGGTGAAGAAATGGGCAACTTTCTCCTTAGTATGAGTATTTGGAAGACCTCATTTTTTCATTTAAGTGTCTGAGAAGTGATAGAAAATAAGCACTCCTTTGGAGGCTGCACTTCTGAAGTTGTGTCAAGAGCTTGTGTTTACTGAAGTTCATAAAAGTTCTTGAGGACCCTTGAGATACAATATACTTGGGTCATGCTTTACATTGCCCCTCTCAAGGGCCTGTTTTAATGGATTCATCTCTCAGATTCTCATGATCCAGGAAAATTAGATATCACCGTTTTGGTGATGAGTCAGTTGAGTGCCATACTACTCCTGTGAAACAGGAATGTGCTACAGGATCACGCCTAAGCATTGCTGTAAAGTCTGCCTTTTCTCCCTCTGATTTGGAAGGGGATCAGCTTCATGTAGGTCACTTAAAATCCATCTTTGAGTGATAATTTTTGCCTTAGGGAGAGTGGCTGGGATTTTGCATGACAGAATTGTTAACCATGCTTGAATTTTCCATGCCGTGTGATTGAGAGAGCTTGTGCTGTATGAGCTCAGTTGTCTGTGCCTGCCATTCATCAGTGTTACCGACTGCAAAAGCTGCCACTTCAGTGCTGCTCTTTTGGTACCCGGTCTTATCTGTGCAAATGTTGTGATGGAGTTGTGGAAACAAGGTCTTTGAGGTCTCATGGGGTCTTGCAGCAGCCAGAACGCGCAGAAAGCAGGAAAGGGAAGAAAGGTGATTATTAGAGCGTGCGGGTGAGATGTGCATGTGAGGAATGTAGGGGTGCTCTGGTGCCAAAATACTGAGTTGCAATACTAACTAGCATGTAATCCTCATAGCTTCTCTGCGAGGTAGGTAAGTCAAGCTGGGAGGATGTGACAATTCAAGGAACTGATATTTTAGAGCTATGCAAGCTAAATTATTCTTTTTAAAAGATGTGTTAACACTGTGAACTACTGGAATAACATAAAGCAGCATAAGTGTATCTAGTACTCTGCATATGTTTTGTAGAATATTTACATTTATTGCATTTATTTTCCTTTTTCCAGTAATTTATCGGGTTGCTGATTCTAGTTTTTAAGCTTTTCTATTTTTTTCCCCCCTCCTTTAAGTCTTTTTTTCCCTCCAATCCCTTGTTCTCTGTATTGCAAAGAAAATTCTCAAATAAGAATCCAAACCACTACAGGAAAACAATGGGAGTTGTGTACAACATAAAACTAGTTTTATTTCAAACTTTTCCAAATGCTGTTTATAGCAAGGGATGGAAATACTCCTTGAGAAAGTGGAGCAGTGGTGCAGCCTTTCAAGATTTCTAGCAAGTTTGTTTCATCTCTGAGGGTCTTTTAATGCTGTTCAGTGCTTCATCAGGACACTGCGTTTTTGTCCTTGGCTTTCAGTCTCCTTTTCCCTACTAATGGCTCAGTAATGGCTTTGGGCTGGAACAGTTTTGTAGGAAGAGCGTTATTGGAAAAGATTGGTCTTGCATTTAGATCCTAGAGTACTTTTACTTTTCCATTTCAACAATTGACTGACTTTGTTTTATATATGTGTAAGAGAATGTTGGGATTAGTTAGTGCTATGATCAATGGAAACTTCTTTCTTTTTTTCTGGTCTAAGTGGTCAAAAAATAGCTTTTTAAAAAATGTGTTGTACATGCTGTACTTTGTGCTGTAGTTGCCTAGTCAGTAGCTATAACTTTCCCTGTGACATTCCTCTGTCATAGTGTTTAGCAGAGAGTGGAGACATTTTAATCATCAGTTCAAGATTCAGATTTCCAACAAAAGAACGAACTCAAAAGTGGTCTCTCTCTCTCTGTCTCCTAATGAATAGAAGCATTCAAGGAATAAGCAGAATCAACGACACCAATGAAAGGAACAGTGAATTCTTCATTGACATACTGAACTATTTAAAGTTATTTCATCAGGTTTGCATTTAGGAATGAATGGCTTTTTTTATTTCCTAAGAAAGAGTATTGACTACAACAGTGAATAACGCACTCAATTACAGTCGTTACTATAAATGCTGAAATGAGATATTACTGTAGCCTTGACAAATATGGCATGTAGCAAAATGGGAAGGTTTGTGGTGTGGCTTATGACCAGTGAATAGCAGAAAGTTTTTTCAAAGCTCAGCTGTGTTCACAGAACTACATTTAGTTCTCATGATTCTCTTGATAAATCATTAACTTTCTGGAGGCAAAAAATCATTTGCATGCTAGAAGCATGGTAGAACTTAATGTCAATATTTTAGAGGATATCCTAAAGCAGACTCCCTGGAGATGGCCCAGTAAAATGCTTTCTTGTACATATTTGGGGATATTCCAGTTGTTTGACTTATATTTGGCCAAAAAACCCCCAAGTGTTTGCTGCATTTTAGAAATTCTTGGCTTTACATCAGAATCTGTTGTAATTTTCTCCTGGCAGTGTGTATTATCACACTCTTGACTGAAGGTTAGGCGGCCCCACTTAAAAAGAACGCAATAATGCTAATCATATTGCTAAGTAAAGTTGGCGATTACTTGATACTTATAAATCTGTTGAATATTCAGACTTTCTACATAGAAGAGCTTATCTGAATAAGTAAATGGTGTGCTAACAAGATCAGCTGTTGTGTGTTGTAATTGAGACTGAGAAAACACTACTAATTGTTCGTTTCTCTTGCAACTTCTAACGTGCTTTACCAAACTCTGATGATCTTTGATTGTTTTGAAGTACACAGGAGGAATAATTACTTCTAACTTTGGAAGCTCTGTATAGCTCTCAAATTTTACAGTAAAAGTTTGTGCAGTGAAATTCCTGTTAGCTTACCACTTTCTTTTGTATGTGACTAAAGGATGGCTTATCGTGTGTGTGGTGGGTTTTTTCCTGTTAATTTCATAAATATATAGTATGTAATGCTTTCTTGCTGGTATTCAATTCTTTATAGATATATATATAAAATATAACAATGAACATAGGAACATTAATATAAATTTTCCCGGTGCTAAGTAAATTTTAGCGTGTTTTAAAACTGGTATTGATATGAGCATTTTGAAGTATCTCTTAAAAACCCCAGCCAATTAGCAGTTTTCATTTATTGTAGGTGCTACAAAACATATTAGAAACAGAAAATGAATATGCTAAGGAGCTACAAACAATACTTTCAAACTACCTGCGACCGTTACAAGCCAGTGAAAAGTATGTGAGTTTTGTTTTGGTGTTTTAAAATTAAGGTTAAAGTCTCTTATATATTGGGGAGGGTTTATGTGGTCCAAACTTCCGTTTCAACGTTAATGTGTATTTTTCTTGTGTGGACTGGGAGAACCTCGAGGCAGGGCGTGCTTTTATTCAGTTTGCTTGCTGACTAAAACAGTCTGGCCCTTCATCTAAGAACCAGTAAGCATTTTCTTTTAAGGATGTAGGTTTTATTAAAGCAAAATTTGTCACTAACTGCAAATCTAAACACTTTTTATTTACTTTGGATCCAGGTTAAACTCGGCAAATACTTCATACTTAATGGGAAACTTGGAAGAAATAAGTTCTTTCCAGCAAATGCTTGTACAGTCTCTAGAAGAATGCACTAAGTAAGTACTATGCATACGAGATACTGTAAAATTCTAACAAGCAAATTTTTTTTACTGTTTTACTTGTCATTTATGTTGTTTGAGAGAAATTTTATTCCTCTTATGTTAAGGATAGTTGCTACAGCAGTACAATAATAGATGTTTGGATAATGCATTGATTGCTTGGGCAGATAGATATTGGCCCTAGGATGCAATTGCAGAGGTAGGAATTTTGATGTAGTTTGGAAATAACTTATGAATTTCCAAGATGCAATTGCACACCAGTGGAGAAGAAGTGTGTTTTGTTTTGGAGGCATGAGTTCTAAGTCTTGTCTTAGAGTAAGAGAAAGAATGAAGGGAACTTAGGTTCTGGTGGAACAGTGAAGAAGGGAGTTGGGTGAAGGATGCTGTATGAGAATACTTGTACTTAGTATTCTTCTGTCCTGGACAGCAGTGGTCATAAAAATGTGCTGGCAGAGACATGAAGGATAGCCAGGAAGAGCAATCTGAATTTAAAAACCCAGCCTCTATGGCTGTATGGTACCATATAGGAAGCATGAAGCACGGGAAGAAGGGGCTCAAGACACCTGTCCTCCTTTTGTAGGTTAGGCTGAAATAGTAGCTGCGTATTTTTCAAGCAGCAAAGGCCTTGGCTCTGTGCAAGCTTCGCTCAGCAGCAACAAAAACACCCCTCCACTATCAGCACTGCTTCCAGCACAAACCCAAAACACAGCCCCATACTGGCTATTAGGAAGAAAATTAACACTCTCACAGCTGAAACCAGGACAGAGGTGTAAGAAAGAAGGTGACCATGTCACATCTGAACTGTCCTAAGAATTTTCTAGTGTTGAAACTCCGGAGTTCGTGTTCTGAACCTCGGTTGTGTCCTTTTGTTGCCCTTGCCCTTGTTCTGGTTTTGTATCACCACATGATGAGCTAAGGCGACTTGCTAATCCAAATCTGCTTGTTTTCTGCCAGGTTAGTCATCTGAATTGCTATTGAGGACTTAGACAAGTTTCAGTCTGCTGGGAGTACTTTGCTATGAGGAGGAATGAATGTCTTGGAGGAGAAAAAACCTCTTTTGGCAGCAGTGATCTTTAGATCAGCTCAGTGCATCTTGTTTTGACCTCTTCCTCCTCTTTTCCTCTGAGCTGTTCCGTGTAAAGAGGAAGCTTTGTCATGACAAAGTATAAGCTGCATCTCCGCTAGGCAGTAATGTGTGTCTGGGTGCGTTGCTGACTTTGTATCCCACGTCCTCCTACCGCCTGGCTTCTCTCTTTCTCTTCTGCCTCTGGACGAGTTAGACTGGAGAGAATGGAAAGGAGGACCATGTAGTTCAGATGACTATTCAGCAGTGGAATGGAAACACTCTTGAAATAGCCTTTCTTCCATGCTGTGTTTGAGAAAAGGATAGTCTTTGTAGCAAGTTAGACTTGATCAGTTAAGTGTCTACATCCCCGAGAATGGCGGTTTGTCCACATGCTTAAATGTTTCCTTTCTTTTCTTGTCACTGTGCTTTGTGGTATTATTCTTTTATTACCATGATTTTGTTTCCGTGAATCAGAAGTTAGGGAAATGAAGTACCTTGCATGAACAGACTGTCATCTTTTAAAACTTTTGATGAAGATGGTCTTAAAAAAAAAAGTGGAAGACCATATGCATTTAAACAAATATTAATGCAAGCTTTGTTTTAACTTACTATGTAGGTTAATGTGATATCATAATGTAGCTTCAAGCTTATTTGTTTAGAACTCCTTCCTTGATGTAAACTCTATTAAAGCACCTTCTCATAATGTCCTTTTTTCTTCTTCCTGCTAAGAGAAATGTTGCTGGTAATAAATTGGGAACATAATGGGTGCTAGTAGGTGAGCAGAGGAAGTGGTGCTCCCAATTGCTGAAGGGTTACTGCAAATGTTTTGTGTTGTTTATTTCATAAACATGCTGGTTGTGCCCAGTTGTATTTTCAGTTTCATTTTCATTATAACATATTGACTTTAGCATCCAGCTTCCTTCTGTTTTGAATCTAATCCATCATAATTTCCATCATGTAGAAGAATGTTTGCTGGGCTGCCTTGTTTTTTGTCATTTTGCCATGTTTTTTTGGCTGATGAACCTGCTCTGTAAACTCAGAGTAGCTCCTGGGCTGAAAATAGATTTATCATTTTATTTTATTTTTGGCAGAGAGCTTATAGTTCCATCATTCAGGCATTTCGTATCACAGTATCCAGTGTGGTGGTTTTCTTTCTAACATTTGTCAGCGTGACCAAATGCTGACGTCCTGCTGGTTGTAGTGTTGCCAGCCTACATTGCTTGACAAATTCCTGTTCTTGGGTGTGAGAGATGAATGCTTTTTGAATTCCACACCACTCTCGAGTCAGTTTGTCATTTGAGGTTTTTTAACAAATCCTGGTGTGTACTTCAGTGACAGGAACTTTGTGGTGCTTTTCTTCTTGCCTGCACTGCTTTGGCTTATTTAATCCTCCTGTTATTAAACGTTGGGTTGCACTTTTTTTCAGAACACATAATGCCGTAGTGGGTGCTCTGTGTGTTTCGGGGAAGGTGGTTTTTTTGGATTTGATTTGTTTTAGTTGTGTGCCACCCTTGCACCCTGCTCCCAGCCCTGAAGCTCTTCTGGTGTATTGCTGAAGGATTGTCCTCTTGGAATTTGCCCAGGTTGGCCTCTGTTGCAGTATCACTGTGGTGCTCGTGTGGCTGCTCCATCTGTCACAGGCCTGGGAACGCCTCTTGTCTGTCTTGTCTGGATGCTGGGCACCATCGGACAGATTTGTTGGGGTCACTTCTACCTTTGTGACTTCTCTTCTTCATTTACCAAACAAAAGTGGCATATGAAATCAGTTTAACCTAGCAAGTAAGAATCTCCTGGCTGATCCGCTTCAAAAGCGCTTTTTTTGACTGATAAGCTTCAAGTCAACTTTGTTTTGATGTGTGGAAAAGAGCTTGTAGCTGAGAAGGCAGAGAGGTGCTGCTGGAGACCTCTTACAAAAGAAGGGGATATCTGACAGTAAAACAGAGCGAGAGCACTCCGTGCTGCGGTCTCTTGAAGACAGAAAGCAGTCCAGTGCTCCGGGACTCTGTCCAGATCTGCGATCCAGTGCCAAAGATCAGTTCTGCAGTGGGTGACGCAGCAGACGAGTCTCTGAATGAATAAAGTCGGTGTCCATCAGGTGATCTCTGGCCTGATCAAAATTATCTCTGTTGGAAGTGTCACTCTTTAAGTGCTTTTGTAGCAGGAGATTGAACAGGTGTTTCCTGCTCCAAAAAACCCATTCTTCCATTCACCTGAAGCTGTCAGTCTATGGCTGTACTTCTCAATAAGGGGGAGAGGGGGGGACGGGGGACGGAGCGGAGGGAGACATGGATGATGATAACTGACGTGCAGACTGGCTTGTGACACCATCTCCTCCATAGCAAGTTGAAGGCATTGGCTGTCTTTTAGGTAGTATCACAGGCTTAGCCCCATAATAGCTGGATTTTACCCTTTTTCTCTCATGTCCCCACCCTTGCAGTCACAGTAACTGTGTTGGTCGTCTTTATCTTGTTCTGTGTTTGAGTGCAAGCAGATACTTAATGTTCCAGGACAATATTGGAATGTGATGGAATTTTAAAAATTATTTCATTATATATATTTTTTTTTTAAAAAAGAGGGGGAGGCCAAGGTGTGAGAGGGAGACCACTTAAATATGATCCAAAAGTAATCAGTTTGGTTTGGTTTTTGAGTGCAGATACAAATTAGGTCTATTAAAGGTTTATCCTAGTATCTTCCCTTGCTTTTGGTTATTGTATCAAAAGAAATAAAGCTATCAATGTTAAGTGAATTTGAACACAGTGTCTTCAGATTGCCTGAAACAAACATGCAAATTAACTGCTGTCTGAAAGGTTAGACATAGTGAAAGGTACGGTTGGGAAGAGAGCATTAAAAATTAGATGGATGGCTTGTGAATAAGTTGAGTGCTGCCTCCATTTGTGAAAACAGTAGCTCAGAATATTGCAAAGTGTCCCCCTTATTTCAGTAACCTTGTTGGCTGTGAAGCCTCAGGACATAACACCCAGTTTTGTGTTCCTTCACAAACCCCATCCCTTGGAGCTGTTAATCACAGTTAACCCCTGGTAATTTTTGCACACCTTCACTTGTTCTGGGTCTTCTCTGCTGTCAGCTTTTTAAGTTCAAGACATCCTCTGTACTGACCTTCTGCAAACCTAGCAAACTTATTGATGTTCTAGCTCCTTCAAGAGGCTGGAAGAGGGGCAGGAAATTCTGCTCTTTTTGTGGGAGGAGATGGGGAAGAGCAGAAAATACCACCCAGATAACTGATAAATTCCAGTTTGTAGCAGGTTCTGCAGAGGTGTGTGTATTTATTTAGAGAGAGATTGCTGTGTGACACTTAACAGTAACCACACAGTCAAGTGAAATTTAGGGACATCTGATCTTTTCCTTGCAAAAAGTAACCATACAATGCTGATTACATTTTGTTAGCTACTTTTTTTTTAAAAAAATTGCCTCTGTTACACTGTGTTTTAAATTTGTGTGGATTCGTTGCAGTTTTCCCAGCCTTTCCCAGAACGTTGTAATGCCCATGGACACCAAAACTAAGGCAAACTTCTTCAGAACATGCAGGACCTATTTAGATATTCTGTAATGCCACTTTTTCCGTTGGCTGCCGGTCTAGCTTTAGTCCGGTTCTGATTACTGGTTGTGATCGGAATCTTAGAGTAAGCGTGATTGAGCAACAAGGTGTTTTCTTTCTTTCTTTACTCAGATTATCATGCAGTGGGAACTCGTTTTAAGTCTGGAAAATAGAACTGATAGCTATCAGATGTAACTCCAAGCAGCAGATAATCTGTTACGTAGTTAGATGCGGTCGTATGATGATGCATCTAGCATGTGTACAACAACAGAGTCTTCAATATGGTGCCATAATTCTGTAAATGAAATTAAAACATATCTTTGGCCTTCTTATAATGGGAGTTACTATCATTTGTATATATATGTATAAATAGAATATTTATATGTGATTCATTTTTAATTAAAGTATCAAATATGAGAAGAGTATTGGGATGACAACATCTGAATAAATTGTAAAATAGCTGTGCTCTTTACTCAGCACATTAATTACTAAAAAGTTTGTATGATGTGGTAATAGGCTTTTACTTGTGGTTTTTTTCAGCAGTTAAAGGAGATACAGATAATTTATTAATTTTTCCTGCAAAAATAGTAGACCGCTTGCAAGTAATGCATGGATGAGCAAAGTCAAAGGGCATGATTTGCCACCCCCTCATAAAGTCTGTTAATTATCTTAATTCAACAAAGAACGTGCAGTATAAAGTTGCAGTGCATGTACAATGTGTAAAAGAGAATAATGTCAGTCTTTCATTCCGCTGAAGAACAGCAGACTGAGAAGACACAGATGTCTGCTTGGTGTGAACAGCCATAATTTACTCTCCCCCAGCCCTGGCACTACAGCATGAAAAGGCAATTTAACCATTTTCAGCAACTGTTTGTTGGGACCTCTTACTATTTATTTCTGAGTTATATGCCTTGAATATGTCTTCAGAGTTTAAGACTTGTGCTGCATCTATTACATGAAGAATGTATCATTAGCTCATGCTTAAATTTATTAAAGGGGACCAGCTGCTGGGCAGGAAATGCTGCTTGGAAGGCAGTAAGAATAGCATTCCCCTGGTGTTCTGGGGAATGCCCCTGGTTTTCCCCTAAATACTTGCAGAAGCAACACTCTCTTGATTTCAGAATTTAAACTTTTCTTAAGAAGGAAAGATGCAGACAATAAAATACGGGCCCTAGCTTTTAATGTAAGGAGCACTGATAATGTGATCGGAGTATATCTGGTGTGATCTACCGAACGGGGATCCAGCTGTCCCAAGGAAGCCTGTTTCCCGGCCTCGCGTTTTGAACACCTTGAGCAGTCAAGTGTAGGTCTTCCCACACTGTACTGAGGGACTGTGCAGTTTACCAAGAGACAGACTTCTTGCTTTGAAATTTGGGGGAATATTCCTTGGGATCATCTTGGGATGAACTCTGAATTTTAACTACTCTGAGCAAAGCCAAAGAGTGGGACAAGAGAACAGTGTTTGAGCAAGATGGGAACATCCCTTGCCTGGAGGAGCAGCTGTCCTGAAAAGCTGAACAGTTTGTTTCTGCTGGAGTTCACAGGAACATCTCTCACTTTTTCCAGAGGGAATATGCTAAATATTGATGTTTACAGACTTTATGCGCATGTTCAGGACAATTTCAGAAAATCTTGACTTTAAAAAAAATTTAAACAAAAGCCATACTCTTCCGGAGAGAGTTGTTGGAACTATTGTTAGCATGAAACCCTTCGTGCTAAAAGTAAGTCTGTTGAGTACTTACTGAAGACTCGTCTAGCTTTAGAGCTTTTTGCTGTGGAACACTAGTTTTAAGAGTAGTTAAATGGATGAGCACAACAACAAAATCCACTGTTTGCTTCAGCTTGTTTCGAAGCTGAGACAAAGACTTGGCATATTTACGTTAGGAGATGCAATCTTCATGCAAGGAGAGGAAATACCCTTGCAGGTGGTGTGCAGTGGGTTTAGACAAGGCATCAGGGTTAAGCCTGTAGTCTAGGACTGCTGAAAACTTAGTGTCCCATTTTCTGGTTAAGTCCACCATGGGCTATTGGCCATCTATCCTACTGCTGAAGAGGCTTAGTCCTTCAAGCAGGAGTTGCTCTGTAGAGTATAATAGGGTTTTGTCCCTTCCAGCACCCTTATGATACCATTCACTTGTTAGTCCAATTTATTTTTCCTCACATAGGAAGAAATCTGGATATTTTTGAGTGGTTCTGAGAATGGTGGTAGGGTAGCAGTAAAGAAGCATATGAAGTATGCAGCTTAAGGAGATACTAAGAATAAGGCTGGAAGGGTTGAAGTTCCCCTCTCCACTTAGACAGATGCAAAATCAGAAGTCACACTTCTATTTTCTGCTGATTGTACCAGTTCTAAGCTGGTGCCACCCAGCCAACTTCAGATATTTATACTGCAGATGCTTTCTTACTGCAATTAGAAATGACAGCTTCTGCTAAAACCTTTTGAAAAATACATTGTGTATATTCATATAATCTTTCTCCATATTCTGTCTCCCCTTATTTTTGTGAACAAATGTGTGCATGTTCCTCTGACAGACCTGATCAGAATGGATTACTTTCACACAGTCTTGGTGAATCTAAGCTTTTTCTTTTAAATACTGTTTCTCTTGCTGAGTCATCTTTTCTCTTTTTTTTTTTTCTTTTCTGAAGACATTGAGGCTGCTATTATTTAAGCACCATTTTATGCTAGACAAAATAAGCTCTTCTGAAGAATTGTGAATTTTTCCTTCACTTTCCTTATCAGCTGTGGGGCTTTCGAGCATGAAAGATGAAGAAAGTATGAGTTATATTAAGTATTTCCGTACTGATGGTGGTAGAACAGCACTTGCCCTGGTTACAAACCAATATATATATATGGTACTTAATAAGCAAGATGAGTGATAACTGTGTAAAACCAGCTTGTTACTGCACTGTAAGTGGCTTCTGTTTATGCTGTCAGAGTTTAATATGACCCTTAGATCTTTTAATGAACATTTCAAGCCTATCATCTCTGCTGGTGTAGGGCAGAGAGAAAGAATGTTGAGTGCTGAAATATTAAGATTTGGCATGGCGTATATAAGTTGGTAGTAGACTGAACAGGTAGGTATGTTGACTGAAAATCAGATGTTAGTTACCACTTACTCTTAAAAAGTTTTGCAGAATGGCTGTCTTGCAGGTATGTACCATATTCTGCCTGTAAAAAAGGAAGAAAAAGGTGTTGTTTGCTGGTCAGTGACCATAGATTTCTGTTGGTTTTTATTAAAAAAACAAACACAAAAATAAACAACCCCACTATACACTGTGTTTCCAGGCTTTAAGTTATTTCTTTGTCTGGTTGGTATTACAGTAATTTCATCTTTATTACTCTGGTTTTAGGTTGCCTGAAGCTCAGCAGAGGGTTGGAGGATGTTTTCTAAATTTGATGCCACAAATGAAAAGCTTATACCTTGCATACTGTGCCAACCATCCATCAGCAGTAAATGTTCTTACAGAACACAGGTACGTTTACTTTGCGGTCTTTTATGTCTGATAGAAAAAAGTGCATGAATTACACTTGTGTTGTAAAGCCGTGATGTATCTTTTGACACACATTTGGTGTGGTAGAACTTGTTGAAGAGAAAAAAAAGCAGTAGTATATATTTTTAAAAGACAAAAAAACCCTACAACACAAAGCTGTTCCGTGTGATCAGGATCAGCTTGTCACTTTTGGCAGTGTGTTATCTACTATTTGAGGGTATTTCCTCGTTTAAAGAATGTGTGCTGGACTCTGAGTGTGTAAAACAAAGTGTGCTGATTGTCATCTTTGAAAACCGTTGAGATCACAACAAGTTTGTGGAATTATGGCTTAATTGACATGATTACTAGTAGACAGTTGGTGAATTGTAAGTTAGCCTATAAATCTGTATGTACTGAACTTTATGGTATATCCTTAGCTTTGCTTTTTGAGTGATACGAGGGGAGCATGAGCTCTTCACGTATACAAAATTAGTATTTCTTGTGTGTGAGAAGCAGGATGCCGAGTTAATGTGATGGAGGTTGCTGAGCTTTAGGACTGACCTTGAATTTGTATAGGAGATGCCTTGTATCACCTTAAGGGGAGAAAGTTGAGGCCAGAATTTAATTCAAGACATCTGTTTTCACAAACTCATCCTATGTCCCCTCCTGATGAGTGCACGCTGCAGCAGCTGATAGTTTGGGGCTCTTTGGTTCTTTGTGGTGCAGGATAGAACCATGACCTTCTCCTGAAGGTTAGAGGTAGGACAAATTCTAGCAGGATATCTGTTCTTCTGCACACACGCACTTTTTTTTACGTGTGCCATCTTGTGCTGGACCAATATTGTTAACTCTTCCTAAACAAAGAGGAGCATAAATGGGTTGTATTCTGTAGTGTTAGTTTCTTCCAAGAACTTGTATTTTGTTTTAACAGCAACAATATGTGGCACACTTGAGACCTTTACTCATAATAGTATAAATAATTATCAACTATTACTTAATGTAAGACATGCAACTATGTCCCAACCTCACTTTGAAAAATCAAGCTGCAAATTCACTTTGCAGTTTAGATAGGAAGAGGGTATTTTTTTGTCAGAAGCAACGACAAATTAAAATTAAATAAGACAAAATATGCTTGAAACCCTGTAGTGCTTGTTTTCTTTCAAATGACCTCCTTCTAGTACCACTTTCATCAAATGCTAAAATATTTAGGTGATTCATGTCTATGGGGTTTTTAATACTCTTAGGCTTAGATGTTTTTGTTTGTTTGTACCTTTATGCTCTTTCCAGACAGAGGTCTGGGATTTAACCTATAGGTGGAAGATGTCGAGTGATAGCAAAGTGATCATCCACATTTCTTAAGATTTTTAGATACTTGTAAAGGATTATCCTAACTTTCAGAACTCTTGGAAAACAGAGGGAACAGCCATGTCTGAGAATCCGTGATAGAAATGCCAGGAAGGAAAGCTATTTGTTCTGCAGATGGAGGAGTAGCATCTGTTCTGTGTTGCTTTGGGCATAGGTTGTCCCAAGAAAAATTCAGCTTCTGGTCTGTAAAGTCAGGTTGATATCAGAGTATCATAGAGTAGTGAAGTAATTTGGGTGTGGAAGTAGGTTGAAAGCAATTGTGTTGTTTGTAACAGATAGCTCAGGGGGAGGTAAGTTGTGATAAACGGCTTTCTGTTTAATGCTGTTGCATTACCAGGCTGAGTCAACAGAAGGGAATGCTGTGGGGTTGTGTTGTTTTTGTTTTTTTTTTAAATTATCCCACTTTATTCGAAGCCTTTCATTTTTGTTCAACATCATTGCTGTAGGTAGCAAGTGGCTTGACTAAAAAGTCTGCTTGAGACAGCTGCCACGAAGAAATCTGAAGGTGGCTTTAAGCAATTTTGAACTTTTTCCTCTCAGAATGCCAGAAAGCTTTTAATTACGTTGCTTTAAAGGCAGGGGGGAAAAAAGACTTTCCTGCCAAGAATAAGAAACTGATTGAAGGTATGAAGAAAAGGAAAATACGCAAACTATCTCCTTGTCTGTTTAGCTGAGATGTTTTTATGATGTAAAAGCATCCCTTAGTAAACCTTAATGTAAAAAGGACTGTGAATTTTGAGGATTGTCATGATTGTAATAATAATGAAACAACTGCTCTGCAGTGAATACTGGATTAATATCGAACTGAACTTTTTCAGAGATGTCAAGGACTGGTGTTTAAGACTTAAATGGTGATGATTTGTTGGCTGGTTTTGCAGTATAGTTTTAGCAGAGAGTCCAAAAGCATTGTATGTGTGTTAATACCAGCAAAAATATGGTAGAGAAATAGATGTTTGCCGAATTCTTGGATTTTAATAGCATGTTTGTAACAGTTGTGCTATTTGGTAGTGTTTTAGAGAAGGAAAAGGAACAGTCTGGAGCGGTTTGATTTGGAACATAAATTCTTACTGTCTACAGCAGATTATTTCTTGCCATGAATTCTGCACGCTTCATAAACTGAACATATATGCCTTAACGGTGCTTCATGAAAGCCTTTCTACAAAAAAACCCTAGCAGATCATTTTAAGTCAGACTCTTATATCACAGAATTAGTATTTTCTGAAGCTTAATTTCGCTTGCTTTTGTTGGGAACCGTACCAGCACAAAGGAAACAAAACAAAAAAATCTCCTAGATAATTGCTCTAGGTGGCACTTCAGAAACCTTACCTCTATTTTGGTTTTTAATTCTGTAAAAGGTACTGGGTTCATTATAGTCTTTTTACTGTCACTGACTAAAAACAACTTAAAGGAAAATTGGCTGTCATTTTGAAGCATTAACTGTATTGTTTCTTTAACCAATTGGATCACTAACATCAACACTGTAAGCAGTTACAAGGGTTTTTTTTATATGTCATTTTCTGAAGTATCAAGCATGCTCCTGGAGCAGTGTTGTAATACCTGTTAAAATGTCACTGGCATCTGATAAAGACTCTGTGTGTGTATGCATATGCATAGATAAAATGTGATGATGATTAACTTACATATATTTTGGACTTTTAGTCAAAAGTTTGTCTTTTGAATAGCACTTTTGTGAAGTCGATTCTAAATAGCAGTACTTGGGATGGGGCTGGAGATTTAAAAAGAGCATTCAATTGGAATGTGACCTTTTTTCTTTTTTAAATGCCATTCAGTATGAAAGCCAGCCTGCCTTTCCTCTCTCTTCTTCATTTGCTGCTTGATCATATGTAGCAGCAACATGGCGACTTATATTCAATTAGTACAAAGTAAGAGGGGCTGTGCATATATGTGTTCATATATGTGTGTGTTTAAATACACAGGGATGAAGAGGGTTAATTATATAAATGGATAAGAGATTTTTTGCTTTCGAATCTTCAAAGCTGGAAGCATCTGTCATTTCCTTAAGTTAATTATTAATAGTCAAACTATTGAATGAATATCATTGGAGACTTGAGTGTATGTGAATATGCAGAATTGGGAATATAATCTCATATAGCCCATACAGGAGTTCAGGTTTCATAGCTGCATATTTCTGAGGCTGTATTTGCCTCTGATAATCACGACGAGAACAACAAAAAAATTCCTTCTGTTAAGTTTGGGAACAAATTCTCGTCTTGGTTCCAGTTGTGGCACTGTAACTTTTATCCAGATGTTGGAACTTAACGTAATTTCTCCAATTTCATATAATCTTGAAATTTGATATGTACTACTTGTCTCAGGAATCGTTGCAGAGCCATTGCATATTTTTTCCAGAATTAAAATTCTTTCTGTGTAGCAAATCAAGAATTTTTAAGAATTCATCATTTTTCCTTAGGTCTGTATTGTGTGTTAAGGCACCGTTCAGAGCTGAAGGGGTTGAGCTCATCAGGTACAGCAGAGTGGTGGCTCTTGCAGAGATCAGCGTTTTGCACGTTTCCACCACTGCCTCTTCGCTTGTTCCCCTTGTTCCCTTCTCTCACGGTGGCTATAGTGCCACTGTGTGCAATCCCTATTTTATTTACTTTATTCCTAACAGTCACAACTCTTTGGCTGCGTTGTATGAGGTATCTAATATCCCTTAGTTTTTCTTGAGAATCCCAGTTCAAGTCCAAGGGTAGGTGCTGTTTTTGGAGAGAATGTCAGTAGCTGATCCGTAGTGTTTAGTCGAAGTATCATTGATTGCTGTGTGTGCTTCTGATGGTAGACATGCTTGTCTTCCAGTAAGAGAAGAAACAGGATGAGCAACCTAAGGCATGAAAGAATTAATTTCCCTCAAATAAATTAAAAGCCCCAGTTGGATACAAAGTACAGAAATGGATAATTGCAGTGGAGTAAGGAGTCCCAGGAACATGAGATGTTGCCTACCTGGGGAAGATCATGACCCACAAAGTTCAGTGCAAGGGGAAAAAAAAAACTCCAGCAAAGAAAAAGAGGAGGCAAAAGCTCGAACTGGGACTTTGTGTACTGCATCCAAAATGACAAGAGGAAAGATAAATTTAAGTGTAGAAGGGTGGATAACGTAATGAAAAAAAAAAAGTCTTAACAGGCCCCACTGATCAGTGAACAAAAACTCTTCTGAAGAAATACGGAGAGTACAGACCCAACGTAATCAGCATTAAGTATGTAAGCTTTTTTACTTTGTTTAAACAACAGCATGTTTATTTTAAAGCAAAATGGGAGAAAAACGTTTCCAAAAGAGAATTGGATGAAAAGGCAGCCAAAAATTAGTAATACACGCCTGCTTTTTTTAATTTTGCAAAGCGGCAAGTGTGGAACCAGTTCTCAGCTGGAAGAAGGCTATTCACAAATCTTTTTGTTCAAACATTAATTTTGCTAGATTCTTCTGTTCTCCTAGATAACATGTCCCAAGCATATTCTACAGTTGCTTCACAGACTTAGCAGTCTGGATAAAATTCGTGAAGCTGAAACATGACAATTACTCCAAGTAATTGGAGCGTGGAATACAGATCAGCTTGAGTCAGAAAACTCTTTGTGCCTCCCCCACTTTGGTGCATCCCTGAGCCTGCAAGTGTGCAGGCTGATGTCATACGCCAAGCAACAGTCCCCGGGAGAGGAGCTGGACCGGGAAGTTTAGCACTAGGAAATTAAAAGCTGCGGTTGAGGGGTTGCTGAGCCAAGCTGTGCCACGACGCTCTCAAAATGCGGTGCCTGTGTGCAGTCCTCAGACCGCTCAGCAGTGATAGCTCATGCTCCATCTATTACAAACAGACACCTACTTCCGAAGTGTAAGTTGTGATTTTAAACATATACGTTTTAGTTCCTGGGTGTGCTTTCCTCGAGTTTAAGTGGTTTTTCTTCTTCTTTTCTTCCCTTCCCCCCCNTGTTTTCTTCCCTCTCCCTAGTCTGATTTGCAGCTTTGGAGGCAGCTGCACTAAGAAAAAGATTTTAATATATTCACAGGGCTTAAAGACACTTTTCATGGTGACCTTTAAAATATCCCAAGCTGTGAACTAACTCTAGTCTGGAGAGAGGAGAACTCTTCAGCTTGAGATTTCAGGATAAACAAAGCACAGCACTTTTGTATGCTTCTCTGCATTTTATTCTGTGAAATGATGCAAGTAGTGAATTCAAATCTCAGCTGCCTCTTTCTGAAAAGCTACTTAGGCAGTTGTGATTAAGTTGATGATTTCACTGTTCAAAAGTTTTTCCTGTTCAGCTAAATGATACTGTTTTTTTCTTTTCTTTTTTT
>VWZZ01005685.1:271842-321970 GCA_013399095.1 Psophia crepitans
TTTTTTTTTTGGTACTGCTTAGCTTTGGGCCAGAGTTTTTTCAGCATATACTGCCTAGGAGAGTGTGGTACTTGGAGGCATCAATTGTAATTGTGACATGAAAGAGCCATTGTCTTTGGCAAAGCAGCTGTGCTCTTAGGCTAACAGCACTGACTTTTAAGCTGCTAGTAATTAAAAAAAAGTAATTGTGAACTGTAGTCATATTCAGACAGTATTTTAACCCACCCATCTTTTGTTGAAAGTAAACCTTTCCATTATGGTCAGTATTGTTATTTGTCCTTTGTGAATAAATGAAAGACGCTCGCGTTAAGCTAAAGTAACGTACCTTTTGCCTCGCTTTAAGCTACAGTAACATCCATTTTGTGAGATACTCTGTGTACACAAAGCTGCAGAGGGAGCAGGTTGGTTTAGTATTCCTATGAGTAGACTGCTAACGGGGTCCGCATGACAGAACTGCTCCCACAAAACTTGGGGTACTATTGTGTGAAGGGTGTGTGTATCTTCAGACTAGAGTTTGAGCAAGCTGGCATGTCAGAACTTGTCAGCGGGAAGCACGTAAGTGTGTGAAAGAAAACGCTGTCCTCTTGGGAATATTGGGAGGAAAACTACGTCATTCGGTTTTAATTACACCTGTTAACACTGCTTGGTGTAAAAGGTTTCCTGATGATGCCATTGCTAAGCGTGTTTTTCAGGACTTCATGTACATTTCCAGAGAGCTGAGGTTTAAACCTGCTCTGTAGGTTCCTATACTGTGATTAAGTAAAAAGGAGGTGTTAAGTAAGTAAGTATCTTGTGTGGAAGAGCAGTGAATGGCTTGGAAACTGCAGAGTAGACAGTGAAACCAAGATAATATCAGGTTTTTATTTCAAGTTTCCAAGGAGTCCATTTTAATTCAGGCTACAGTGACATTTTTTCCTGTTTTCTGGCACATCTGTTTCATAATGCCTAAGTCAAGAAGAAATAGAACCGTGATAATGAAAATTAGAAATGTGAATGTGGGTGAAATGGTAACCAATGTTCCTCCTACTGTAGAGGCATGAAATAAAAAAAAAAAAAGCAAAGAGGGGGAAAAAAAAAAGCATTGTGTTAAATGGTATTTGCTGAGCTATCCATTATACAATGCATTTGTCCGCACCAAGCAGCATGGAGATGGGTGAAATAATTAGGAATTTGGATTTTTGCATCTTTGCAATCTAAAGGCAAAAATCAGTGCTGTTCAGAACAATGTTAAACTGAACAGCCTGTGGTATTTGCAACTGGTGTGTACTGGAAAGTGTAGTGGTATGTTAGGGAGAAAAGAGAAGCTGCATAGACGTACGCATGGATTGTGCTGCCTGAGATGGGGAAGAAGAGCAGATAAAATGTGTGAAGGGAATTGTTGATAAAGTTGGGCAGCAGAGGCTGTGCATTTGGCTGAAGCAAACAAAATACAAAGAATGAGTTTAAATGTTTATGTAAAGATACATACCAAGTACCAGAGGTATTTTGCTTACATGGGTGGGAGTGCTTACAGGGCGAATTGATGGATGGATGTTGATCAGAGGGCTGGAGCACCTCTCCTACGAGGACAGGCTGAGGGAGCTGGGGTTGTTCAGCCTAGAGAAGAGAAGGCTCCAGGGAGACCTTACAACAGCCTTCCAGTACCTGAAGGGGCCTACAGGAAAGCTGGAGAGGGGCTGTTTACAGGGGCAGGGAGTGGCAGGACAAAGGGTAATGGCTTTAAACTCAGAGGGGAGATTTAGATTAGGTGTTAGGAAGAAATTCTTCCCTGTGAGGGTGGTGAGGCACTGGCACACGTTGCCCAGAGAAGCTGTGGGTGCCCCCTCCCTGGCAGTGTTGAAGGTCAGGTTGGATGGGGCTTTGGGCAGCCTGGTCTAGTGGAGGGTGTCCCTGCCCATGGCAGGGGGGTTGGAACTAGATGGGCTTTGAGGTCCTTTCCAACCCAAACCATTCTGTGATTCTATGAAATAAAAAACAGCAGTAGTGTACACATGATCAGTATCATATACACAGTGAATTGAAACTTAAAATCATGAAGTGCCTTGAGACAGATGGGCCTTCACAGGTGAGCTTTGGTAAAGCTTTTTGTGGAAGCTGAGTGCTGTAGCGTAGTTTGTCCACCCCACCATCTTGCTGGAACCAATTGCTTCCCTTTAGCTGAGAAGAGGAAGTGCCACCACACCACAGCTGTTCAGCTTGGTGTTCCAGTGAGTTAGCGTGAATCCTCATTGGACAAGTGGCTGGTGACACTGTAAAACAGAACACAAAGAGTCAAAATCCTTAGTATTGTACCGGGTGCCACCAGCCAGGTGTCAAGTTCTGCAGTTGGTGCGACTTTGTGCAGAGTAAGGGCTGTGACTAAGCGTAAGGCAAAGTGGGTTCTCAGGTGGTAGGTATTCACAGGTGGCCAGCTTTACTACTTAAATCTAAATTTAAGCTAGAAAAGTATTAAGGCTTATCTGTGTTGCATTATTATTATTTTTTGTTTTCCATGCAAGGTACTGTAGGAGTGGGTTTTAATTTTGGCTAAAACCTGATAATGTCTCAAGCTGATTTCAGGAGGCCTGGAGTTGCTGATACGTGTTGCTTGAGAAGAGGGATATAGCAAGGTCTGCCTGGTGGAGCTGTGGGCATTCTCAGGGGTGCCCAGCCCTTCTCTTTGCAACTCTATAAGCAGAGCAGGTGCTGGGGAATCCCCTTGCCTGCTTTCTGCAGCCGAGCACAGCAGAGATGGAGCAGGGACGTGCACCCAGGGGTGCCTGAGCCTGGTTAGAATGGGGGTGAAGTGCTCTAAAAGAGGTGGTGTAAGGTTAGGCTGGACCTAGTGGCTCAGGAATGGTGCTGGCTTTGTTTAAGCAAGGTAGTAGTGTAAGTAAATACCAGACAAGTAAACATTGGAGTAACCTGTATGCAAAAGTAGCTTCTGTCCTGTGAACTCAGGGAAGCTTTAGCAGTCAGGGGGAGAGAGATTTGGGTGGGACGATGGGTAAAATACTTAGATGGGTTGGGAAGGCCTTGGTTCATGTTCTCATTCTGCTCTTTTTATCTATTTGGACAAGTGACATTAATAAGCCAAGTGTTCCTTGTTCTGAAATGGGAAGGAGGTGTGTGTGTCTTGGGGGTGAGGGGAATAGACAGGGAAGTCCATTTTGTGCTGATGTAAGTAATGCTTTTGTATGGCATGGCTGAGCATGGGTATTATGGCAGTGTCCTGTCGGTGGGTGTTTTTCTTAGGAAAATTGAACAGATCAAGATTAGCTTCCACTTCTGTGTAGGAACACTGTGCCTTAGATTTGGCGATCCTTGCCCTTTCCTTTTTGTTAATGTGACCATAACGTACAAGTGTCCCTCCTTTATTGTTGCTCGATGTTTTAACACTGTTTTCACACTTTCTAAAAATACTGAATATGGCAGCTGGCTAAGGTTTCCTTTGGAAAATGAGATTGTACCAATAACCTGTGAGGGGAAACAACTGTTTAAATAATAATTCTGACTTATGGGGGCATACAGCTGTTAATCAGTAGAAAGTAAGGACTTTCAGGATGTATTAGAGTAGAATTTACATGACTGTCACATGAGAATAGTGTTTGCTGTTGTGGGTTTTTGGAGAACTGGTGAATTTACTGTAACGGGGGCTCAAAACGTGAGCAACCCCATCTGCAGATGTCTAGAGTGACACAGCTTGAATGCAGGACAATTTTATCTTTTTAATAAGTGGCTTTCTGTATTTCCTTTATTTAAATTTTGTCTTCAGAATTCCATGTTCGTCTGCAACTTGTGTTTTCTGAAGCCTGAAAATCAGCCCAGGTGCTTCTGTACCTTCCTTTCCCCACAGAGAGGCCTCATTTTGCTCCTGGAAAGCTCTTGAAAAGCTTGTCCTCCACCATAGTCCTCTGCAACCTCTGCTTTATAAGGAAGCAGAAGATGCAGCTATTTTAGATTTCCTTGATAGCAAAGTGAGCTGAAATTCCCAGCATGTACTGCTTTTTTTTAAACTGAATTAATGTAAAAAATTGAGGGGCTGGGCCAGTTCTTGGACATGATTGAAACAGGAAAAACCCACCTGGATAGGGGAAGTAGCAGTTCATGGTATTTGGAGAACATGGATTTCTTACAGCAGCTTTGCTGTCAAAACAAGTGTGTTGTGTAAGTACACGCTCAGTGAAACCTTAACTTGTTTGAGAGTAGATTGCAGAGTAATAAATTTCTGCTATGGGCTACCGTTTGTATGGCTGTTGGTTAGTTGATCATTTTGCAATGACACCTTGGATGTGTGAGATGAGATAATTAAGCATGTAAGTGTGGGAGGAAAAAAGGTTCTGAAACATTCTCTGTCTTGCCATTAGTGCCTGACATCTTAAAAATATCGATGCTTGATTGACTCATTTATGGTTGTGTTTTACCTGTGTAAACAGCCTCTAAGGTCAGATGCCATTTTCTGTGAATAAAGCCCTAATGGCTTTATTCTGTAATCCTTGCTCAGGTGGGGTAATGTTTAGGAGCTGTCTTTGAGCATCAGTTGCCTAGATCGGTGGGTTTGATCCTATGTCTGTTGTTCCTCGGATGGACCCCAGATCTGCAGATGTCTTTGTTTCTGTATTTTATTTAACGCAGAAACTGATTGCAGCACTTAAGTTGTACTTGAATTACTTTTCAATTTATTTGGCCTCTTGTTGTCAGAATTCATTGTGGATGAAAGAACAAAGTGAAGAATCCAATGTAATTTTAATTGTCTTGGTAATTTGATCTTAATTTGCTTAAATATTTTGTGTACACAGTGAGGAACTAGGAGAATTCATGGAGATGAAAGGTGCCAACAGCCCTGGGATCCTTGTACTGACCACGGGCCTCAGCAAACCCTTTATGCGTCTGGATAAATACCCCACCTTACTCAAAGAACTTGAAAGGCACATGGAGGTATATCTTATCAGCATTTATGTTCCAGCTTAATGATGATTTGACAACAGTTATTTTAAAGGTACATGTCAAACATGATGGGACCCAAAATGACATTTGTTTGTTCTTCCGTCAGCCTTCTAAAATATGGGCTGCAATGGTTTAAAACATAGTGTTGTAAAACTTCCTGTAAAAGCTGAACACTTGAAGTAGAACTAGTCAGGGAAGCTAATCTTCACTCCTAGAACAGTCTTGCAGGGTCTTTGGTTGACTTCACATTGAATGTGTCTCCTGCATACTAATTGAGGCTACTTCATGCTGTAGAAGGCGTGCTGCTTCTCATCTTTGGACCACTCAGCATGTCAAACATGTCACCAAAATAGTCCCTTCGACTTCTACTGAGCACTGTCCAAAATGACCCTTCCGATATGGAAAGGTGTTTGAGGAGCTACTGTTTCTGCTTTTGCATTTTATAGGTTAGGCTTTTGGAGCATGAAGCAGGGAGAGAAATAGAAAGCCTATGGGTCTTTGTCTTGTCACACAGTCTCGTTTGTCAGTCGGTGAGAATGGAAAATAGTAGTCTGTAAGGAATCTAGTTTGTGACAAAGCTACCATGCCAAATAAAACTTTAGAGTAAACACTCTACTATTAGGATTTCGAAATCTCTTGTCCGCTAGGTCCTGTAAAACTTCCTTGGCTCTATTTCAAGCATAAGTAGGAATGTCATGAGTCTTCATTTTTACTATAAGCCCACAGTGTTTGATGTAAGAATAAGAAGGCTGTGAAAAGAGAGCAGATTGGTCTACAACTTCTGTTTTTCAGAATTGTCTGTTTGTTTTTAGTTAAGCCTCTAACACAATTTTAGTAATTTTACTAGAACTGAAGTTTTTATTGTATGTTTTCGTTATTTTTAGGATTATCATCCGGATCGTCCAGATATTCAAAAATCCATGACTGCCTTCAAAAATCTTTCTGTAAGAGTGATAAAAAAATACATGATATATTTTAAGTAGATTATTTTCTAATTTCATCCCCCTCTACTGCTTGAAAAAGTATAGCTTTTTTTTGTAGATGTTTGTACAAGAAATTTTTGAAAGCCTGGAAATTCATGCTGTTTGCAGGCAGAGCTAAGGCTGATAATTTACTGAGGAGTTATAGCAAATAGATTTGATGCAAGAGTCACACAAGCATTCTGCACCTCTTGATCTGCCCTCCCCCTTGTGCTTCGTCTCCTGTTCTGCTAGTGCTAGCATAACTAGTATCCTGAAGAAGTGCTTCTTTACAACAATGAAGTGTATATTCTGAGGTCTTTCTAAAGTACGTTCCTTCTAGGGAAATGGTGTTGGGGGGGAGAGGATGAAGAGGACAGTGCTAGAGAAGTTAAGAGGATAAGAAACTTCTAGTAATAACTGAAGTAGGAAGCGTAATTTGAACAGATGAGATTGTCTGTCACTGTCTTTTAAAAATAAAGTCAACTGCAGTAAGCATGTATTTAGTGCAATCTCAGTGACAATAAACTTAATGTTTTGTGTTTCCTGTTAGGAGTGTCTGCCGCTGGTGACCTGGCACCTTCTATTTTTTATTTTTTAAAGCAGAAATTTAGTGCTGTTTTCAGAAGAGGTTTGAGGATCCTGTTCTGTTGGGTGCTTTACAAAAAAGAGGAAACGATCTTGTTGAGAAAAATTAAAATGAATGGGAATACAGCTAGTAGAGCAGGTTGGAGACGTTGGATAACAATAGGAGCACAAGGTTATACACGCTCATAGTTTGCACGGTTGGCGTGGCTCTTTTTACTAAAGAAAGATGCTGTGTTGTATAGTCATGTGTATTCATGACAGCTGTGTTTTGTGCTGACCCTTGTCATTTTTGGTTGGAAGTACGATTTGACATGTAAAGGAGGGAGAAATTTGAGAAACAGAGCTGTGACTCTGAATTTGAACTAATTGAAGTCAGTGTATCGAAAGGAGAAGGAATAACATTGAAGTTAGCAAAACTAGTTTTGTAAGAAATATTGGTAATAGTCATCTGAATGAAAACGCTTCAAGTTAGGTGCTGTCTTCTGTGTTCTACAAGCACAACAGTAAATACAACTGCACTGGCATTTCTACCTTTAACATGCTCCAAATTGATAGAGTTGATAGAGGCAGTGTTTTTGTCTATCTTTGCTAGGCACAATGTCAAGAAGTACGGAAACGGAAAGAACTTGAACTACAAATACTGACGGAAGCTATCCGTTGTTGGGAGGGAGAGGATATTAAAACACTTGGCAATGTGATTTACATGTCCCAGGTCATGATTCAGTGTGCTGGAAGTGAGGTAACGTCCTTCACATCTTTACTGTCAGTCTGTCTTTGCATTTTGAATAAAATTAATTATAATCATTATGCAGCAGAAATAAACAGAGTACTTCAGAGATGCTAATCTGGACTAAAACCTTTCTCTGCTGATTCAAGGCTTTTATTACAAAATGTGAAATAAATTTCCTTGAAGATGGATGGTCTCATCAGTAAAATTTACTGAAATGTAATAGAGTATAGCAGTTATAAACATTATAAGATGATTTTGCGGAACTATTTTCAAAGTGCATAATTAAGCGGGGTTTTCCATATGTAGTTATGTTACAGTACCATTTTGTGTAACAGTTACTACAATGTGTTTTAAATAACAAAGTTTAGTATTCTAAGCTGCCTGAAGCACACTTTCCTTGCTGTTTTGGGCACTTTGCTCAAGTAGTAGATTTTGAAATACGAGCTTGAGAACCAAGTGGTTTTGGAGAAATAAGAGGAGACACCAGAAAGTTGAAGGTGACACTGGAAAGTCTGGGGTGATTTTATGAAAAAAAAACCCAACCAAGCAAAGAAAAGGTCATGAAAAGGTTGTCCTACCAGAAATAAATTTTAAAAGCATATGCCGACAGAAAGAAAATGTTACACAGATTACTGGCATATTTTTACTGTAAGTTGTTCCCCTGTATAATCAATGAAGCTTTGAACTTGGTGGTGGCTTTTGAAATGCAACCTCATTCAGTCAGTTTCCTCCCTTAGAACAAAGTTGTCCATAAATATGAAGGAGAAAAGTGTTTATGCAACTGAATATTTGAAAATTTGTCACCTGGTATTTTTCTTTCCAGATGTTTTGTTAAAATAAGTAAGATTCAGTAGAGCTGATAGTGCATCTTCTGCAGTTGTCTCGTAGTGTTAAAAACAACACAAAACAGCACCCTCTCAGCTCTTATTATGAGCTAAAATGTCGAATGGACTTCTAGAAGTTTCTGCAGAGCATTACAGCTTTTTGTCTGGATGTAGAACAGCTTCATTTGTGCAAAAGCAACTGGTTTTGATTGTCTCTGTTTTTTTTAAATGACACTGACATTTGTAAAGGTTCACTGAAAAACAGAAACATTAAAACTTGGTAAGGACTTGGATTGTTCTGCAGAGATGCTTGAAACTGAGTTGGTGACTTTGTCAATGGATATATTTCTTCTGTCATTAAAATTTAAACATTACACCTTAATGCTTCTCTTTCATTGTTTGTCTATAGCAGTAGATTACGAGTAAACCTTCTCCTCCTTCCATAAAAATACTCCCAAAACAAATGGCAGCTGCATAAGTGAAACCAAAGAATTAAAACCTGAACAGAGTAATGAGTGTTTTTGTTGCAAATATAAGCATTATCACTTTTCTTCTATCTTCTTTTTCTAATTTGAGACATAATGTAACATCATGCAAAAATCTGATCTTTCCAATTTGTGAGACTACAATCTTGATGTTACTGTAACAGCATCCATCTTAATTATGTTCAGGGATATAGCCAATGTGTAATCTTGGTTTTGCTGAAATCAGCAAAACAGTTGTTATCATATTAAACAAGGTGTTTCACACAGACTGTACAATTCTACAATTCGTTTTAAAATCCTAGGCTGTACTCTCCATGAAGAAGAATAGACAAGTGTTACTAGCACTTTTCAAATAGAAAATAATTTTGACCTTTTTGTTTTTTTAAGAAAAAAAATTCTATAGAGAGTTAATTTTGGCAGGAGAAAATTTGTGGAGTAATTATGGAGTTTCATCATTGAATGTAGCTTTTTAGTGATATAAAACAGAAAAAGAGAAGAGGGGGGTTGTGATGTTGTATTTACTTTTTCTTTTTTTTTTTTTTTATTTAATAAGGAAAAGAATGAAAGGTATCTTCTTCTCTTCCCTAACATTTTGCTAATGTTGTCTGCCAGCCCGAGAATGAGTGGGTTTATCTATCAGGTACAGTAATACATGTGCATATGTGTTTAAATGTTTTGGGGGGGTGACTTTCTTCTAAATGATGTTGCATAGAATACTTGGAAGGATTATTAAACTTCTGCATTTATAAGGATTAAAAGGTAATTTCTGCAATAAGAACTGATTATCTGTTTTATAAAATTCTGGTCTGGAAGCCTGGGTATGATTTAGGTTTTTTTGTAGCTGTGACAATCAGCAAGGTTTTTTCACCTTGTCAGTAGTAGCTAATGAGAAGAAGTATCGATAGCTTTTCAAATCCACATAGGAAGATGATGCTGTTGTGCAGGCAGGTTTGTTAGTGCCCTTCTGCCTGCTGCTTGAGCCTTACCAAAATTACACAGCACGCTAAGCTTGCATTGGTGTGAGTTAGACTGCGCTACCATCTGTTTCGTCAGGCACGTCTGCACTAGTGTTTTCCCTTCGCATCGGCAGAGCGCTTTTGAAATGAATCTTCCAGTTTTCCCTGTTTACTGATATTTGAGTCGCAGCGTAGAAGTAGTCTCAGGGCTCACAGACTGGACTCCCTCTGGATGAAACTGAACTGGAAGGCATGCTCCAAAAGTGCACTCGATCTGCTACAACTACAGAAGCAGGTGAAGTATGTGGACTGGCATTCTGTCCATGTCCCCAGCCTAGAGCTAGCCCAGTGTAACACCACCTGAAATGCGTATGATGTGACCTTCAGGTCCTTAGCACCCGGTGTTTCGCTTCACAAATCCCCTACTCACTGCTGGCAGACGTGGTCTTTGAGCTCTCTAGCAAGTTTCCCAGCTGAACGCTTGCCTGTTTCCCCACTACAGCAATAGCAGCTCTGCTATAGTGCAGGAGGATGAGGGCCGGCTGGGTTGGCTCCCCTGTAGCTCCAGGTCACATTTCACAGAATCGCCTGCATTCTGTGTGTGTAGTTTCAAAGACCTCTGAGACGTGAAGTTACAGCAAATGCACAGTCAGTGAGTTTCTGAAATCTCTAGAAAGATTTCTGAAGTATTGCTAAGTGGTTTGCAGACATCATGGTAAAACAGCAGAAGTTCTAAAAGGAGCCAGAGATTTCACCTGCTCTAAGTACTTCTGTAAATCAGGCTCTCAAGCGGTTTGTTCTTTTCTCCTGAGCCATGGAGCCGTGCTCTTTTCTCCTGAGCCATTTGTCTGCCATGGAGCAGTGCTGAAGAGTACTCACTCAGGGTCCCTATGTGATCAGCCACATCCAGTCACAGACTGTGTGACTTTAAGAGCAATTGAATTCCAAAATTCATGTTTGGATTCATATCTTAGCTGCTGTGGTAGTAGCTGGATTTGCCTGAGACTGAGCTGCATTAGGTGTTTCAAATACACAATCAAGTTTCTCGTAGCTGCTCTTCAGGTTTTTTGGCCAGTGCTTTGTCCCAACACAGATGGAAAAAAGATATGAGAAAAGACAGGTGAGCTGTGTATCAGTAGTGGCACATCCAGACTTACTGAGAAAGGGAGATTCTTGTGTACTGGTTACAAAGGCAAATGACTGGAAATTTAATGTGTTGACAAACAATATGAAATTAAACAATGAGAATCTGTGGTGCTTCATTTTGCTCTCCTATTGTACATCACTTATTTTTTCTTCCTCTGTCCCACCCTGTTCCCCAGGTGCACAGTGTTGTTCAGTAAATAAGCAATTTTCTGTGCATTCATCTTCAGCTTCTGCTCAGTATGGCCACAGCCCTTTCTTAGTGTTTGCTGTCCAACCCTCAGACATTCCCAAGGGAATGATGCCACTGGAGATAGCACCCTTATGCCACATCCTTCCTGTATTTCTGAATATTCCCGTTACCAGCAGGCTTCAGGTGTTCTGGTTGATAGTACTGATACCTGCCACATGAGCTAATTGAGAGAACTTTTAACAGTGGTAAACTGAAGTCACAAGGGGCACAAACCATACTTTAGAAGATGACTTCACAATTCTCTCAAAAGAAAGGGAATATAAATGATTCGTGAGTTGCAGTTCCATTTTCTCTGTGTTTTGCTGACTCTGTACTTCTGCTTTCCATGTGGCTCAGGTGATCCTTGTTCTCTGTCACCAGTCTTGCTTGGTATGTTCCCTTTTCACCTGTGTCAGCAGTTCTTGCACCTCTCTTTCATTGTGGCTGTAGGCTGTTTTATTCATGAACCAGCAAACACAGAAAAACAGAAGAGAATTTTAGGCTGCATTGTAGTGTGCGACACCACCATGTTTCTTTCAGTGGGGAAGCTGTTGCAAAAAGCCTTTTCCTTTCTATTTGGCATCTTGGGTTTGAGCATGCTCTGTGCATACTGAATATTAAGTGATTTTTAGTTTCCAAGCTTCTAAGAAACCTTTGTCCATTCTGCAGTCATTAGGAAAGAAAAAGAAAAAAAAAGGTTTTTTTCTTTTTTTCCCTTCCACTGGAGCCAAAATTCCACAGTACATAGTATTTGCATTTTTGCCAGCATGTGCTGAATAGTGTTTCTGTGCAGGAGAATACAGGATCGATCTTCAAGAACTTCACCAAAAATGCGACTTTATTATTAAACCTTTTCATTCTGACAATATTCAGTCTTACTTATTCTTCTGTGGTTTCTAAAGGGTCAGAAAGTTACCCTAAACTGACCTTTTTTTTCCCCCCCGAGCTTGACGGGGTTTAAAATGAGAGGTTGTCTTCTCTAAAATTAATATTTTCTTCTCAAATGTTACAAATTTAAAGGTGTTTTTACTGCTTTTGTTTTCTTTCCCCAAATATTTCTGAGTGAATTTAGTAGTGGGGTTATTAGAGATAGAAATCTTCAGTAAATACTTCATGCATTTGTTTAGTGAAATTTTCCTTTCTAAATCTACTTGTGCCACAAACCTTGTTTCGAGAGCTAATCAGTTTGCAAACAAATGTGCTTAAAGATGAGTCACCATTGCCTCGAATCACGTAACATGGATGACCCTGAAGGCCTTGGTTCCAAGAACCTGAGGCTGTGGTGAATGACCCTCTAGTGGCTGGTGTCCCTGCCCCTTGCGGGGGGGTTGGAACTTAGATGATCTTTGAGATCCCTTCCAACCCAAAACATTCTGATGTTATTTCCTTGGTAATGTTTTTGTGTGTTTTGGACCTAACTTCAGTGTTACTGTTGTTTTTTGGGTTTGTTTTGGTTTGTTTTGTCTTTTTATTTTTTTTATTATTTTTTTGTTTTAGGGAAAACTGCCAATGACAGGGATGACTATCACAAAGCTAGAAGACAGTGAAAACCATAAAAATGCGTTTGAAATATCAGGTATTGACCATAAATATTTTTATTTACTACTTACTCCAGCAGATGTTATTTCAAACACCAAATGTTCTGTCTGAATCGAAGGAAAAGCTTTTTCATTGTGAGAGTAACCAAGGACTGACACAGGTTGCCTGGAGAGAACTCCATCCTTGGAGATACTCAAAAGCTCTCTGGCCACAGTCCTAGGCAACCAGCTGTAGGTCTCTGTGCTTAAGGAGGAAGCTGGATGACCTACCGTCCTGTGATTGTACAAATTTTGTAAGGAAGCTACTCCTAACCTCACTTGAAGTTGTTTTTTACTGCTTATCTTAAGCAGTTAACAGACTGTCTCTGTATGGGATTCAACCCCAAATTTCTGTATTCTAATGCATGGAGACAGTAGCCTTGGAGAAGGTCCTTTATAATGAAGCAGTTCAAAGTATGGTGCTCACTGGAAGAAAAGGATTTCCAAAGACTGTCGAAGAGCTTTAAGCAAGAACTTTCTTCTAGAAATAGTCCACCTCTTTCTTGAGACCTTTAGTGTCTCTGCTAATGGTGGCTGCTGTTGTGCTTACTTTGGTTAAATTCTGCCTGTTAAGTCATTTGTTAAGTCAGCATGTACCTTGTTTGGGGATTTAAAGAGCAGTGGGAACAGGGTCTACATGGTGGAGCTTCATACTTTCATTCATTTCCTGTCTCAATTCTGCCTCCAAGCATTTCAGTAAATGTAAAGTAATTTTGACCCTCTCAAGAGGCAGGTGGTATCACACATCGGTGCTATGAGGCAGGGGGTAAAAGCTGTTGATGGTGCATGTTCTTCTGAGATAGGAGCTATGAAGCTGACCTCAGATGAGGAGTGTGGTGGGTTAAAATGGAGTTAACTGCAGAAATTAAAGTAATCTTTAGTTAAGATTGCTTTCCCAAATTACTTTTGCCTATGCTTTAGTATTAGATTCAGACCAACTTTTTTCTGAGAGAAGATCAGTGAAATGTGTTTTATAACTTTTTCTATATTGTAGCTTACAGTCTCAAGAATGACATTTTAGGTTATATGCTGGCTTTTCTTGGGAAGATGGGGTAGTTTAAGGCTACTAGATGAGCCTGACTCCTACATCTATATCTGGTCATTGTATTTAATTATTAGAGCTGGGGAAAAAAGTAGAACTCCTGTGCTTGGCACAAGAACAAATGTGTGAAGGAAGTATCTATTACAACCTGGAAATTGAGATGCTGTTGTACTGAAAATACAGGTTAAAGTTTTTGCTTAGTACTTAAAGGATATAATGTTTTAGGAAATGAGTGTCTTCGTAACCATGTCAAGTTAAGTTGTTTTTCTGTGATTTCCTACATCCCCTGTTTTATGTCAACTAGGAAATATGATTGAAAGAATACTAGTGTCTTGTAACAACCAACAAGACTTGCATGAGTGGGTGGATCACCTGCAGAAGCAAACCAAAGTCACAACTGTTGGGAATCCCACCATTAAACCTCACTCTGTGCCATCTCACACGGTAAGAAATAGCTTCTGGATTGACGTGAATGAGCAGTGTATGTAGAATTAGGTTACGTGGCAAATATACCACCATGTAAAGCGGGGTTTTTAGCCATTGGTAACACAAAGTGAATGCCGTGACTGTAGTTTAACGGGTCAAAAGATCAATCTGGCTTTAATTGTGTCAACAAAGAATAAAATGCTTACATCTTGGTGTATAATTTAGCTAAATAAGGGAAAATTCATTATCAGTACTACTTCTGTTTGACCAAGTAACACATCATCATTTTCTAAGTATCCGTAGAGTAGTAGGTTTTAATTCATGATGTACTTGACAGGCTGTGGAAAAACAAGTTCCTTAAGTAGCTTCTTTTGGGTTTGGATGTGAATGACTCTAAAGTTAGCTCTGTCCCTAGTGTCGAGAGAAGTGGGAGCAGGGCTGCTCATAGTTCTTTCCTTGGAGCGTGCGCTCTCTGTGGTAGACAATAAAAATTTCTTTAAGCTCCTTTTTTTTTTTTTTTTCAAACTGTAATTTAGTGTCCAAATTTTCAAAGGCCAGCTGTAATAAACAGAAACACTAGATAGCAAATGAGATTATTGTACCAACCTTTGATGGTGCTATGTCTTTATTATGATCATATGCTTTCTTTCCCTTCCCATCACCTTTGTGTCTTTCACAGCTTCCTTCCCATCCAGTAACACCCTCCAGCAAGCATTCAGACAGCAAGCCAATACCACTGACTCCTGCATACCACACTCTCCCTCATCCGTCGCATCATGGGACTCCACATACCACGATAAACTGGGGACCTCTAGAACCTCCGAAAACCCCCAAGCCTTGGAGCCTGAGCTGCTTACGGCCTGCACCTCCGTTACGGCCTTCAGCAGCTCTTTGTTATAAAGAGGTGAGATGCAACAGCCAAGAAATGACTGTGTAGCAGGCCTGCAATGGGAAGTTTAACTTTCTTTTTTACACACCACTGTTTTATAGTTTTGTGAGTATTTTTATATAAAGATGACTTAATAGCTAGTGTTTCAAACAAGGATTTAGTCTTGCAGCTGAGGAAATACTAAGGCTTGTTTAGGAGAGGCTTCCCCACCTCCCTGAAGTGTTTCCACTTACTTCTGCTCTTTATCCAGTTAATAAATAACATTCTTAAATTTTGTTTTTAAACTAATTCCTCTGTTGTGTGGATCATCCAGGTTTATTGCAAAGTTAGTTATTTACTAAGCACACTGCAAAGTACCTAGGATAAGTGATACTATGGTGCTTCAAAATGCTGTATCAAATCATTCTGAACAGCTTTGGTGCTATAATTGTCTCTTGATTCCTCAGTGTTTACAACTGTTGATAGGTCACAATAGCATATTGGGGGAAAAAAAAGAAAGGAATGGACCTATCAAAATATAGGTAATGTTTTTTTTACTCAAAAGGATCTAGTGGTTAATGTTACTATTAGCAAAAAAAAAAAGCTTAGACTGTAAGATGCTGTTGTACTTTTTAATTAGCACCTGATATGAAACAGGAATCTGTTCCAAGAGAAATAAAATGTGGTGGGTTTAACCACAAAAAGATGGTGTTGGTAGATTAATTTGATCCTGCCACTACATTTTGTGTGGCTTTGTAAATAGTAAGATGTTAGATTTGCGTTGGGAGTCAGCATGTTAGGTGAGGAGGAGAATGTTGGATGCTCCCTGGCTTGGTGGTATCTCCTGTTTCAGTATCTTTGTCATGCATTCTCGTGATACTAGTTAAGTGTGAAGCAACAGTGCCCAGAAAGAATCACACTGTTATGCCTAAGAATGTTTTATTCTCCAGGCATGAGGTGTTGACAGAAAAAATTTATTTTGCAGACATGTAAATCTGCAGTTTCTTATAAACTGTAGCCTAAACACTGTGCCCTGGTGTGGCCTGCCTGTGCTGTGGTTTTTTTGATCATAGCTCTGTGTGTGTGACTTTTTTTTTTTCTTTTCTTTTCTTTTGTAAATCCCCTGAACAACAGGGGAAAAAGTGATAGGTGATCTGCAATTGGAAGGTTAGTATTTAGGCTTAGTTGCTACAAAAGGTTTTTCTGTTTGGCTGTACTATATGCTCATTTTGTAATTTAAGTTAAATCCCTTCCGTGTATTCATGTGTAGGGCACTGAATTCTCCAACATGGTAAAATTTCAGTCATTGCTCTGGTGTTAGCATACAATGATGTTCAAAACCTATCTTCATTTTCTTTGGTCTGTCCTGCTCATTCACCTCTTTACTTTCTTGTCTGTATTTTTATAGAGGATGTCTTGTATCCTTAAGGTAAGGGGGTAGACCAGTATATTCCTTTTTGTTCCTGTAACCTAGCATTGTTCCTGTAAATTAGCATGACCACGTTCTGAGCAGAAATGCTGTATTTGTTGCTGTATTTTTTTTGCTGTAAAGCTTTGTAAGAACAGATGTAAACATTCACAAATTCTGGCTTTAAAGAATATACCAGCTGCCAAGCTTCCTTGATAGGTTCTTTTTTACTTGCTTCTAAGTATACAAGTGAAATGGGTTGTCACTTCAAAAGTTAGGGGGAAAAAAAACAAAACCAAAACCTGTGTTAACGTATGCCTGCCTTTTCCCTTCGCTCTATCTCCCAAACAGCCTGCATGCTTTTGCAGCAGCTTTTCTGTACATTTCTGTTACTAGAACAGATAAAATATCTGGCTTGGTGTATAGTTGGAGAAAGGGTAGAGTGGAATCAGCCAGTTCAGGTAAATCCGATGTGCCAAAAAATATTAGTAAACTGAATTTTAGTTAGTAACTCCTATATGCATCTTAGAAGTTAAACTTCTGAAATATTGTAGAGAAGCTCTACTCTTCTTATTTTTATTTTCCCTGCACAGGATCTTAGTAAAAGCCCTAAAACCATGAAAAAGCTGCTTCCCAAACGCAAGCCAGAACGGAAACCATCGGATGAAGAATTTGCACTGAGAAAAAGTAAGAGAGACTCGAACAAATGTTTGCATAATACAAAGGCTGGAATTAGTATAAATTTAAGTTCTGTTAAAGTTAGATGTACAGCGTAAGCAAATCATCTGGTTTCCTCTCTCCTGTCAGGGGAGAGGGGGCAGGTATTGCCAGAGAGTGGTTTGTTGTAGTCGCCTTAAGTCCTTATGTCACGATGGGATTAGTTGCTTTCTAGAGCTTTACAGTTTGACTCTGGTGGATGTATGCTTACGAAGTGCCTGTTTCTATCTGTTTGCTACAGAGGGGAGTGAGGTTGACTGTAGTGCCGTGTAGAGTTCAGTAAGGTAAACCTGTCATTCGGTTCCATAAACAATTTGAAGATACTATCCCACTCTTGCAGAGTACTGAATAGCTGTGTTCTTAAAATGATCCTGGTAGGAGCTTCGGCTGAGCCAGGTGTTGGAAAGCTGGGTGTTGCTGTTGGTTCGAAGAGTAGTCACTTCCACAGTCACTCTTTCTGTGGTCTAGATCTCCTGGAAATAAGATCATTTGCTAATGTCTGTGTCTGAATAAATTGCAGAGCTTTAGGCTGCTTGAAGTCCAAAGCATGACGCTGAACTGAGACTGATGAATGTGTAGAAAAGCAGAAGGGTCAAAACCTGGATGTTAGGGTAATTTGGGATGGAGGGAACATTACTGCTATCAGACAAACACTAGATTCACGTAGTTGTCGGTGCCACTAATACTCCCTTAGAAATTTGTGTGAATGAATAATCCTGTTACTTGTGTCACTAAGACAGGGTGTTTAAGCTGAAGGCCGGATTCTTTTACTGTAACTTTTGCTTCTCCGTGTCTGTTCTTTGCTTACGGGCTTTTTAAGATAGAGATTGTGCCTTCAGCATTCAGTACATGAAATGTGTTATCATAAACGTTGTCTCTCACTGGTTTATGTAGGGTTGGAGAGAAAAAGCCTTTCCTCAGGGCCCTGTCAGTTTGTCTAAGGTGGAGGTCTTTCGGAGTGCGCTGTGAATTTCACATGGCAAAGGTTAAGGTAGTGAATAGAGCGATCCCGTGTTTATGGATGCGCAAGCGGATCCTTTAGTTCAGGATGTTTTATCCTTACGGGAAGGTACCTGTTTAGGAAAACTGAAAGTACAGCACAAGTATCATTTCAGATGTTGCAGGATGGAGGTTCAGTAGTTGTAATGACAGCGGTAAAGCTGTGAACTTGCAGATTTAAGAATTATTAAAGAACACTTAGTGAGAGGAGTTCTTTTTTGGGGGAAGGAGGCGGTCTATAGCTTGCAAATACATTGTTTCACTCCTAATTAACATCTTTCAGTATTTTATGTGTAGGAGAGAACTTCCAATAAAAGGGATTTTTTGTGGCTCCAAGTTGAAGTGTTACAGAAACATTTGCTGATCCTTTGCATTCATCTCCCGCACCCACCTTGTGTCAGTAATTAGAAGCTTCTGTTACATGTTAGTGCTCCTTCAACCTTCTCTAGCTTGTGGAGCTGTAAAAGTTTTCTACTGAGGAGCTTCTATCAAACTTAAAGCTTATTGAAAGATAGGTTTGGGGTTTATTACTTATCTTTCCTGGAATCCCAGGGATTTATGGGTTATGTTTTAAGAACTGCTATGTCAAATTAGCATTGTCATATACAAACCAAAATAAGTAAGGTATTTCAACTGAGTGCCCTCACAGTACTCATTTCAGAAGTGAAACGTTTGTCCTGCTACTGTAATAATATGGTTCTGACCACAACAGAATCCAATGATTTTTCCAGCCTTGAAAGAGAACCTGTAGTTTGAAATACCTGTCTCTCTTAAACTGCGGGGAAACTATATCAGGCCAAGGTAATTTCTTCAACAGTTAGCTTGTCAGCTGGTCCCAACAAATGTTTGGACAATTGGTTTTGTTCTGGTAATACTAGATCACAAAAACTAACAGGATGCATTGGCTGACAGAGAACAGTACTGCATTCTGATGTTAAAGGCAGTTCAGATTCACGCAGCAGAAAATCTTCAAGCCTAGCTTTTTTCTTCAAGGAGGAAAACAGAAACAAGATATCATCTTGCCCTACACATAAACTCCCAGTTCCATCTAAACTCATGGTAGAGGTCCCTCTAGATTTCAGTTTGACTGGAATTTCACTCTGTTGCAAGTGCAAGATATGACAGCATTTTTACTTAATTCCTCAAGGAGAAGATTTGTTATGGCGCTCTACCTTTAGGAAAATTTTGCCATGTTAAGCTTGAGTAGTTGGATTTTTTTAAGTAGTGCTCTTTCTACTTTATAGTCTGAGAAGTTTAATTACTTTTCACAGATACACTTAGATGATAGTGACATCTTTGCTACTGTGCTGTGGACTGAAATTGTTTATTATGCTGTTAATTTTGAGTTTAATTTTCAATACTGGGCTGTTGAAAGGAGTAAATCTGAGACAGATATAGATATATATCTATATATATACATAAAATCCAAGAGTTTTCCGATCTCTCTTCTGTGAATTTTTCCTTGATTTCTTTGATTAAATAGTGAAATAATATGTATATAATGGACGGAGTATACAGGGGTTTTTTCAGTTTAATGGCTGTTTGGTTTAGAACCAGAGTGATCATGTTTCAGAACATATTCTGTGCAACTTCATATGCTCAGAAAACTTTTTAAATGTGCAGGTAAGTACTGACCTGTTACGGGGTGTGGGGTTTTTTTTTTTCTTTTGCAAGAATTTCAATATAGTATTTTGTCTTTTTAAACTGTTACTTTTGCTCACTGAAGTTTGATTTTTAAAATGGGATGGTGAAGATAATTTTAAAGAGTTGATGAGGCTGAACTTTGGACTCAACTGAAACGCAGTGATTTACAAAGGCTTTTCTGTATTAATAAACTTAACCATGTTTAAAAATCTTTCCCATTGATTCTAGGTACAGCTGCTTTAGAAGAAGATGCTCAAATTCTTAAAGTCATTGAAGCATATTGCACAAGTGCCAAAACACGTCAAACGCTAAATTCAAGTAAGTTAGAAAGCACTGAAACGGCTAACTGACGCACAAATTAGATAGCTGCAAAAGAGGAGAGGTGTGTGTTCTCAGGCCTTTACCAATAGCAAGCTGGACCTGGAAGAAACAATAACAACCTGTTTCTGGCTTAGTATCAGTACTAAGTGTTTAAGTATTGAATGCCAAGGACCATGGTTTAGAGACTAATTCTTTCAGTATTTAAAAAAAAAAGGGGGAAACTAAAGAGGTGTCTGAAGTGAATATGACAGTTGCTTAGTATGCTTTTTGATAAATTTCAAGAAGCTGGTAAGTAGTAAGGAGGAATGAAAAAGTAGTCACAATTTTGGAGGAGTGTATTTTTGTCTTGTTCTCTGTTCAACAAAGACTTCCGCTATGGAAAAGTAACCTAGACCTATACACAATTCTTTTATTTTATTACCACTAGTTGTGTTTAGTATTAATTACAAATTTTAATCCCATCTCATAATTTCTGGAGAAATTGTTCTCAGATCTGTGTGTTGCTTAAAGCCATTTTTAGTTTCTCAGATCAATACCTAGCATATTGAAAACCTGTAACGTGCCTCTGGGGTCCTACTTCATTTAATCCAAATCAAGGTTGCCATGTGGAGTTCCTCTGTATTGTAAGTAAAGCGTTGCGCAAAGCAGGGGAGTCCACCAGCATGTGTTCCATTTACACGAGGAAGGAGAAAATGCTGTTGCGTTTGTCCCGATTCGCGCAGTTTTTGCACTGTTGAATACCGATTGAATTCAGGGATCCTTGGAACACAGTATAACGATCCTGAAGTACTCACCTGGTTTTGCTGTTGTCAGGAGCTAGAAGAGTGGACATTGTAGCTTAGTCCTCGTCCACTAAAGCTGTTTAAATTTGTGGTATTAATGACGGTTACTGCTACCCACAGTGCTCTGTGCCTGTTTTGCTTCCAAGCAAAAGCACTTGGCGCTGATAGTTGAGAAAGCTCAAAACGCAGTTGCAAACTTAGTTTGTGGCTTTTCCTAAGAATGTGCTCACTTGCTATTACTACCTTGAAAAAAATCCAGCTACTTTGTATTCATACGTACTATAAAATGGGTATATGGCCTTTGTCTCTAGACTGCGGAAACTTTTGCAGTAACAGCAAAACCCTGTGTTTTAATTCTGTCTTGAAGAGCTGTAGGTCTCCAAGGTGATAAAATTAGCTACTATGACATAATTTTTTTATTAATACTAATCTATAACCCTGCAATCATTACAGTAGTGTGTTTAATTAGATAAAAGAAAAAGAATGTGTTCAAAATTCTGAAGGTATACTGTTGTTCCAAACGAAATTAAATGAGATGGTTGCTGTTTAAACGTGTCAGCTGTGATCTTTTGATTATTTCCAAGGATAATGTGACAAGAAATGGTTGGGGAAACATTTGCACTTGCACAGTAGTGTGTGTGTATGTGCACATATAGAATGGATATGATTTTTTTTTGCTTTTTTGCCTATTTTTTTCCTTTCTATGTATATTTGAGAAATATACATAGTGCTGTGGGTATCATTGCATACATCAGAAGTCAGCAGCTTTTCTTTGCTCTTAACTGCAGCAAGAATATATTTTTTTTTTTAATTGATTAAGCACACAGCTGCTTTGTTTGGAAGACTTTAGGTTTCAGAAGATTCATTTGTAGATTGGATTTGGAAATGGGGGGGGGGAAACAAACACGCTGAAATTGCTTCTCTGGGAGCTATAGTCAGTGTAGAAGCACAGAATGAGAGAGTTGCCTGTCATCCTTGAAGTACGCCCTTTTTTACATATTGCTTTCTTACCTCCGTATTAGTATTCTGCCTGTCCCTCACAGCACTCACTTGGCAATTCTCCTACCTGCACCTTAATCCAAGGCCCAAGGGGTGCTGCTTTTGGCAATGTCAGTTCAGCAGAGCTGTGGCTCCAGTGGAAACTGGCAGAGTAACATTAGAGGCAGCACAGCAACTTTTTTCAGTTGTTTGGGTGGGAAAGTTGTGGGGTCTAATTTGGGGACACATGCGAAAGAAGAGTTTCACTTTCTCTTTCTTCTTATATACTGAGTTTATTTTGTATTTCTGCGCCAAATAAAGGCTTAATCTGTTGCAAGATAATGTGTATGGTGGCTCATAGCATAGCCGCTTACATGGTTTCAGTCCTTGGGTATTGCCAGCCATAAAAAATAAGTGTCCTTAGCTATGGCTGACCAGCTACCCTAAACATCTTAAAGTATTTAACTGGGAAGAGAGATTCAGATAGAGTTGGAGTGGACCAGACTGGGTTACTGTTAGTCTCTTGGCCCAGTTTTTCTGTGAGTTAATTTACTACGTGGTTAAACAAATAACAAGGGGTACAGGCACAGAAAAGCTGTAGTTTGACAGTCCCCTTGAGTGGGTGCAAGATGTTGCAGCAGATTTAGGAAGTCAGTAGCCCTGCTCTGCATGACAACCTTTGCTTATTCCTCTGCTTTTTCCTCTTTACAGTGGTGACACAAGCACTCCTGTGGCTGTTTTGTGAGCTGGTGGGGAAATTACGTGCTTGAAAAATAATCTTTTGTAGGGTTAGTTTTCATCTGAAACCATTCCCTGACCTGGTTCACCAAGCAGCCGTAGAAATGACTGTGTCATTGCAAGGGAGGGAAGGGATGCGGAGGTGCAGATGTTTGGCGGGGAAGGAGCCGTTCCTTGTTACATCAGTGCTGGATCATGCTGGCTTACTCTGTTTATTGCTCTGTCCCCAGTCAAATCCCTCCAGACCAGAACTGACTCCATACTTGAAAAGAACCTAACTCCCTCTTCCAAAAAAATCTGCTTTCAAACAAGATTTTGGTTAATCAAAATTGTCAACTGAGGCTGCTGAGAAGCTTAAAACCCACTTCAAAAAAATGTATTGTAACAGTTCAAACGTTATTACATACTGAGTGTAATTTATACCGAAACCCCAAACAAATTTAAAAAAAAAAACAAAAGAAAAAGGAAAACTTTGGTGCCTTTTTAACAATATTTTCTCTTTTCCTTCTCTTCCCATCACCTTTTTGCTTTTATTTCATGTGTTTGGTTGTGGCTATTCCTTACGTTCTCCTCCTCATCCCACCTCTGCCTATCCACATCCACCATTTCATTTCACCTATACATCCTTAGCATGGCAAGGCACTGACCTGATGCATAATCACGTCTTGGCTGATGATGACCAATCAAGTCTAGACTCCTTGGGTCGTCGCAGTAGTCTTTCTCGTTTGGAGCCTTCAGACCTCTCAGAAGACTCTGACTATGACAGTATATGGACAGCCCATAGTTACAGAATGGGGTCTACATCTCGTAAGAGCTGTTGCTCATATATCTCTCACCAGAACTAATGCACTTCTGAGCTTTTTCTTAACAAATGCTTGTTGTATCACAGCCTGCTTTTCTTAGATGTTTTCTTGCTGTTCCTTGTCTCTTTAATGTGATATTTTAACAACTTCTGAGGGAGCTTCTGAAACTTCAGTTATACCTGGTGGAAGGCTCTATTGCCAATTCAATACACGTACAAATAAGTCATTCTAAAAAGTGTATATCCTGTTAAGGATGATATTTCTTGAGAGTTTTTTTAACTGACAGATGTTAATTTGTAGCTCTGAATGGTCTTTTTTTTTTTTTCTTTTTGACTTAGTCAGTCTAGCAACAGGTCCTTTCTTTTCTCTTTTTTTTTTTTTATTTTGGATACAGCACTTTTTGTATTTTGTACTGAAACCATACTGGTTTGTGAGCCAAGTGCCAGCAATATGGAAATACCTTAGCAGTAGCGGTTGGATTTTCTACATATTCCTAACGAAATACAAAGCTGGTAGACTACAAAAACCGCAGCTTAAAAATAAGCAGTACAAGAGCTGTAAAATCGGTCAGATATTCACATATCTAGCCCGTTTGTTTGGAAGAACATTTGCTAATCCATAAAATTTTCTGGTTTTATACTGCTGTCTTTTCCTCATTGCTTAGATGTTTATTCAGAGGACTGCGCTGCTCTCCCCACCCCAAGTCTGGCAGTTGTCATGAAACCCCAGCAGTCCATGCTCATTACATGCGGTGTTTTGATAATCTCATGTTACCTATGGTCATACTGTCACTTTACTGTATGCAGTAGCGTGACAGAAAGCAGGGTCTAGATGTTTACTTGCCTGTTAAAATACACAGCTGTCAACTCTCAATTGACCATTCCTCTTGAAAAGACGAGATGAAAATGGTTCCCCTGATGGAGGTTGGAGTGTTCAGCATCTCTAGGTACAGCTGCGATCACGTTGGCTTGTTTGAAGTTCCGAATAATCGAATGCTTGGGTTTTTGGGTTGTACTGTTTGGAGCATGTCTGTGACAGATTTTATTGTGTCTTGTAACTTCTCTCATGAGCAGGTTTGTTTGCAGCAGCAGCTCTTCCCTTACAGTCGCGTTGGCTTTTCAGAGAACTGTGACACACTGTGCACAGCTGAAGGTCTCGAACCTGCACCTGAGGCACTGCTGGGGTGAAGTGGATAATGTAATTGGCATCGGAACAAAAAGGACGTGTTTTATCAATCTCTGTTAGTGTTAGGGAAAAGCATGTGATGAAAGGACAGATACAGTTCTTATTTCCACCAGGGTCCCCAGGTGCAATTCCCTTACCCCTTTTCAAGTAAGCATGTTATCCAGTGTTCAGATATTACTCTGTGAACAAGTTCAGAATAATCATGATGCAACTAACTGCCGCCTGGCAACTTGATCACGCTGTTTAAAAGGTAATCAATGCCTTTCTGCAGGTTACATGATCTGAAAGTTAGTAATTGCTAGATGTGCATGATTCCAGAAGGTGCTCGGTGTGGAGAAGCTATTTCAAAGCAGTTCACATCTGCAGACTTGCATTCAGTCTTGTTTGATCGCCTACTTTATCCTCTCTCACTGTTGTTGGCGTTCAAAAACGTTACTAACAAAAGCAGCAGTGCTTACTGAGGAGGGGGCTTCAGGGGAACGTTTTCCTACTAGTCCTATATTAACGTCATGACCGGGAACTTGTGTATGTTGAACTTTTTTTGAAGTGGAGGAGTGTTGCTTAGAGAAACGAAGTAAGTGTGTGTGCTCCATACCATTCCACAGCGCATTTGTAACCCACTTCACTCCCCTCTTCCTTTCAGTCAGTTTTTGTTGTTTTTTTTAACATATATGGAAAGTATGGATTGTTTTTTTTCCTGTTTCTTAAGCTGTAGTGTTCTAGTTGAATAATGTTTTCTGCATTTGGATAAATGATAATTCCTTTATGTCTGTTTCATGTTATATAGTGTAAATATGAGTTTGAAATACAGTTGTTGCACTTGAACTTCCCTTATCACACAGAATGTTTTGTTATCCAGATCCGAAGATTTTATTGACTTTCTATGCACCAAAGCTTTGACAGTTTACCACCATTAATTATTGTAGCATTTAAGTCACTGATTATGATCATAATTGGGATATCATATTAACATCACTGTGCATTTAAAATCGTTCCGTGTCTTCAGTGTTACAGGCTTAAAGCTATTGTGAACTGATCAGGAGTATTAATGCAACATGCTTTTTTTTTAAAAAAAAAAAAACAAAAACGGTAAATGTGGAAATTTTGGTATTCAGTCCAAAGGTTCAGTGTTTCTATTTTTGTGGAACTTTAGTCATGGTAATAATAGTACCTTATGTTTATGCAATTCTGTAAAATATATGTGTACAGTTACAAATACACTGGAAGGATGGAGAATCTGAGTTAGAAGGTAGGTCCAAGCCATTGTCAGCCCCTCGTCACACGGCTTACACAGTGTTTCCATAAATTAGTATTTGCCATAAATTGAAACCAACCAATATTAATTGGGTGTTTTGCATAATCTTGCCAAAACGCAGTAATGTATATATAGTGACGTAAAACATAGAAAAAATAATATATATTGTGCACTTCATTTGTGAATGGGAGAAGCCATCTTTAGTAGGTTACTGCCTTTTGAAAATACGAAATGGATGTATATCTGAATGTTGCATTGTACTGTACAGTATGCATATTGTTTGTGGCTGCATATATCAATTCAGTGTTTTGTTTTATATAAAAAGGACATCTGTTATGTACAGTTGAAATAAATTTTGCATTTGCTAGACTGTGACTTTAATATTTAATTATTACACAGGGGGAAAGGACAGCATAACTTGCAACTTAACTTCCTCTTCTCCCCATGCATCCTTTCTCTCCCTCCTTTCTTCCTGGAGGAACCAAATGCTGAAATGAAAGAGCTTTTTTTGTCAGAAGTGTGTAAACTTTGTTAAATGTAGTTGACAACTGCAGGAAATTCAATGTAATGTGAAGTATGTATCCTCTTTACTTTTTTTAATAACTATTCAGAGATGTTACCATCTATAGAATGTTTTTCTGTTGCTTCCCTCTCCCTTTAAATCGATTTTATTTTCTTTTTCATTTTTTAAATTAGCGTATTCTCAGTAAAACATGGGCTGAACTATTGAAACAATCTAAAACCCACTTCTGTGAATCTTGTTTATGAAGATCATACTTGTTTCTATAACCTTAAATATTTTCAAGATTTAATATTACATTTTTCTCTTTAAAAAAAGAGCTAAGTGTTTCTACTTAAAAGATGCTCGTATCTGAGTCAATTTAAATAAAATGATAATCTGATATGCGTACAAAAATGTTTTCATCAAAACAAAAGAAGTAATTGCCTACTTCTATTAAAAGATCGTCAGCATGTTTTTCACCGTGACTGTATCAGCTCTACTTTTAGGACTACAGCCCTCTGGTTGGATATTTTTGTATTGCTCAGCAAAATAGAGGAAGTTTAGCAGGATAGCTCTTTCCAAATTTTGTCTTAGAAATACCTCACTTCAGATATTGTATCTGTCTGTCAGGCTCTTCATTCTGTTCTTATATGACTGACACATATGGAGTTGTCTGTGTTTCAGTCCACTTTAATTATTTTTGTTGTAATCATCAAAACATTTTACTGCATACTGCATAGATCTGTCATCTGAGTCACGTGAGGTTTTTTCCCTACTAGTATATCACTATTAATTTAAAAAAAAAGCCAAAACCTTTTTTGTTATTCCCAAGAATTTACAAAAAAAGATGGTTTTTATGGAGTGAACTGAAGTTTAGTGTGGTGTTTGGATTCTGATTTATCTGTAGAAAATATTAAAGGACTGGCTTCCTTTCAACTTTGGCAGATTTGTAGTGTGAAGAAATTTTGTTTGTTTTTCAATACTTCAGTCTCAACTCAGGCAGAACCCGGGAGCACCCCTTTTAGGATTCTTCATATTAGGAGTTCATCAAAAATTCATTGAGAAAGAGAAGGCTAATTTGGCAGGTCTGCTCATCCACTTAAACATTTTTAATTTAGCTAATGCAATGAAACACTGAATGTTTTAAATGACAAGTAATTCTATTTTTTGTCTAACATTTGCTTCTCCAGGAAACGTACACATCTGTACATACTGACGGCTAATGGTAGATCTGAACAGTTGCGTATGCACATACTTGTTTTTCAGTGGCAAGTCAGACTTCTGTCTTTGAAACTCAAGCAAATGATTTTGAAGAGCTTCTTAGCTTATGAAGAGAGAATGTAGTAAAGTTGGCGAGAACAAGAATTGTATATTTACAAGTACTGTTTCTAATTATTGACCTTTATTGTGCCTTGTTCCCTTCCTTACCTCTCCTAATCACAGTAAAGATGTGCAAAAGTGAAGAAAATAGCAATGCTGTGCACCAGAATCGTTGCTGATGACATCAAATTATGTTGTGCATTTTTTTAAATTAACCGCCGTCACCACAGATTTAACTTCCGTAGTTTAAATTAGGACCCTCATAGTCGCTGGAAGAAGGCAAGCTTTGTTAGAGTAGTGAGGTTGAGCCTTCTCCTCCAAATGGCCGGCCAGAGAAAGGAACCCTCTTTGTTGACTGGGGAGAGGTGGCTTTTAACTGAGGCCCTGAGGTTAGCTGCTTTAAGTAGGTGATGTGAATACCCACCTTATTTTACTGTTGGCTTAGATGGTTCCTGGACAGACAAGGTCTTTGAACGTAGGCAGCGACTTAATATCTGGTTAAAGTGAGAAGGTATCTAAATTTCATCCTGTTTCTTCTCTTCCTTCCCTCTTGCCTGATGTGTTAAGATCTGTGCAAAACGTCTAGACTCTCTTCACATGTGCCTGCTATATGCTTCAGAATGAAGGACCAGACTGATTACCAGTACAGCTGCTTCTAAAGTCTGGCTTCTGTCAGGAACCAGCATGGTACCATATCAACTGTTTTTTAAGATGTCATGCTCCTTTTGGAGGAGAATGAGTGAAAGACTGGGGTTGTGCAGTTATGTTTGCAAGCTGACATCACCGAGAACCTCTGTGGCATTCAGTCTGCACTCTATAGTTTCTTCCTGTTGGTGTTAAGACCGTTCTCCACAGCTAGGATTGATGTTCTGGTTTCAGACAGGTATAAAGTGAACTTGTGTCACGACACCTTTCAGCCACATAAATATCCAAACAGGTTTCAGCTTTCCTTTTTTTTCCAGAAATGCTCAGAACTGCTTACTGGTTTGGCTGATTGATCAGGCTGGAAAAGGGGATCAGACACTGAAAAATAAAAGCGTAGGATCACAGCATATCCCGAGTTGGAAGGGACCCATAAGGATCATGGAGTCCAACTCCTGGCTCCACACAGGACCAGCCCAATCAGAGCAGATGACTGAGAGCATTGTCCAGGCGCTTCTTGAATTCAGCCAAGCAGGGGGCTGTCACCCACAGGCCTGTTCTCTTATCTCGGGCATTGCAGCACGTTACCTAGTGGGTATTGCTAAGGTCTCTAGCCCTGGTCTGGATGCCGGATGGGCTGTATTGTTATTTGCTTTACTCTGGAGGCTGAATTTGCGAAACCTGAAATTTAGGATCTGGTATTGGCAAAAAGCTTTGTAATTCTTTATTAAATATTAGTATCTCCCAGCCCTAGAGTGAAGAATAGATGCCTTTATTTTCTTGATGGAATTTAATTGGTGGAAGTTTAGTTGAATCTTGCTCACAGCAGCCCAGTTGTTTGGCCTTAAATGTGCAACAGACACTGTCATTCTTCCAAGACCCTGACTTTAGGAGTTCCCCATTGCAAAGTTATGGCAACTTATTCAGCCTTAACATTTGTTTGCTGATCTTGAAGTAATTGTCTGGGTGTGCCAAACATCCTTTCTTCTCCCATTCACCTTACTTCCCCTAATAGCCCCCCAAAAAAAGGAAAAGGAAATTGGGGGTTGGACTCAATCTCTCGAGGACCCTTCCAACCCTTACCTGTCTGTGATTCTGTGAAAATGAAACCCTGTTTTGTGAAGATTTGGGGGAGGGAAGGCTTCCATATTTTTGGTTGTATTTTCTCCAGGTGATTTAAGGTCAGAGTTGTTGGGGGTCAATTTAAACATTGTATTTTGGCCCATTTGACTTGGAATGAGTCTGAGTAGTGTCTCATAATAAAATGAATGGCAGACTGAAGTAACTTTTGATTCTTCTGCCCTACTTCCTGAAAATGTGAACATGTCTCAGAGGTGCTTAGGATTGTCTAAGTTGCAGGAATGTCCTAAAGCTGTAGCTTGTAAACTTTAATGGAGAGAAATGGTCACATAGAGAACAGACATAAAGAACCTGGCGGAGGCACACGATGCAGTTTAGGGAATATTGCTGAGTGCCAATAATGAGGTGACTCTGCTTGAAGTTTCTTCTAGGTGTCTAATTACCAGAAAATGTGTCTTAAAAAGAAAAAGAAAAGCTTGTGGCATAAATGGTGCAGAAAAGCAGGACAGTGAAGCAGCTTTGTTTTACCTTGAGAACTTGACACATCAAGTCTGATGCTCCTTGTCAAGTGCTCATCTGATGTCAGGGTCCTTTGTTGCAGTATAGATGTGCTGTGTGTTTGTACCTTTGATACTTAGCAAGTGCTTGTGGGGTTTAGGGGAAAAAAAATTCGCGACAAGCAGACAAAAACCCCCTACCAAAACTGACAGAAAATACACCAAGATAAAGGAGAAATTACTGAGTTTGGGGGTGGTTTTGTTTTTTTGGTTTGGGTGTGGTTTGTTGGGTTTTTTTGCGTAAGTACAGACCACAAGAGCAGTGAGGATTCTGAGACGCCCTCAGTCATGCAACTTTTTTATTTGTATTGGAGCAATGAAGGCAAGAGTGAAACTTATGATGTCCCAGATTCCATGGTAGTTAATGTTTTGCGACACAGGAAGGTCAGTGTTGGCAGCAACAGTTTTGCCTTGTGTTACGTGTACTGTGTGGTCTCCTCATGTGTGTGATATTGGTGAACATCTTGTTTTTAATGAACCTGCATTCTGTGTCTCAGCAGTATTAAGTGATTACTGTGCTGTGCTGTACGTACATCAAGATACGCTGGTGTAGACATCTGTTTTACATGCATGTGTGTATATAACTGTAAAGCTGGGACACTTTTTTTAAACTGTCTACTCCATGCTATTTCTGCTTTGCAAGGACCCATGTTACTCTGACCAGGAGAAGGCAGTTGGATGAGGCTCTGTACACAGATAAAGATAATGTGCTGCTCCATTTGGTTGAAGGCACGAGAAGCACGTGGCAGCTCTCTCATTTCGCTCCGTGTCTCCCTTGGCATGTGCTGAGCTGAGGTGCTCCACGCTGGTACAGAGACCCAAAATGTAGTGATCTGGTAGCAGCTGTCACCGTTTCCTAAAATAACATTTATCTCAGTGCCCTGTGTTACTGCCTGGGCTAATGAAGCAGAGCAGTAACCAATTAACTGAAATGAACAGAAGATGACTTTTTACAATTAGAAGTTGACAGCACAAACGGGGAAATGTCCTTGAGCTCAATGCAGAGTTTGGATGTGCTTGGTTTGTAGGTTGTTCCTTCCCTGGAAAATAAGTGGGAGTGGATGGGTATTAACCCTTAAAAGATTTCTTCACTCTGTAAGATGGAGAACTTACAGCTTTCAAGGACAAGATTCTGTTCTCAAATACGCAGTTACTTTTATTCCATAAAATTTTGACCCTCATATACTGATACATTAGATCTTTCCTGTCAGCTTAAGGAAACAGTTTTCTTCATTAAAGGGTGTTTGTCATTGTTTACTAAAATAGTTTAAATAACTTAACATGTACTGCTGCTAAATTACAATCCCTACAGGCTCATTGTTCAGAACTCAACTGCAGCTCTCCGGGAAGTTAGTATTTTTTGATGAGTTTGATTTCTTGCCTTTTTTTGTGTGTTTAGATGATGTATTTTATCATGAATCATAAAAGAAAAGCCTTGTTATCACAAAGCAACTGTTCAGCAAGAGCTAACTAATTTCTCTTGACAGGCGTGCACCCTGTAGTACCTAGTTATCAATTCTCAAACCATACTAGAATTAAGATGTTCCTGGTTAATGAAAGTTCATTACCATGAATTGGTAGGCATGGGTACTTTGTGTGTTAAAATTGATGTCTTGGTTAAAATATGCAAGAACTTTAATGCCTTATCTGTTGTTTGAATTCTGAACAAATGGTTAGACAGTAATTTATTTACAGACCTTTAAAAAAAAAAGAGCTTGTAATTTGTCACAGCCTAATTAAATAACATTTCTAGAATACATACTTCAGGTATGAATGGATGCACATCTCTGAGCTAGAGATTTTTCTTTTCAGAGCTTTTTTAGAATCTGTGTGTAGAATCTTGATGTTATAAACTGTAATGATTGTGGAAAATGTTTTGAAGATGTTGGAATGTTTTGAGGTTTTCTTGTCAAATCATTAATTGCTTTTAAAAACATTAAGTACAAACTATATATTTCATTTGGTAGGAATTTATTGTAGGACTGAAAGGCTATCTGTAAGTGTATATGTATGTGTGCGCGCACACACACACAAAATTGTGCTGTTTATAGTGTTCCAAGGGAAAGAGGTTTTAACTTTTTTTTTCTTCTATTGCTCTATCATTTGCTACCACTGTTCTGCTCCTTACTGATAGAGTAATTGGTTTACATTGGAATTATTTCTTGGATTTTTTTATCAGTGTGAGATCAGAATCTGTCCTTGAGGCTTGAATTGCTGTTACTTGAACACATCTATCTTTTTCCGAGTCAGCTGTGGTGGATTTGTATAGCTTTTACCGACAGTTGATCGGAGCACCGTTTGAATGGTGTGGCATCCCCATTGATGACACGGGATTTATGTCAGCAGCAGGATAGGAATGTCAGACAATGTTTTTGTTGTTATAAGGCTGTGGTTTCGAATGTAAAAAATCTGTCAGGAACTTGTGTGTGTGTGGAGGGAAGGGGGAAATGGAAAGTGATATACCTTGGTCATGCAGGTATATCATGCAATGAATGAAATAATAATCTTTAGAATACCCCAGCAATATTTGTGAGTTGCTCATTACGTAATTTATTTTTACAACAGGTTCCCGTAAAGAATCAGCTCCTCAAGTCCTGCTTCCAGAAGAAGAAAAAATTATTGTAGAAGAAACTAAAAGTAATGGTCAGACTGTTATAGAAGAGAAGTAAGAGAACATTTAATGAATGACAGATTAAAACAGTAAACTTTGCACTCTTCTTTCTCTTGTCTCCCATTATAGTCATGTGTGTATGGTATGTTTGTAGTAGGGAACAGAGCTGTTTGGAGTACGTGGCCAGTCCTTTTAAGTGCCGTTGTCCTTAATTTAAACGCTTCTAGTCTGGTCTCTTTGCATGTGCTATGCAACTTCTTCCTTCGGTGCCAAGAAGTGATATGTTTCACTGGTGAATAGTTTCTCCCAGTGCTGTAGGATTTTGGTATTAAATTGGTGTCATCTTTCTAGTTAGTGTGTGCAGTCATTCTGTTTTTTTTTGTAAGGTGTATGTTGGAAATGAAACACAGTTCTGTTACAGAAAGCTGCAGTATAGAAACCAGTATAGGTCCATATGTGCTTGAGAGGTGCATCCTGTCATAGAAGCTGGTAACAGTACCTTCCCTGACTAAATATAAATAGAATAAGGGGCAAGGTTTTTTAACCCAAGTTCGAAATTAGCTGTTAGCTTCTGGAGTTTGGGGTTTTTTTAATGCATTTCATTTAACAGTTTTGTCTAATAATAGATTTAAACATGTATTTCTGAAAACCGTTGTAACAGATGATCTTTTTTCATTTTAGAAGCCTTGTTGACACAGTATATGCATTAAAGGATGAAGTACAGGAGTTAAGACAGGTTGGTAACTTGCTACATTTATAGCAACATGAAGAATGGAAAGATGGAAGGATTATTTTAAAAATCAATGCGGCTTGTAAGTTGATGCACTTTGACAGGAACTTGAATTTTGGACTAGAGTTAAAAGCCTGGATTCACTTTTAGAAGTAAAACATACCAATTTGGCAAAAGCACCTTCTTACGTGCTTGTCATCTGTCCTTGGAGCACCCACCTTTGCGTGTTAAGTTTCCTGTCTCTGAGGTGATTTACTAAGCTATGTTTCATTTATTTTTGGATTTTACGACTTGTGAAATGTTGAAAGCATTGAGCAAATTCAGTTCTGCTGTATTGCCAGCAAAATAAGCTTATAAGACTGTGAAATAGTATTTGCTCTTGGAATGTATAATTTTGGTAGTATAAATTAGTCTGGATCTATTTAGGCCTTTATTAACAGTCTTTCAGTAACCTGAACACCTCTTACGGATCAGTTCTTAAAGCCTCTCATTTCCAGAGATGAGAGTCTTTCAGTGTTTATCATGTCCTTTTTTGATGAGGGCTTCAGCTTAGCTTGGGGCGCTGCTTTCGGGAATTTGCACAATCTCACCTGAGTTGCTTATATAGAAGTTGCAGCTGGTGTTTGAAGTACCAAAAATGAGTTGTTTAAAAATGTCTTTTTCTGGTCAGGACACAGCCTGTTGAAACGATGTTAATGCTGCTTCATGTGATCCTTGCTTAATGTGTAGGCGAAAAAGCACTGAATTATCCTCACTTTTGAATTTGCTAACTGACCTTAACAGATCTATGACTCAGGAAGTCAGATAAAATCTCCTGTCTTAATGTAAGATAGATTTATATTCAAATTACTGCAGGTTTTGGGCTATAAACGTGAATTCAAATTCTTTGCTCATCTGTAAGCGTGCCCAGTGGTTTTAAGGATGTAGTACATGTTCCTTGAAATAGGACAGTTGGCATCTTAAATACTTAATTTTTTGCTGTTTTCAACATATAAAGCATGTGTATCCCAGACTTGATGCAAATTTGACAGTGTTATTTTTAAAAATATAATTCACTTAACACAAGCAGCAATAGTAACTCACTAGTATTCCCATGGTCTGGTTGCTTTTTTACAAACGATAAAGGTGCTGCCTCACTGAGCCCCTGCAGATCTGTGTGACCCTAAACAAAAAGTCACCTTCTCCTGAGCTTCAAGCAACAGCTCTCTTTGCCTTTGCAAATAGATGGTCTTTTCGGAATCTCGCATCTGCCAAGGCCAAGACCTATTAAAGCCTGAGGTTCATTTTTTTGTATATCAGGAGTCTCAGCTTAGAAGCATTTATTGGCCTGCTGCTGTGTTGTTGCCAGTTGGAGAAGTGGCAGAAACAATCTCTGAGCTGGCCCCAAGTGACAACGGCTCTGGGAGTACACGGTGTGTTGGGTGGTGTAGACTCCACACTGCCTGTTGGTGAGCAGTACCACGCAAAGTGCTGTCTCAGCTTCCGTAGGTTATTCGTAGCCCAAAACGGTCAGGCACTGCGCTTGAATTGTACAGTCCTGAATTGGCAGTTAATAAATAAATAAATATAAGGGAAAAGACATTAAGTCCGTACTTAAAAGAATGAAATTTCCTAGTCACAAAACGGTTTGGATTGGAAGGGACCTTAAAGACCATCTACTTCCAACCCCCCTGCCATGGGCAGGGACACCCTCCACTAGACCAGGTTGCCCAAAGCTCCATCCAACCTGAGTTGCTCAGTGCACTTGAGGAAGGAATGGACTTAAGGAGGTGGCAGCTGTTGATCCCACCCTGTTTCTAGAAGTGTCTGTAAATGGCAGCTGATGGGAGTCCAGTGGGACCCTTGGATTGCAGACCTTTGTTTGTTAAAACACCCATAAACTTGTTGTCTTGGGGCCTTAATATAATATTGCGTTATCTCCTGGCTACTTGCTCACTGTTGCTGGCATCACCTTGGCCTGTGCAGGATTAAACAATGTAAGCATCACAGTGGTTTGGTCAGTGACGATGTTATGGTCCTGTTTTTCATCATATTTCAGTAGTACCTGATGGCGTTAATTACGAAGAACTGACTCAGTCATTAATATGCTTGCAGAGTGGTGATGTTCCTTGAAATTCAGACTCCCATTAGACTGTTGGTAGTAATCTGTGTGGTTTAAAATGTAGTCACCAAACACTTTGCAGAGAACATAATGGTTTTCCAGATACTCCTTTCAACTATTTACTTCCCTAATGAAGCAAATTAATTTGCATAAAGTTTTAAGCAGCTTTTCTGAGATTGCAAAACTAGTTATAATCACAGGAGGCTCTTAGAGGGGATATTTATTCGACTCATTGCTCCATTTTCCTTCTCCTTTAACAGCAAATATGTTCTACTCTTCATTGATCAGATTTGAGCAGAAAAATTCAAGATTATTGGCCATCTGTTACTAGCACTTGCATTATAAAGGATCCCTAAGTATAATAGGAAATAGCTCCATTTCTGTGTGGTGGGTTTCGTTGCATTGGGTGAAGTAACTGTGAGTAACTTGTGAGATTTTAATAGAAGGCTTTGAACAGCTAGTAGCAGTCTTACTGGGAAGAGCCTTCAGAATTTGTAATTAACAATGCTTGTGTGATCCGAAAAGATGTGTTTAAAAAAAAACAAAAAAACCAAAACCAAACCAGTAATGTTTGTCTCTCTTAAACAGGATAACAAAAAGATGAAGAAATCATTAGAAGAAGAACAAAGAGCTCGCAAGGACTTGGAGAAGCTTGTTAGAAAAGTTCTAAAGAACATGAATGATCCATCTTGGGATGAAACCAACTTATAACTATTTTTCCCTTTCCCTCCCCCTCCCCTTCTTTCTATTGAAAGACCAGTTGTAAAACTGAGCTGGGAAGCCTTCTGACATTAGTCAGTGTTGCGTCAAGAGCACTACAAAACAGGATTTAACTGGATCTAGTGATTTCTTGCTCAGAACATGTAGAAACAGTCAAGCCATTTACTGAAGCAATCTGTACTTTCAGTGTGGAGACCGTGGATCCTGAACTATACTAAACTTAATTTGTTTGCATCTAAATTACCTCATTTTGCAGAAAGTGCAGCACCTGACTAAAAGTCCATGTTTTTCAGTGGCTTTTTAATTAAATATATATTTTTCTTGTAAATATCTGTAATTTTGAATGCATATGTGATTGATGTATCAGGGCCGACATGTTATTTCTTTTTCCTCTCGTTGTTATGATGGTCACAAGTGTTAGAAATGACGGCAGTACTGTCTTACCTAAGAAAGGTCAGAGTTCTTTGTGGATAATTATGGATTTGTTCCAAATTACCCACTCATCACACATGCAGATTTAAACCCCTGTTTTTCCTATTTACCACTGTATTTAAATCCTTTACTGTTATTTATGTCTGTGCATACATTTTTAAGCAGTTTACAATTCTTTAAGAACAGTATTAAAATACAGAAAATTGTTTATTGACAGTAGAAAAAAGTTTTTAAGGAAGCAAATGCCCATGATTTACATTCACGTACACTTGTGTGGCAGACTAATCTGTTGTGCTTTAGCCACCAGAAGACTGATGTACTTGCCTGCTTTTTATGACTGTGATTTTTAGGTGTTTATGTACTACATTTTCTATTGTTGTGCTTAAACATACAGCTGGCTGATAATTTAATAGATCATACAGTTTGTTAAATCAAAAAAACCCAACCAATCTAATCCAGAATTTTGTGAATAAATTGTTGCTATTTATATTTTATGGTCACAACGATTACATTTTAGCTAACCTTTGTGCATAAGACACATGAGTTAGGCCAAACTTTGTTTGAAGCTTTGTTTTTATACCACTATGTCAGAGACTCTGTTTGGAATTCCCAGACCGTGGAAGCGGAGTCGTTCCTTTTCCACCCTGTTTTCTCAGCGTGTTGCTGATTTCTGTCCTACTAGGATTTAAAAGGAAACAAATCTGGAAATTAGGTATTTTTTAAAACATACTGTAATTCATAATTTGCACTGCGGACAGATTTGAAAATACCTAAATGAAGATTTATTCCCTAGTCCGATAGGTGCGATCGCTGCATCCTCTCTTGCATTTAAGAGGAGATGCTACATCACTGCAAACGGTGAGCTTTGGTTGGAGCACCTGGAACACTAATCCTATTAAAGCTTTCATTGATTTCAGCAAATTTTGGATCCAGCTCCAGACAGTGCAATTTTCTGAGGGGTTTTTCTTCAGTTGGCAGAAGTGCAGGTATAGCGCAGACCCGAGTCGCACCTTTTGTCTTCCTGATTTTCTAGTGCTCTTTAACTCCTGTTAAATTTAATGCTCGGACTTGAGCAAATGTTTATGTGACCTTTAATGAGTTGGAGCCAGGATGATTGGGGTGGTAGGAATTGTCATGCGCATTTTGAATCTGATGGAAAAAAAATAATCTGTTTTTAAAGCTATCCACTTTTCTCAGCCAAGAACAGCTTTTTTAAATGGGAAAGAATGTCAGTGATTACGTACTTGAGGAGCAATTCTGTGGGAATGGATACTGAAGAATCTGAATAGACAATTAGTTGTCCGATTTAAAATGTTTAACATATTTGTAGGTTTTTAATTTGTGTTCCTACAATTTAAAAATGTTGTCCTTTAATTCTAAAGGAGCAGACTGAAAAAATCTACAATATCAGAGTTACATATATTCCCAGAACGTCAAATTTGTGATAACTTTTTCGATTCCAAAATTTAGCAGTTGCACAAAAATGTGTACTGACATTTACAATAATCTTCATATTTAGAAAATACTCTTGCTAAAAGCTAAGTGATACTAAACCCTGCAAATTCATAACATCTGGGCTAAAATTAGATTTGGGAATGCCAACATAATTAATTACACTAACATTTTTACTTTCTGATGTTCAGGCTATTTTCAGAGTGAATTTTAATTTTTAATTAAACATATGTGAAAGGACATTCCAGTGAAAGAAGTATAAAAGGAAAACATGGATCTTAGCAGTATTTAGTAAATTTTAACTCAGGAACAACTTCCATCGTAACAGTTTGTTTTACATTCTATCGTGAAGAGTGGCATTGCTTTGTAAATTTGCTGACTCTTAGTACCTGTAATTATTGTCATTTCTGACAGTACCCCTACGCTGACATCTGATGAACATGCCTTAAACACTGGGATTAAGCAGTTGTTAAATATGACCAGGACTTAGGGACTGATTTTTATTCAAGGTGGATTGGGATGATGAATTTAAAATAAGAAGAAGAAAAAAAAAAACCACCCCCAAACCCAACCCACCTAATATTGTAGGTGGCTTTTGTCTCTAGTGCGGAGAGTGAGCTTCAGGGTTTGGGGAACCAAGAAACAGCTGAACTTTTTTCCTTTGACAATTTGTTATACTGTGTGTATAGTTTGTAAATTTCACCACGGACCTTCTGACTTGTTGGAAACTTTATATAAGCATGGATAAATGGGGCACTGTTTATTTAACCTATTGAAGGGTTATTTCTTTGCTCTCATCATTTAGGGATGAGGAGATGAAGCCATTTCTTATCCTATAGATGTGAAGCACTTTCAGTTCTGAACTGTCCAAAATGTAGCATAACATTTCTCTGTACTTCCCGACGTACGCGTGTTTGTCTCACCGTGTCATGGCATCTTAAAGATTAAACAACTGACCGCCTTTGTATAAACCTTCTTAATGCCAATCATTTAGGGAATTTAGAGTGTCTGTTTACAGAGTCTGTGGAGAACTCGAGTTCAGTTTAGACGTCACAATAATATCCTGGTATCGACTACTAAAGTGTTTATGCTACGCTGTTGTGATTAAACCATGATTTCCCCCCCACCCTATGAAGTGTTACATTTCATCTAATACTTGGGCTAGGAGATTAAGATTGCTTTTTTTTTTTCCCCCCCTTTGCCTTTCATATAAGGAACCTATTTAATAGTTGGTATACTGCATTGAAAGGGCCTTTTCATAGCCTTTTATAATAGGAAATTGATGCCTGGAAAACAGAACAAAGCCAGGGTTGTTCAGAGGGGCGAGGAGGAGGATCTTAACTGTCTGGCACTGAGGGACTTTCGCTTTGGCAGCCTGACCTGGTAGGGTAACGTGAGAGATGCAGGAGATCAAAGTCACAAGATAATGGCAGAAAGCAAGAAACATTAGAAAATCAAATCACTGCATAAATAAATACTTGTCTACATCCATGTTTTATCTGAATAGACCTGAAATTTGTGGTGAGCGAGTATCACAGACTTGACTTGGCTGATGCCCCATGAAATGGGATGTGTGTGTGATTTTTGTGGTAGGAACATCATCGGTGTTGTTTTGTGCAGGATGATGGGATGGGTAGTGGAAACTGTCAGGAGTCTTTTGTTTGAAAAGACGGCATCAGTCTTTGGACAAGGCATTTGGTGGGGTTAATAACTGAGCTTAGGTGTGTGAAATAATACACGTGTTTGTTTTATGAGATACACTTAAAAAGAACCGAGGGCATTACTTGTAGTCACAAGTAATTAATATTTTGCAAACTTTCTCTTGGTTCATCACTGTAAAGGCAGGTTTTCCCCACAATTTGAAATCCTCGTTTACTTTTCACATTCAGAAGCGTTTTGAGGATTTTCTTTCTGGGTGTTTTTTGTTGTGGTGGGTTGATCTTGGCTGGCTGCTCTCTTACTCCTCCTCAACAGTAGGAGGGGAGGAAGATGGAAAAGCTCGTGGGTTGGGATAAAGACGGGGAGATGGTTTTATCAATTACTGTCAGAGGCAAAACAGACTTGACTTTTGGAAAAATAATTTCTTGCCAGTTAAAAACAGTTGCAGGGTGAGGACTAAAGACAAAAACTAACTCACCTGCCCCCCACATCCTTCTGCAGGCTTAGTTTTACCCCTTCATTCCTGAATCCCTTACCCTCCCCCTACCCCAAGCGGCGCAGGGGGTTGTCATCTATCCATAACAGTTCCTCACTCTTGCTCCTTCCTCCCTCTTTTTCCTGCTCCGGTTTGGGTCCTCTCCATGGGCTCCAGTCCTTCAGAATAAACCCACTCCAATGCAGGTCCCCCAGGGGCTGCAGTTCCTGCGACAAGCCTTGCTCCAGTGTGGGCTTCTTGGGCTGCAGCTTCCTTCAGGGCACCAGCTCCTGCATGGGGCCCTCCCAGCGCTGCAGTGTGGATATCAGCTCTGATGGGGTCCTCTGCAGGCTGTCGGGGAGCACCCTGGTACCCTCTGATCTGCAGGGGAGCCTGCTCCAGCACCTGGAGCACCTTGTCCCCCTTCTCTGACCTGGACCTTCACGGGATTGTTTCTCACAGTTTCTCCTTACCGCTGCACTCTCAAATATGCTTTCCCTCAGCCACCACCACCTTGGCCACTCTGCAGTCCCAGCGGCCAGCACTGGGGAACCCAGAGCATTAATTAACACTCAGGAGTGAGCAGGTTTGTTGGGCTCAGGAAAGCTCCCCGAGTCCTGTATATAACAGACTGAAACCTTAAATAACCACTAAAGCATTAAATTAATAAATTACCTAAAGTAATGCTGTTTGCCTGAGATTGCCACCTCTACCTGCAACCTTGGGACACAAGGCAGGAGTGAAAGAGGTTGGGAAGGTGGCTGCCCACCATGGCCAGTGTGAGAGGGAGGGAGCTGTTAGTCTGATGGGAGCGAAAAATGTTTTCTTCCTCATCTCCTCAGAGGACTGGTTTCCAATTTCTTGCTCTTTCATTAACTATTGTTTTTTCAATCACCTACAGAATTTTTCCAAATCACAGTATAAGTTGTGTCCAGCAGGTGAAACCTGTGTTCGTTTCATTATTGCTTATGAAAAGCATTTTTACTGTTACTCCACCACCCACTTTCTGTCTCGAAATTATTTTCAGGTAGTTGTCCCTTGCCCACCCTGAAACACTGGCAGTGTTTTCCAGGGGCGTGGTGTGCTTGGACAACTAGAGAAAGTACATTGTCAATCAACATCTTCAGCATCTGAGGAGGTGGAAGGGGAAGGACTGATGGTTCAGAGATGTGGGCGGTGGTGTCAGGAGACCGCTACGTTTCGACTGGGAAGGAGAGGGAAACGAATTGGCCGCATTGGCCACTCTTCCTTCAGGTGGTGCTGAACCTGCAGCTCAAAAAGTTGTTGATGTTACAGGCTGGGTTGGTAGAAGCAGCAGATAAAAGAGGGAGTTTGTGTGCTGCTACAGCGCGAATTGTTCTTTCCCCTCATAGCGGGATGGATTTCTGAGGAAATGGCCTAAATGGATCTTGAAGCACTTTTCACTACACATGACTGCAGCCACCAGTGTTTCCCATGTAAGCTTATGCCTCTGAGCTGCTGCCGCTTGCCCAAGGGTTATCTAATTTATACTCTGTAGGAGCTGATACACCCAGTAGGCTGAGAAATCTGGGTGCAGAACCTAGCTGCAGTGGGCACCTTTGCTATAACGGGGCAACAGACAGGACAGGAGGGAGCATGTAGCAACTATTGATTACGAGAGCGAGAGGCTTAAAATAGGGGAGCTGTGGGTGAAATGTGTATGTATCTGTAGGTACACCACGACTCCCACGGTGCTGATGCTGTAGAATCCCAGAAATGCAGGATTTGTACTTTGGAAAAATGCTGAGATGGAATTTGAGATTGATTTGTTCCGCAACGTGTGCTTCGTAATCTGGAGGAGAGATGGAGGGTGCCCGTATTTTGCCTTGTGCGCTCGGCATTTGAGCTTTCTCTTTACTTCATGTGAATCAAATATCGCCTTGGAAGAGGAGCTGAGCCTGGATTTGGAACTAAATTAACCTGAGCTTTTCATTAATCTGAGTGGCTGCCCTCAAGCCACCGTTCAGGTCCAAATTTAATTATTCTTTTTGTTAGAAAGAAACGAGAGCTACAGGTGTCGGATCTACTGTGAACAGCTACCACTGTCCTGCTGTTTGCATCGTGCAGATCTTAGCAGTCCGAAGTTTGCTCCAATGCTCCCATTAGCTCCTGAACGTTCTCACTGATTTCATTCCCCTCCTCTGTTGAACATGTGCAGGCTCTCCTGTGTTCATGGCATGGAGTGCTTTTACCCTAAGAACATGACCATGAGGATGGTTTTAGGCTGACATCTAAAAGGTGATGGAGGCTGCGAGTGGGAGAAAGCTTTTACCTCCTGATAGGCACCAGTTCCAGGAAGGTGGTGTGCCGTGTGTGATGCCCAGGATATCACAGAATATCTCGAGATGGAAGGGACCCGCAAGGATCATCGAGTCCCAACTCCCCACTCCTCACAGGACCACCTAAAACTAAACCATATGACTAAGAGCATCATCCAGACGCTCCTTGAAGTGAGAGGCTCGGTGCTGTGACCGCTGCCCTGGGGAGCCTATTCCAGTGACCAACCACCCTCTCAATGAAGAACCTTTCGTAATATCCAATCTAATGCTGTGTGTAGGCCTGGTGAGATTCCCCAAACAATTATTGTTAGGGTTTTTTTCCATCCAGTGTATCACTCAGGTTTTGTTAGACACCTCTTGCCTGTCACGCAGCCTGTGATAGCTCTGTGTTTGCTGTAGACATAGATGAGCAATACAGATATAGCATGTTTTTGCAGTATTTTTCCAGCAGGGGACTGTGTTAGCTTCTGCTTTGTCAGAAACTACTCACAGCTTCCCTGAATTTGGTAATATTTGTACTTTTGTATGCTTTTATAACAAGCTGCGAGTTAGCTTTTTGTGTATTTTGGAGCTGCTTTTCTAGCTCCAGGAAATATGGTCCATTAACCTCTTGTCCTGTAGAGCAAAAGTAGACCATCACAGTTGAAAGTGTGTGTGAAGGATTTGACCCAGCCATGTGTATAGGATTTGTATGGGGTTTTTTAGCACTTCCCCAAGGCACGTGTGACTTATCATAGCGTCTGTACGTTCAGCATCACAAGGGCTCTTTCAGCGCAACGCAGTGTGGAGGTAACATGGGATCAGGTTTATTGTGAAGCAAAGCCAAGCAAGGAGTTTGGCTGTGATGGCTAGCTCGTTTAATCTCAGACCTTACTCTAAGGCAGGCAGAATTTCAGAGGAACTGAGAAACATCCACTGCTACAGGACTGGTTTTATCAGTTCCAACAAGAAGTCTCTGTTGTGAGGCTGAGCTGGTGCAATGCATGATCCATCCACCACACTCATTGCTGTCTACGTTGTCAAGCAAGCTTTCTGCTGGGAACTTAAGATATGGGACTGTTTTACCTGTGCTGGGAAGGGGAGAGAGCAATACACTCGTTCCTAGTGGCAGAGAGGGAGTATGGTGACTACCTTGGACTTTAAGCTAAGCATTTGAAATACAGGTTCAGGAAAGTGACCCGACCCTGCCCTGTCCTGCTTTGACCACCACTTGTCACCACCCACCAACTGTATATAACTCCATTCACCACAACTCTTTGGCCATCCAGCCAGTTTTTTACCCAATGAAGCGCATGCCCGTCCAAGCCATGAGCAGCCAGTTTCTCCAGTTTCTCCAGAATGTTGTGGGAGATGGAGTTGAAGGCTGTAGTAAAGTCCAAGTAGACAACATCCTTGTCCTTTGTCACTGTGTTCCCCCCTGCATCCAATAAAGGGTGGAGATTCTCTTCAGCCCTCCTTTTGTTTCTAATGTTTCTATAAAGAAACAATTTTTTTATTGCCTTTAATGGCGGTAGTTAGATTAAGTTGTAGTTGGGCTTCAGCCCTTCTTATTTTCTTCCTGCATAATCTAACATCTTTGTAGTCCCCCTGAGTTGCCTGCTCCTTCTTCCAAAGGCCATAAACTCTCCTTTTTTTCCTGAGATCCAGCCAAAACTCTCTGTTCAGCCAGGGAACGGCCTGCTCCTGCGCCATTAAGACTTCCTTCTTGAAGAGCGTCCAGCCTTCCTGGCCTCCTGTGCCCCTCAGGACTGCCTCCCAAGGGACTCTGTACACCAGTTTCCAAAACAGACCAAAGTCTGCCCTCCAGAAATCCAAGGCAGCAGTTCCGCTGGCCTCCCTTCTTGCTTCTCCAAGAATAAAAAGCTCTCATTCCATGATCACTATGCCCAAAATGGCCTCATACCCTCACATCACCCACAAGTCCTTCTCTGTTTGCAAGCAACAGGTCCAGCAGGGCATCTTTCCTAGTTGGCTCACTCACCAGCTGTGTCAGAAATTTATCTTCCAGAAGCTCCAGCAACCTCTTGGACTGTTTCCTCTTTGCTGTATTGTATTTCCAGGAGACATCAACACCAGGCACAACAACCTCAGGCAGCGCTACAGGCTTGGGGCGGGGTGGCTGGAAAGCTGTGTGGAGGAAAAGGACCTGGAGATGTTGGTTGACACTCACCTGGACATGAGCCAGCAGTGTGCCCAGGTGGCCAAGAAGGCCAATGGCATCCTGGCTTGTATCAGGAATAGTGTGGCCAGCAGGAGCAGGGAGGTGATTGTCCCCCTGTACTCAGCCCTGGTGAGGCCCCACCTCGAGTACTGTGTCCAGTTTTGGGCCCCTCACCACAAGAAAGACATCGAGGCCCTGGAGCGTGTCCAGAGAATGACAACGAAACTGGTGAAGGGTCTGGAGCACAGGTCTTATGAGGAGCGGCTGAAGGAACTGGGCTTGTTTAGTCTGGAGAAGAGGAGGCTCAGGGCTCAGGGAGACCTTATTTTGCTCTACAGCTCCCTGAAAGGAAGTTGTGGTGAGCTGGGGGTCGGCCTCTTCTCGCAGATAACTAGTGACAGGACCAGGGGGAACGGCTGCAAGTTGCGCCAGGGGAGGTTTACATTGGAGATGAGGAGAAATTTCTTCTCTGAAAGGGTGGTTGGGCATTGGAACGGGTTGCCCAGGGAGGTGGTTGAGTCACCGTCCCTGCGGGTGTTTAAGAAGAGGGTGGATGTGGTACTTCAGGACATGGTTTAGTGGGTAATAGGTGGTAGGGGGATGGTTGGACTAGGTGATCCTTGAGGTCTCTTCCAACCTTGTGTGGTGTGTGCTAGGAGGATTCGTCTTGGCAGAGACTTTTAGAGGGCAATTTGTGCTGCACTCCAGATCAAAAGGATGGCCATCAGCTGGTTTGCATGTACAAAAATTAGGTGACCTCTGTAAAAGTGCACTGTGGGGGCACATGACAAAGGAAACAGGGAGTTACTACATGGGGCTGAGTGATGAGGTGAGAAAAACACAATGAAAATGCCATTTTCTCATTATTCTGATAGGGGAAGTACTGATACGGTCCTTCAACAAGGCAGTGTGTCCTGTGTGCTATGCACACTGTGAAGAACAAGAGCGTGAAAATTTGAGTGAGAAGCAACAAATGAGGAGTGGGTTGGTGCTGCTCAAAACCTTGGCTATTGGAAGAGGTTGGTATAATTGCCTTTATTTGAGGGAAAGAGGTAAACAGATCTGAAAACACTGTGCAATCCACAGACTTTGTCCTAGCAGAGGTGGACATTTTGGGGTGGCTTTTTGCCCACAGAGCACAAGCACCTCATTCTGCTGTTTTCTCCTCGCTTTCTTTTCTACCTTACACCTCCCATATCCATCCGCTGGCAACTGTGATGCAATGCAGAATAGTGTGTGACCTCACTAAGGATTTGCCCACACTGTGGGGGAAGGAAGTTTGGAGGCAGGTCCTGAGCAGCTGGAAAAGTCACTATCCCTAAGTTTGAAGCTACTGACCTGAGCTGCACTGAATGCTTTGATTTTCTCAGCCACGTTAAAATCCCCCTTGTCTTTTCCCCCTTCATTTCCAGCTGAACCCGTGGCTTTACAGAAACTCCTCTTCATAGCATTGCTAACAGAAACACAGCAGATGTATGCCAGGAAGAAGGATTTCCTTTTAGCCTGCTTCCTCACAGCTTCTTTCCAGCCAAGGGCTTGACCTTCACCCCTAAGTCACACAGTGTCATTGACCATAAACTCGCCGTCAGTGTCAGGCAAGATCTCCAAGCTGTCATAGACTCACAGAATGGTTTAGGTTGGAAGGGACCTTAAAGATCATCTAGTTCCATCCCCCTGCCATGGGCAGGGACACCCTCCACTAGACCAGGTTGCCCAAAGCCCCATCCAACCTGGCCTTGAACACTGCCAGGGAGGGGGCAGCCACAGCTTCTCTGGGCAACCTGTTCCAGTGCCTCACCACCCTCACAGGGAAGAATTTTTTCGTCATACCTAATCTAAATCTCACCTCTTTGAGTTTAAACCCATTCCCCCTCATCCTATCACCAGCTGCCTTTTAAACGGTTCCTCTCCAGCTTTCTAGTAGGCCCCCTCTAGGTACTAGAAAGCTGCTATAAGTTTTTCTCAGAGCGTTCTCTTTTTCAGAGTAAAAAGCCCAAGTCTCTCAGCCGGCCTTCATAGGAGAGGTGCTCCAGCCCTCTAATCATCTTCACGGCCCTCCCCTGGACTCACTCCAACAGGTCTATGTTCTTTGTATGTTGGGGACCCCAGAACTGGATGCAGTACTCCAGGTGGGATCTCACAAGAGCAAAGTAGTGGGGTGGAATCACCTCCATTGACCTGCTGGCCACACTACTTTTGATGGAGCCCAGGACACGGTTGACTTTCTGGGATGCTTGCGCACACTGTCAGCTCATGTTGAGCTTTTCATCAAGCTGTATCCCCAAGTCCTCCTTGGGGCTGCTCTTGATCTCTGCCCAGCCTGTAGTTGTGCTTGGGACTGTGCCGATCCATGTGCAGGACTTTGCACTTGGCCTTGTTGAACTCCATGAGATTTTCATGTGGGCTCACGTCTCAAGCCTGTCAAGGTCCCTCTGGATGGCATCCTTTCTCTCCAGCATGTCAACCACACCACACAGCTCAGTGTCGTTGGCAAAGGGTGCACTTGATCCCACTGTCCATGTTGCCGACAAAGATGTTAAACAGTGCCAGTCCCAGTACCGACCCCTGAGGAACGCCACTCATCATTGGTCTCCACTTGGACATTGAGCTGTTGACCACAACTGTGAGTGCAACCATCCAGACTATTTCTTATCCATCGAGTACCTGGACTCGATGTGTCAAATCCATGTCTTGCCCATTTAAAGACAAGGATGTCATCAAGACAGCGTCAAATGCTTTGCACAAGTCCAGGTAAATGGTGTCAGTCACTCTTCCCTTATCCACCCATGCTGTAACCCCATCATAGAATGCCACCAAAGGGGCATTCCCTGTCCACAGAGAAGCTTTCCCAGTAAGGTTAGGAAGCTGTGACATACTTTGCTCCTTCATGCGATTTGCAGGCAGCGACTGTGCACACTGTGATGTATTAAACTAGTTGGTGAACTATTTACTTGGTTCCTAGGCAAAAACGTGCTGGTGTGAGGCTGTTCTGCCTCTCGCCTTGACTGTGTCCTGCAGCATTTGGAAGTGCTCCGTGACTGGCCTTAATGAGGTAGAATCTGTTTGTATCTTGATTTAAGGAGAATCATTTACAGGGCTTTTTTGGGTCTAAGGAGCATTGGTTCATAGGAAATTCAAGAACTCTGTCCCCTTTATCAAATGTGGTTGAAGTCCACTGGGATGTTCAAAAATTGTTCAGATTGGGAAGGGACTATGTGAAGCAGGGGGGCTGGCCAAGTGATTTTGTATTTTTTGTAGGTACCTCAGGAAACAGAAGCAAAAACAGTGTGTGGAGCCTTGTAATGAAAAATGTAATTGCTTGACGCTCTTGAAACAACTGAAAATAACCTGATGGATCCAGGCTGCATCAGTCACTGCAGTTTTACGGGGCTCTCGGGACATGGGTGCCTGTGTGGCTGTGGCCGCTGCCCAGCCCAGCTGAAGCCTGCCAGCTGCTGAAGGTTGTGCCCATGGGCAGCCGTAACGTCACGTGGATGTTTGCAGCTTTGCCAAAAACCCCTTTATAAAGCCAGTAACGCTTTGCTTGTTTAGTTGCCAAGCTCTGTTTTTACAACAGCTACCCAACAATTTTAGAATGGTGCTGTTGGACTTTTGTCCCCCTGTTCAGTGTGAAGTAGTGCCATGGATATTTGAGGCAGAAAAAATATATATAAAAGTCAAGGAATGCCAATTAAGGGAAACCCACTGAGTTACAGATCCTCTGCAACTTGAGCAAAGGTGACCAGAGCAAAACTGAACTTGCTCATCGAAACCCAACTCCGTGAGCTCATCACAGACATGCATCTTCTTGTCTCTTTGGTGCTTTGTCCCTCCTGCTCATGGCCCAGGGTCTGTTGCTGTTCCCAAACCCTTTCTCCTTTTGATTATTAGTTCTTTATGGCACAGAGCTCACGTGATTCTGGGCAATCTAATCCCTGTACAGGTAAAAACTGCAAGAAGGGGAATACTTATGGGTCACAGGCTGGTGGGCTGAACATAGTAATGTGCTGTGGCTGAGACTGTTGAACAGGTAAACATTTGCCTCTCCCCTGCCGGAACTGGGCTAGCGAGGCTGAGGGCTGTGTAGTAAAGCGTGCCTGGAACGCAACGCCTGACAACCCCGTGAACTTTATTTCCTGCCAGGCTTCGAAAGATGACTCAAAGCAAGTTATTTCAGAACATTCACCTCTGAAATAGTGATAGAGGGAGCAAATTGTTATTTCATAAGTTGTGGTATAGAAAGCAGACTGCTTTGAACGAAAATACTTACTTAGGAGTTACGAGTTTGAAGAGTAAATGATGTCCTTCCATTCTGTGAGGCCATAGGGGAAGGCACAACCCGTTTTCAGGGCTAGAAAAAAGCACCTTTGGTGAAAGAGAATTCTGAAATGTAAACAGTCAATATTGTAGCGCTTCACCGTAGAATTGTACATATTGTAAATGAGTCATGCAGCTACTTTAAACTGCAGTAAAGCAGTGAATGAGATTCAGAAGTGCAATGGTATATTTCCGTCCTGTACTCATCAGAAAAACATAAATTTAGGAGAGTTCTGGCAAAAACTGTGTGCTTCTGAATTCTGGTGCAGTTTATTAGATTTTGAGACATGGTGAACAGATAACGTTCACAGAAGACCTCACTGAACTCTAATTTGTGTTTGTTCTTGATGTGAGATTTTGTATTGTGAGGAGATTGTGTGGTTTGGTGAATAATCCTATGTAAGGTGTTTTTCAGTATAGGCAAACTCACAGAAAAAGAAAACTAGATCCAGAGGAGCTTGTCATAGATATTATATTATGTCTGGAACAAGCACAAACCTAATAAAAGCTGTGCACAGTCATGGTGTAGGAGTACAGGCTGGGGGAGCTGGAGGTCTGCTAGCCCCTCTTCTCTTATTTGTATTTATCCCACCACCACGTTGTGCGTGCCCGAAGCAGACGGTGAACCGTGGGGTTTGTGCTGACGCCTGGGAGCGCTGAGCCTGGCTGAACTCCCTAAATAGGGCAGGATTTGTTCTTGGATACCCGCGTCCTCTAAGGTGCAGTTTACCTATGGCTCTGCGAACGCTTGTGGTTACGAGGTGACTCCAAGCGTGGGTGTTTGCTGACCGGTGCAGGAATGACTTCGTTCACTGCAGGACACGTGTGAGCAGTGGCACGCAGGAGCAGTGGTGGGAAGAGAAGCGGTCCTGTAAATTCAGGACATCTTACAGAAGAAAAGCAAAGTGAAAAAAACGTTTTAGGAGCTTTAATGTGAGTCCCCCAGGACTGGAGCACAGGCTGCCGTTAGCAGGGTTTTCCTGCGCTTGGGGCGAGCGAAGCAGATGCTCAGAGCGACTGCAGCGTCAGTCAGGAGTGGCAGAGCAGCGCTGCTTCTGGGGAATCCCGACTGGCGCCTTCGCAGTGAATGCAGAGGGCATTAAGAAACTCTGAACTCCAGGGAGACTCTTCCCCATCCATCTTCTTCCCCCAGATCTGGTAAAATCCCACCTGCCGTGCTACAACGGAGCGTCTTTAACCCGCTCGGTCGAGGGAACTGCACGCTCTGCTTTTCACTGCGGTTCCCTGTGGGGTTTTACCCCTCCTGGAAAGGAGGGCAAGGCCTGCGGTGCGCCGTGGGGCTTTGACGTGGTGGGGTTTTGTCGGGGGATGTTGGTTTTTGGGTTTTTTTCCCTTCTCCTGGCGAAGCAGGACGTGCCGGGGAGCCGGGGGCCGCCATCAGCGGTGGAGGGGCTCCTCCTGCTGGCAGCTGCCGCCGGGCCGGGCAGGGCGGGGAAGGGCCGGGCAGGGCAGGGCGGGGCGG
>VWZZ01005685.1:322013-336311 GCA_013399095.1 Psophia crepitans
CAGGGCAGGGCAGGGCTGGGTGGGGTCGGACTGGGCCGGGCAGGGCTGGGCGGGGCCGCCCACCCCGGCCTCTTGGGGCCTGGGTTGGTGTCTTTTCTCCTAGGCTTCTGTTCTGCTGCCATCCCCTTCGGTATTTACACACACCCACCCCACCAAGTAAACTGTGGCCATACCAAGCTGAGCATGGCGGGTCTTGATGCCCTGCGGGTGTTTTAGCTCTACAGGTCACGGTAGGATCTGGGCCGGCGATGTGAGGAAGGGGACATAGTTCAGGAAAGAGCAGGGCAGGTGCTCGGTTTGGTGTGCCTAGCTGAATCCTGGGTCTGGTGCATTGACAGATGGTACATCTATTTGGTACTTACGTGGTTACCTTGAGATGCGGGGTCCTGTGGGTTCTTTGGATCCCGTGCTAGTTACGTACTCACTGAAAGCAGTAGCAATCAAGGAAAAGAAGGTTTTAAACAGACCCATGCCTAAAATCCTCGCAAATGAGCCTTTATCTCAGTGCCTCTTCCTGTTGCTCTGGCGTTTTCTTCATTTCCCTCCGTCTGCCTTCTCGTGGGTTAACCCCAGCCCCACAGATCTGCTCGCTCATCATCCCTCCCAACTTGTCCCTCCCCACCTCCACCCCGCCCGGTGGGATGGAGGAAAGAATAGGAAAAGTGAGAAAATCCATGGGCTGAGACACAGACAGTTTAACAGGTAAAACAAAAGCCGGGCACACAAACAAAGCAAGACAAGGAATTAATTCCCCCCTCCCCATGGCAGGCAGGGGTTCAGCCATCCCCAGGGCAGCAGGGCTCCGTCACGGATAACTGTTACTTGGGAAGACAAACGCCATCACTCCCAACGTCCCCCCTTCCTCCTTCTCCCCCCAGCTTTACATACTGAGCGTGACCCCATATGGTATGGGGCATCCCTGTGGTCAGTTGGGGCCAGCTGTCCCGGCTGTGTCCCCTCCTAACTCCTTGTGCATCCCCAGCCTACTCGCTGGTGGGGTGGTGTGAGGAGCAGAAGAGGCCTTGGCTCTGTGCAAGCCCTGCTCAGCAGGAATGAAAACATCCCTGTATCATCAACGCTGTTTCAAGGACAAATCCAACATTGCACCGTATGGGCTACAATGAAGAAAACTAACACTATTCCAGCAAAAACCAGCACAGCCTTCAGATACTTCACAGGCTTGCAAACACCATATTTTGCCAGACCCATCCTCCTGCATGTTCCTAGTCAATTTTCAGTGGAAAATTCTATTGTTGTTCCTCAGCACTTGGCAAGTCTGTGGTTTTATATGATGGCTTCTATCACCATAGTTGTCATTTTCCCCCAGAGGGGACCCTAATCACGTCCTACAGTTAGCAGTAACCAAGGATAGCTGCAGTGTAACGATGGTGCTGGAAACTACTGGGAGATTTCATTCCAAGTTGGAATGGGGACTTGGAGTAACCTTCTGGTGTTAATAGTGAGGGGCAGAAAAACTGAACTCATATTAAAAAGAGTAAAAAGTCCTTCCAAGGCATGGGGCCTGTTTCTGATCTCTTGATCAGGTTTAAGGATCTGAATCCTGTTGGACCTTCAGAAAATTTCCTCACTGGCCATAAGACATGCAGATGTCAAGCAGGCTGGTCTTCTAATCCCTAACTTTTTCTTCTTTTACTTAGTTTTCTTGCTTAGATTTGCCTTTAAAACCACACCAGATACGTCCCACACTTAGACTGGGGTACCAGGTGCTGCTTTTTTTTTTTTTTAAGAGGTGATCAGTGGCCCTTTGCTCAGACTTACCACAGTTACCAAATTTCAGAGTTTTTGGGCCTATATTGGAATTAGAGATATGACTGTAGCACAGAGGAACAAGCCTGAACTTGACTATCTCATTATCTCCGCCTGAGCGCTGATGGCAGGATTAGCTAAAGCAGTACAGGCTTTGGTATGTGCTAGGTAAATGAATAAAACCAGTCAGGCTGGAAGGGACTCAGGAGGTCTCTATTCCAGCCTCCTGCTCAGAGCAGGGTCAGCTCTGAGTTCAGAACCTGTTGCTCAGGGCTTTGTCCAGGTCGGTCTTGAAGACCCTTAAGGATGGAAAACTAATCAAAGAACCCAATAAGCTTGAACTGCTGATGTTGCTGAAGGAACTTTGTTGAAAACAGCTGGATTAAAAGTAGTCTGGGCAGGTCTCCAAGGCTGCAGTGTAGGTGGTATGGGTCCTAGCTCAGATAACGACCTGATACTCTCTTCATGTGCTTCTCATCGAGCATCAGGGTATGTGCTCTGGTGCCACAATCACATTGTGTTCTCCAGCATAAAAGTGCTCTGAGACGGCACTGCAACGCCTGTACTTCTGTAATATGTACAGCATTTTTTGAAACACCGTATGAGACAGGGCTAATGGAAACAATTATCAGAGATTTGGGCTGAAGCTGTCTTTGGGAATTGTAGTACCACTGACTGCTGAAATTGGGAATGGGCTTTCCCTTTCTTCTCAGTGGTGAAGGGGAGGCAGGTATGCAGTGCATGCCTATGATTCTGGGCCACAGACACCTCCAAAGGTGCAACTGCCAAAGGGCTTCTGCTGAGACAAAATCCTTTTTTAATTTTATCTTATTAATGTTTGTGTTTCATTAATATTAGCTCTGCATCTGGGAGGTGTCCCCTACTGTGGGCTCAGCATGTTCTTTGCTGTTGTAGGCAGCGTCTTGTGTGAGTCCCTTGATTTGGGGCTTTCTATCTAGCTTTCTCCCCATTTTTAGGTTGGGGTTTTTTCTAGTTGTAATCATTTTGCAATCCGATTTCCACTTCATATTATAAAAAGCTTTCTTGATGAAAATGTTGAACTACTTGTAAATATATTGAAAATGGTCAAGTCACAGAATAGGTACTTTTCTTTAATCTTCTTCTGTAGTACATATTAATTATCTCCCTTCCTTTCTGTCAAAATGGGAGTAAAAATTTCCATTCTATTACACAGACTCGAAATCCTAAAATCCCCTGATGTGGATAATTTAAACTTATAATACAGTAAAATATGGAATAATTATATGTTACTAATAGAATCTCAAAATTTCTATTGTATTCAGTCTATCTTCTGTTCTGCTGGACTATTCAGACTCGTATCAGCAAGAGTCTTTCACTGAAGTGTCTTATGACTTGAAGCCTGCGTTGCTATGAATAGTCAAGTCTACCTTTATTTCATTTGTTTCAAACATTATTCTAGATATGCATTACAAATTTCACTTTCAGTGGTTATGAAGATAATGTAGCTACTTTCAGTGAAATGAAATGACAAGATAATGTTAAATTCACTGCCTTCCCCCCCCCCCTTTTTTTCTCTATTTTGTAGTTTGTGAACTTCGTGTTTATGAAATACATCACCAAAATGTGCCAGGAGAGGTGTATGTAACCACAGACTGCGCCTTCTATGGGCAAGATAGTTGCCTGAAACCTCTGCCACGTGAATATTTAAAAAAATAAGGTAACATTGTTCAGATCTCAGACTTTGCTTCTAATTTTGGAGTTAATGTCTTTTCATGCACTGTGTTTGTGGTACTCAAGTCTCGTGCAGGAAGAGGTGGGCCTGTGCCCGTGGAAGCCTGCCACAGCCATTCTGTTCTCCTTTCGAGTTCATCGGTGCCCTTATGCCCCTGCATCCTCCTCTGGTGACTGGCATCACATTGTTGATACTAAATGAACCAAGAGAGCTTCCTTCAACCATGCGGTTAATGTGGGAGGAGAATTTGCAGGAATAATACCCAGATTCCAATTAAAATTTATTTAATGGTTCATTATAAAAATGTTCAAGACAGGATATGTGTGTTAATCTTTGAGATACCAGCATATTTGGAGACAACTAAAGACTGACGAGTGTTTCAGTTCTGTTGAAAGCTCATGCTCATGGCCATAAATTGGCTTGTACTTCCATTTCGGAGGGTTGGTTTCAGCTTTCTGTCAGAGCCACAGGACAACAGGGAGCCACGTTAAAGAAGAGAACAAGATTCTTTGTGAATAAAGAGTCAGAAATAAATGTACTCAGAAAAATTATAGAAGAGGTCTGTAAAAATGTAAAGTAGGCATTTTTTTGCCCTGAGGGAGAGAGAAATCTCCAAAACAGCACTTTCAGAGAGAGGTGAGATGGGCAATTCTCCTTTACATTTTTCTATACGGGTTGCGCGCATATAAGTTAGATCTGTATTTATGCCATTCTATAGTACTTGAAATACTGTTCTCTTAAAAATCTTACATTCAGACAACTGGTTTTCATATAAAAAGGCTATCTAGACTGACCACACAGGAGAAAGTCAAGCCAGACCAGTGTGAGAAGCTTGGGCAAATAATAATGAAGAATAAAAAAAAAGCAACCAACAATGGTGTAAGGTCATAGATAGGAAAGGATTTTTTTTTTTAAATTGTACTAAAAATAAGACAGTATCTCTGTGGGAGTGGGTAATGGGATAAAACAAAACCCCAAAATGGGGAAAATTACTGACCTGTAACTCTTTATCCTGAAGAGCCATGCGAGTGAGGAACTCAGCTTTTTTTGGTAGATTTTAATTCCAGAGTGGAGCAAAAGGTTTCTGGCATACAGTTTAGCATAATGAAGGAACAGCAGATACAGTGAGCTGCACAGTCATGTTTTCATCTTCATATTACAGCATTATAAGCTTCCTGGCCCCAACCTGCCCCTCATATTTTATTTGTTCTCTCCCTAATTCCTTTTCCTTTGTGAAACGAGTGTGAAACATGTACATATACATATGCATGTGCTTCAGAATACTTTTCTGAGAACTGGATTATTTCATGTCATGTAAAATTTACTTCTCTACGTTTCCTCATTTATTTTCATTTACTCACTGTCGATGCAGCAGGTTCATGCTGAGTGCAGAGAAGATGGTGTGTGGTATTGCTTCTTCTGGCACAGGGCACCTTTAACTCGACTCAGTACAAGGCTTTGCTGAAAGAAATATTTTGCAGAGGAAAGGGTATTTTTTTGGCTTGTCCTGATGCAAATCTGTAAAGCAAGGATGGGAACTCCATGGCCCTTTGCCTTGGCTGTGGAAGTAGATGTAGAACATTGAAAAGCTTCATATTTTATTTAAATGCCAGTACAAAGATATTCAGGTACTTAATTCCTTTGTGGTATACGAAATGCGTTTTAACGTGCCTTTGTGACCTTGCCAGTGTTCCAGCTGTCAACCTCCAGCCTTTTAAAAATTGTCATGTTTTGTTTTTTTTTAAATATCATAGCAGTTAAGGTAATGTTATTACTATTTCTAATGATACATTTGGGAGATTTTTATATCTGGCATCCTACCTTTTAGCATAGGGGAAGCAATGTCAGTCTGCTCAAGGACAAGAAGGCTCTGCAAAGGGATCTGGGCAGGTTGGATCAGTGGGCCAAGGCCAACTGTGTGAGGGTCAACAAGGTCAAGTGCCAGGTCCTGCACTTTGGTTGCGACAACCCCGGGCAGCACTACAGGCTTGGGACAGCGTGGCTGGAGAGCTGCCTGGCAGAGAAGGACCTGGGGGTTCTGGTTGACAGCCGACTGAACATGAGCCAGCAGTGTGCCCAGGTGGCCAAGAAAGCCAACGGCATCCTGGCCTGCATCAGGAATGGCGTGGCCAGCAGGAGTAGGGAAGTGATTGTCCCCCTGTACTCAGCTCTGGTGAGTCCACACCTTGAGTGCTGTGTCCAGTTTTGGGCCCCTCAATACAAGAAGGACATTGAGCTGCTGGAGTGTGTCCAGACAAAGGTGACAAAACTGGTGAAGGGACTGGAAAATAAGTCTTATGAGAAGGGGCTGATGGAACTGGACTTGTTTAGTNCGGTTGAGGAGATTAATGGCACGGACTCCTGAATGCTGATCAGAAGACCCTTTATTCATCCAAAACCCACGCTTATATATCCTAATTCGCTGTCCACACACATCATACTAAAGTATCATTGGTTAGTCAATACCGTCCACGCGCTTCTTAGCTACATTACATTGGTTAGTCACTAAACTACAAACACACTAAACTTCTTGCTTAAAATCCTGTTTTTCTCGCTCTCATCCTTCTTATCTCTGTGTGTTTCACGGTCAGGTGCTGTAGCTTTGCTTTATATCGTGTTCCTCTTCTGGGCGTTCAGCCAACCTTCTCTTACTCCCTCTTCTTCTTCTTCAGCCTTCGAGGACATCATGGCTCCCAGCACTCAGCATAAAGCTCTCTACATGCGGTGTTGGAGCAGACTGCCCGGAGAGGTGGTTGAATCGCTGTCCCTGGAGACATTAAAAAAATGTGTAGATGTGGCACTCCAGGACATGGTCTAGCAGGCATGGTGGTGTTAGGTTGATGGTTGGACTTGATGATCTCGGAGGTCCTTTCCAACCTTAGTGATTCTATGATTCTGTGATTCTATAAACTTTTCATGACGTTTTGCTCAATAAGCAAGGCTGAAAAGTATGACCTTGTGGAGGGTTTAAAAGGTAGAGTTATCTTTCAGACTGCGGAAAAAATGAAAAATCTTGTAAAAGCTACAAGCATGATTTCTCTGCATGTTTGTTTCTGTGTGTATCTCAAAGGACTCAGCCACTTCTTAATTTTCTGCTTAAGATACTTCCCCTGCTGCAAGTCAAAGGTGGAGACCAGCCTCTCCATGTAAGGAAAACTAAAAGGAAGTCTCAGCAAAAGGGTTTAAACTACCCATATCTCTTCCAACAGTCCCCTATGAGTTTCTCTAACTGGTGAGACGGTGGCACATGTAGGTAGAGACAAGCTGTTCCTGTGATACCTAATATTAATCATGTCGTTAAAAGTGGGCTTGTCTGTGCCACTCCTGCATGTAGTCTGCAGGCTGCTGCCATCATTATTTAGAGGAGGAGGAAGAAATAATGTTGTGGAGTTGTAGATGACAAAGTGTAATTGTTTTTCAGCCTACGTGAAAGTGCTCACCAGCTTGATAATGCTTGTCCTGGTATTCTTCATTGTATTTATGTACAGCAGGTGAGTGCTTTTACTCTATAAAGAAAATGTAATTCTATTGACTTTGGAAAAATTGAATTAATACCATATATAACTTGATTTGAAGTTTATAGGGGCTTTCACAGATATTGAACTTTTTTTTTTCCTTTTTTTTTTTTTTTAAATCTGTCCCCAGAGATGTCTGTGCTGCCTGCCCAGGGAATACAGAATGAAGGTAGGGGATGAGAATTACCTGCGTGGTGAGCCGCAACAAAGCTATTTTGAGTATCTTGCCTTACAAGCTTGGATGGTAATTTGATGCAACTAACTCCTTTCAGCCGTGGAAAAAGGGTAACATAACTTTATCCCACTGGAAGGAGGGTTTGAGAAAAATTATTCGTGTCCTTTTGGGTGGGCCTGAGCTGCTTAGGCAGCTGGATCCTGCCCTGACTGTGCAGTGCAGCTGTAATTTAGACAACTAAATGTAGGCACCTTTGTGTTTGCCAGGTGCCCAGTCTCTCCTTGTAGCAAGTCAGTACTTACAGCATGTCAGTACAGCCGGTGGAGCATAGAGAGCCAACCTGCCGTTTGATGTCTGCTTTAGGGGGTGAGCTGAACCTCATGCTGGGCTTCCATCACTCTGCTGATTAGTGCAACTCTATCCAGTTACCTAAATATTTTACCAAATCTGGTGCCCTAGTGTATTAAGACATCTGTCAGCCTCATGCAGATGTCCTGCAGGACCAATGGGAAACCTCTGCCCTGCTGGAGGCCAGTCAGAAAACCCAGCTCTTCTCAGATGGTACTAGATGCCCACATTTAAGCAACAGAACCCAGCCCCATCTCTCCGTTGGCTGTAATGGGAGCTTAGGCACCCAGCTCATGTCAACACCTAGACTAAAATGATTGAATCTCAAACTGAACCCCCATGTCTTCTCTTTCATAGTGCCTACCTCTTGCTCCCTGGCAATGTAGCAATGCTGTGGCTTGCCTTGCTGCTGTTCGCGCTGTTTGTAATATTATGAATAGACTCGTTTATGTTTATATAAGCTATGAGTTAGATTTCAAAGTTATGTAGAGCAAGGGCAGTTCAATACGTCCTTGCAACACCAATGGAGGCGGGCACAGTGTTCCCAGCTCTCGATGACAGACTTTCATGGTAGGAAGTATAGCTGCTGCCCTACCATTTCCTCCGATTTGGATGTGGAGACAATTTCTCTGTCTAGCTTTCGCCTTTATTTGTAGCTGATGGAGGGTTGGGTGCACTCAATCTTCAGCCCATGTCTTGCCTGAAAACAGCCATCCTAGCCCACTTTGGTCTGTCTACACACTAAAGTATTAGAAGCAGTTTAGTGAGGCGGCTCTTACTCCTCTAACAATGCTGTCTTTTATACAGGAGGTCAAAAGATGATGTAGGAAGAATAAAAAAAGAAATTAAGAATTCCACTGATGATTAAATCCTGCATCTCCACATAGCACAAAACTATATACCACCATTTGGAATCTTCTTCTGACTGTCACACTTCTGACTGTCATCTGCATAGCTCCAAAAATATTCTTAACACCAAGAAGATCTGCTCAAAATATTCTGGTTTTCCTTATTCATTCATAAAAGGCATTTGTTTATAAGGTACTGGTCACCACTTTAAAGTGACCCTATTAAATGAAGTTCTCTGAGATTTGTGAAGGAATTGTGTTAGTGATTTTGGACCTGTGGTAATACGTATCTTCTTTATGGACCTTTAGTACTCATACGTGCAGAGAATCTGGTTGAGTTTTTTTAATACATGAAAATATGGGGGTGGATATTTATTTCAGCAAAGATTTTGGAGAATTCGTGGATGGGGGAAGAAGTGAACTTGGTTATAACATCTTCTGTTGGTGTTAGAACTGCTTGGGGGTGTGAGCTGTGGGGCTGTGGAAAGGCTGGGTGTCCTGCTGTTTGGCTGTGACTCAACTGCAACTGAAGTTATTCTTCCTGTTACACAACTTAAACCAAATATTGGCAGCAATACTGGGCTTTGCCACACTGTAATTTTTGCTGCACTGTACTGCTGTTACGGTCTCTGCCTTCCATAAACAGTATTTACCTCTTTTTTCCCCCTTTGCCTTGGTCTTCCACTGTTGCTAACAGCCTCCCTGGGTACCAACTGCTTCTAACTATTTAATTAATGTACTTAAACTCAGAGGTGTTGTGCTCATTCTGTCTTTACTCTGAATTGTGCTGCTTCCTCAGGCCTGAGGAAGGGTTTATGTGCCTAAAAACTCTTCTCTCTCTTTTCCAATACATCTTGTCAAGAAGGGGCAACCCACATTTGATGGTATCTGTAATGCCTTCAGGTCAGACACATGATTTCAGTATGGTGCCTCTTTCCTGGAGAACAGCTATTCTTCAAGCCTGCTTAGTCTCTTTCTCTTCATCAAGATGGTGATCGTGTGATATTGAATATATTCTAGGCTTTGCAGGGTGGAAAGTACCGCAGGCAGAGCACTCAGCTACACTTCAGTTTCCTTTCCTGCCCTTCCGAGTTCACTTTTTGAATGTGTGGCCAGGCACTCTTACTCTGAAGTGGGATTTTGTGGTTCTGGGGTATGGTGAATTTTTTGGTGCCTTGTCCCATACTGCCTCTTGTGTTGGCACTCGTTCTTCTCATCTACTTGAGGTGGGCTCACCCTGGCTGGAGGTGGCCACCAAAGCCACTCTGTCACTCCCCTCCTCAACTAAACAGGGGAGAGAAAATATAATGAAAGGCTCGTGGATCAAGATAGGACATGGACATCATTCACCAATTACTGTCATGGGCAAAACAGACTCAACTTGGGAAAATTAATTTAATTTATTACCAATCAAATCAGAGTAGGATAACGAGAAATAAAACTAAATCTTACAAACACATTCCCCCCACCCCTCCCTTCTTCCCAGGCTCAACTTCACTCCCAATTTCTCTCCTCCTCCCCCACAGTGGTACAGGGGGACGGGGAATGGGGATTGTGATCAGTTCACCACATGTTGTCTCTGCCACTCCTTCCTCCTCAGGGAGAGGACTCCTCACACTCTTCCCCTGCTCCAATGTGAGGTCCCTTCCATGACAGGCAGTCTTCCAACAACTTCTCCAACATGAGTCCTTCCTAGAGGCTGCAGTTCTTCACCAACTGCNCCACCTGCTCCAGCATGGGGTCCTCCACAGGCTGCAGGGGGGAATCTCTGCTCTACCATCAACCTCCATGGGCTGCAGAAGGACAGCCTACCTCACCATGGTCTTCTCCAGGGGCTGCAGGGGAATCTGTGCTCTGGCACCTGGAGCACCTCCTCCCGCTCTTTCTGCACTGACCTGGGTGTCTGCAGGGCTGTTCCTCTCACATCTTCTCACTCCTCACTCTGGCTGCAAAAAATTGTTCCTGAAACTTTTATGCTTTTTTTTTTTTTTTTTTCCTTCTCCTTCTTAAATACATTCCCCCAGAGGTGCTACCCCCATGGCTGATGGACTTGGCCTTGGCCAGCCGTGGGTCCACCTTGGAGGCAGTTGGCATTGGCTCTGTCAGACATGGGGGGAGCTTCTAGCAGCTTCTCACAGAAGCCACCCCTGTAGCTCCTCTGCTGCTAAAACCATGCCATGCAAAACCAATACACTCCTGAAGGTTCTTTCTGCCTCCTCATTTTCCTTAAAGAAATTAATAAAAAAGTTACCGACTTATTTCAGCAAGTCTCTTTTTGTCTGTTTTTCCAATAAGCCTAAATATCTGCAATAACAATTAATTACACTAACCTTAGTAAAAAAAAAAAAAAAAAGCGCTCCTCAGCCTTTCTTTTGTTTGGAGTGGGCATTGGAGACAAATAGAAAATGTTTTTCCTCCCTGTTTGACAGACACAAGCTAAATTAAAACCCTGGAAACTGATGTCATACCAGGCCTGCTTTTATCTTCCTTTTTGTTCATACTCTCATTTTCAATATTCCTATTTATTGTACACATTATACTCTTTAAGTATTAGCTGTTCAAGGTGTATTTTTCTCCTGTGGGGTTTGGTTTATTGTTTTTTTTAATTTTGTGAACCACTGCAGAAAAAACCTGACTTTTCACATTTCTGCTTTGTGTGAGATGCCTCTTCATCTCTGACAAGGCTGTTAAAGAGAGATTAGGTTTAACAGCCTACTTCAAAGACCAGACTCCTCCTAGAAAAGTAAATTGTGCTGTTTCTGGAGCTTCAGTGCTGTCCTTGCCTTGCACATCATATTTACTGCCAACAGTGATAACTTTTATCACCTGTGACCCCAGCCTTCCCTCCTTAACCCAAGCCCTTGCCTGTAAATCTGCTGATTCTCTGTTGCTCTAAAGCTGGAATTGACCTCACTCTGTCTCCCTAATGTTCCTGCTCTTCCTTTAGTGTCCTGGCAGTCTAGCCCAGGATGCTCATTTTCTTCTGATGTTTATAAATATTTGTGCTGACATTAAGGGAAAAAAATAGTGAAAAGCGAGGTTCAGAAATCCCAGTCTTTGGTCCAAAGGAATCTATGCTCCTCTTACCTAGGACATCAGGTATTTCTATACCTTTGGAGACTGACCTGACCATGCATGAGTTGAAATGATGAATCTGGAGGATAGCTTTGAGCTTTGCTTCCTAAAATTCTGGTCTTACCACATTTCAAACAACACAATTTTTTTTTGCTTTAAAAAGCTGGAATTTGTCTACCCTGTCATCTTACATCTTTAATAGCAGCCTGTCACCCATCTCTTCCTTGCTCCTGTGGCATCATGGGTCTCCTGAGCTAAAGGGCAAGGCTTTCTCCACGTTCAGACAGGTTTCTCCATGTCAGCTCATTATCTGAGGTCCCGGTCTAGTCCCTGGGGTATAACTAACACAAGGCTTAACTCAATTGTCAGTTCAGAATCAGGCAGAAGGAAATGAGTCTCCTGTAGATCACGTCCTATCCTCCTGCTCTGTGCAGATGCCTCAGACCTCTCAAAGGGCACTACATTTCTGTGGGTGAACAACTTACTTGAACTCTTCGTATCCCCTAACAAAGACCTCCCAGACACATCCTTAATACTATTGCTGTGAAGTCACAAGAGTTGCAGATGTACCAATTGAGCCAGTCTTGCTGGGTCATAGCCTGTGATACTTGCAAGTGACTCAGGACCACCGCTTCCACTATTCTGCTACAAGTAGACACCCATGTTTTGTCAGTTTGATGCTGCCTGAGCTCTGCTTTTGGCCTCGATCAGTTACTCATACTTTGGTAACTACTTTAGGGCAAATAGAACTGTATAGACTAGATCTCGCTTGGCTGTGGTGGGCTCTTAGAGATGCAGCAGAGACACATGAATTTATCCATTTTGGTTTGGAATTGAATCTTCCCTAAACTGTTTCCCTCCAAGGTGGCTGCAGAGAGAGCAATGCTAGTAGAAGTTGAGATGTTCTGAATGGCTGTGTGAGCCAGACCTCAGGACTGTGCTGTCTGATCCCAGCTGGCCTGGAATAGTGATGGAGAGACTCTGAAGGTGGAATGACAGGCAACAGTTGGTATTGACCTGAAACTAAACTCTTCTTGGATGTTGTAAGCTGCTAGTGCTTGTACCATGACTGGGAGAACTGGGGGTTGGATGGCGTCATTACTGAATGGGTGCAAGGTAAGATGTTGTAAATGTTGTAAACTCAAGCATTTCTAGAAAGGGTTTCTTGGCCCTCCAGTAGGGATCTAAAAAAGCTACTTCACCTACATAGACTGAGTTCAACTTCGTCCTTACTGACGGAAATTTTACTTTTGAAAGTCTTCTTCCTTTCAGTTTTTGCCCAAAGATGCCTAGAATGTGTTGCTTACTATGTCTATGTGTGAAGAGCACCCATGGAAAATGAAAACCATGGTATTTTGGTTAAAAAATAAATTCTCTGTGAAATAGAAAAAAAATTACTGGGGTTTGTTTTGTGGTTGAACGTAAATCCATAACTGACATTCATTTAAGAGAGGCAGACCTTAGCAATCATTCCAATGATATGCTTTCATGAAACGTATTTTTATATTAAAATAATCACAATATTCAGATAAGCTTAGAGCAGTACCAGATCAAAATCAAACTAACATGGCAACATTGGCAGCATGATATAATCTCATAATAAACTGGTCATTAATGCCTGATTAAATAATATATAGAAACTTTGAACATTTATCCAAAAAAAATTGTTTTTAAAGTCTGTTAAATGATAGCTGGAAAAGAAAATAATGTGATTGCTAGTAAAACACACGTATTCAATCACACTGCTCATCTGCCTGGTGAATTCCAGGGTTTCTTTGTTTTATTTATTTAGGAAACTCATGTTCCTTAAAGAGGTGATGATATATCAACAGAGAGACTCTTCTTAATCTGTACAAAGTCATAAATATTTATTTATTATCACTAGAAATCAGAGAGAGTTTTTCGATTTCTTATGTTCCTAAACTAGAAGTTGTCTGTTATCTGTCTGCCCAGAATGCTTATCTGTAGGGTCATATCACATCTGGATGAAGTAATGTGTTATCTAGACAAATAAACATAAGCAGATCACTTCAAAATATTAAGGGTGGAATCAGCAGTACTATGGAAAAAAAAGAGCATATATTTGTTCTTAAAAAAAATCTTATACACATTTATTATTTATTTATAATATAGAGAGAATCCACGAAAGGAGATGTTTTTCTAATAACATCTCTGAAAGAAAGATTAGGAGCTACTTGGTGGTGCTTGTTTTCTTAAAAGCAGAACCAGCTCAGACCTAGCCATTTCTGAATCTTCCAGTTCTGCATCTGCTACCTGCAACAGAGATTTGTTTTTATGACAATGGGACCTCTGAGAATCAAGAACTGCTATGAAGAGAGAGGGTCCACTTGACCAAGGAGGACAAAAGCATCTCAGCCAACAGGCTAGCTAACCTGATGTGAAGAGCTTTAAACTAGAAATGACAGGCGAGGGGAGGTGATGACAGCCTTCAAGTGAAGAAGTGAACTGGGTTGGCAGACAAAGGGTGCAGCGCGATATGGACAAGAGAGGCCTTGTAAACAACAAAACAGGTCTGAAAGGGCCTCATCCTAAGTGTATGCACATAAATAAGGAAGTGCCTACAGGACAGCATGGTGGGGAAAGCTTTCACCTTTTCTGGGCCATCAGCATACTTGGGTGCCTCTCTGAAGTATGTGCACGTTCATGCGTGCAGCACCAGAACAAACAAGAAGAGTTCAGAGGTCTGCATGCACTTGCAGGGCTACTGTTGTGTGGGGCTCACAGAGATGTGGTGGGATAGAATAGAATAGAATAGAATAGAATAGAATAGAATAGAATAGAATCATTAAGGTTGGAAGAGACCTCAAGGATCATCCAGTCCAACCGTCCCCCCCC
>VWZZ01005685.1:337505-352607 GCA_013399095.1 Psophia crepitans
TGACCATGACCGCTGATAGATGATGGAGAGCGGCTCGGCAGTCACATCCGCCAGCTCCCTCAGCACCCTCGGGGCACTGCAATGGATGGATAGAGGCCCTTTAAAGGGGACAGGCTAGGAAGGCAAGGAGAGGGAGTTACCATTTATGAGAGAGAACGGGGGACAGCATGGAGCTCTGCCTAGGAAAGGGTGATGAGCCAGTTTAGAGCTTAATAGGTCAGGGTTAGTGGGCAAAAACCAGCACGGGTGATGTTGCAGTGGGTGTCTGGTATATACTGCCTGACTAGGAAGAAGTAGAAGATGAATCTTTGTCAGAAAACTGGAAGAAGTGGACTTCGGGATCCTTAGAAGAGGGAGCAGGTCAAAAAATTAGATAACCCTAGATTTCAAGAGAACAGTATTTGGCCTCTTCAGGGATCTGCTTAGAATAATCCCGTAGGAGATGGCTCTAGAGATAAAAAAGCTTCAGGCGAGTTGGTTGATATTGAAGGATTGTCTCCTCCAAGCTCGGGAATGGTCCATCCCACTGGTACTGACTACATACTTCACCTCAGTTTTTAATAGTAAGATCATCCTTCAGAAGTCTTGGGACCCAGAGACTAGTGGAAAAGTCTGGAGCAAGAAAGATTTACCTTTGATGGAAGAAGATCAAGTCAGAGAATACTTGAGCAAACTGGACATACACATAAGTTCATGGGGCCTGATGGTACGCACCCACGAGTGCTGAGGGAGCTAGCAGATGTCATTGCAAGGCCGCTCTTGATTAGCTTTGAATGATCGTGCTGACAGAGAGAGGTGCCAGAGGACTGGAGGAAAGCAAATGACACTTCTATCTTCAAGAAGAGCAAGGGGGAGAACCCAGAGAAATATAGGCTGGTCAGCCTCACCTCAATTCCTGGGAAGGTGCTGAAAAGATGCCGCTAAAAGCTGATAGATGAGATGCTGCAAGCCCCTAATCTAACCTGCAGGTGTGTGGTCCCCAACACAGGAAGCAGAATTTTTCTTTTAGGAAACTAGGATGGATCACTTGATGGTGTCAGGAGGAGATCCAGACTAAAGACTATCCCAAGAAATGCCTAGAGCTGAACATGGATGTGGTACTTAGGGATGTGGTTTAGTGGGGAATAGGTGGTAGGTGGACGGTTGGACTAGATGATCCTTGAGGTCTCTTCCAACCTAAAATGATTCTATGATTCTATGATAGGGAAGAGCTGAACTGACTTACCAAGGTGAGCCTTCACTCTATCCCCTTGCTGTGGGACATCCCACCTGAGAACTAGCCCAACGCCTGCCCGTGAGGGTGAGCTGCTATGCTGTGTTTATTTTCTATGCTGTATTGCTAACAATTAGAAGAGGGTCACAGTATGGCTTTTATGATTTGGTTAAAGATGCTTTAAAACAAAGCAAAAAGTTACTTAATATTTGTCATTGCTGTGCTGGAGTTTGTTAGTCATGTCCTAGGCTTGAAGGTTATGAAGGGAGGGATGTCTGGTTCTAGGCATTACATGGTTTCAAGCTGCAGCATCTTGCCACAGCAAGAGCTTCTCTGAGTAAGGGCAGGTTTGTCATGTCAGGCTTCCAGGGAACTTTATCATGGAAAAGGGGATGTCCACGGTGTTTGCCCAGAGCTAAGGAGCAGTGAAGAGAATTAAGAAGGTGGTTGAAGTTTTAAAACTCTAATTTTGGATTTAAATGTCAAATTATATGTTCTGTAATGGGTGATGTGACGTTTCTATCCTTAAATACTCTGTGGTGATCACCAACCTTACCTAGGCAGTAGACTGAAACATTAAGGAGTTAGTTTGTAAGTCTAGTTGCAGAAATATTTTAAACGATAGCACTTCTTTAACCTGCTTGTTTTCCAGGTATGTTCCAAGAAAGGCAAGAGACAGTGAGCGGGGGAGGCAGAGGTTCCTATTTGCCATCCCCAGGTGCTTGCCGAACTCTTTTTCTGAATGACTCAGTACAGTACAGAAGATGAAGTAGTTTCTAAGAAAAAAATTATCTATTGTGCATTAATGTATTTTTCAAGGAAAATCCCTTCTGAATCATCACAAATGTCCTCTGATAGTTACTAGAGGACCTATTTTCCACCCATAAATAGTTTCTTTTATACTTAACTTCAAAAGCCAGTATCTTTCCGGCTTGGAATTAAAGTGTTTCTTTATTAGACCATTTGTTATTGCAGTAGCTGGTTGATTACAGATGTACATCTTTTTTTTTTTCCCCTGGTCTTTTTAGAGGACCAATCACTATGGTAACCACATTACAGAAAATTGCTTGGTCTCCTTTAAAATACCCTTCAGAAAAAGGTCATTTGTTATTAACATTTTCTGACTAAACTCAACATGTTAACAACATCAAGAATATTGTCGCTGTTTCTATACTTACATGGGTTTTTTCTTTACCATGTACCTTTCAGTTAACTATCAAAACAGGACAAAATATTGAGACTCCAAAACAATTGTAAAGCTGCAGACTTTTGGGTTTGTTTTGAAATACCAAGATTTGCTCACGTTGCTCTGTTTCGGCTGCTGGCATGCACAGCTTTGTTTCGTTGTTTTTGTTTCTCTGATTTTGAGAAAAATCCAGGCTGAAGTTACTCTTTCAACCTCTGCGGGCTACGATTGAAAGGAAGGGGCAGGCATATGACTATTATAGACAGCCGTCTGTTGTTGAATTATGAAATAGCTGTTCTGGATAGTAATTTAAAAGCCTGGAAACGGCTGGTTAAAGGTTTCTACTTTCAGGGTAAAACGCATCCAAGGGGTGTTAGATGGGAAAAATCAGGTCTGATTGTAATAATAGGGTCCTAGCCTGTGAAGTGAGAACATACGAAGTTGCTCTCTTTCTGGCATACGCCACTTGTGTTCTGCTTGATTGGACACGTTGTTTCTTTGCCATTTTACATTATCTCCATTGGCGGCAAAGGATTCTCACATTTGTATAGTTTTCTTGTTTTGCACATAGCTATTTGCAGCTTTTATCCAAGCCCAGTAAACAATTAAAAAAAAAAAATCCCCTTTCTTGGAGTTCCATCATTTTGGAATTGACAAACAAGTTAAAAAGGCTGCCAAAAGAAAGCACGAGTTGGAGAAAGTTAATTCGCATTGATGTGTGCACGCCGCTGATAGCAAGTTATGCCTATGACATTCTGACATCGCCTCTCAAAAAAGAGAAAGAGTGGAGTGGAGTGAAAGACTAAGAGGATGTTCATTTAATTGGAAAGCCTACTGAGATCTGAGGCAGCTGAGGCAAAGGATGCACCCTTTTTCTGCACAATGGCATTGGTTGAAGGTTGTATATAAGGTGGCCTTATTAAAGTGACAAGGCAATTTAATTCTTTTGTGCACAATGATTCTACTTCATTGATTTACAATGGGAAGGATATAATTTTGCTAGTGTTGGCAAAAAGCTCAAATGTCAGGCTTTTCAAATTGCCATACTTGCCTTGTTCAGGATGAATAATGAATAAGTCACCTTTTGTCTACAGTTAAATATTCTTGAATAAATACAAAGAACATAAAAGACATAAATGATTGCCTGATTTATATTTAAAATAAAGATCAACATTGTGATAAATGGTTGAAAACGCTTAGTGTGAAGTAATATGACTATGCTGATAATTACATTATCAATTAAGGGGCAGCCCAGGTGTGGAGTGTTATAGAATGGGTGGTAGAGAGAAACCCCCAGTGTGGAACATGCCAAACTTGGCTGTCTGGAAAGGGGGAGGGGTGGGGAGTGAAGAGACCCTTAGCTATGCAGGGGTTCTCATGTTTAAAATTGGACCATTTAAGGTACTGAAATATCCATTCTCTCAGGAAGCTGTAGCTGTTGCTTCTTGCTTTGCCACTAGCAGGATGCATTGGTCTCATGCCTGGAAACAGATTTTGCTCCATTTATTCCTGATGGTTTGAGTGGGTAGAGAAGGCTGCTCATCACTTCTCAGGATCCGTCTTTATTCAGAGAGGAGCAGATCTTAAAGACCTGCTAAGTCCAACATTCATAACTCACAATGTTGTCAAAAGCACAGTAAAAGAAATGGAAGAACCCAGAAGAAGATGAGACGCAAAAGTATACTGAATACTCCTCAACCATTCCTAGATCATAAGCAACAGGCCTTGCCTCCATATGCACAAGCACACAGCCTTCAGCTTGGCTAAAATAATCGTGTTAAAACCATGCCTACCTAGTTGAGGTCACTAAAATGTGCCTTTTAGGGCCGGACAGTGGTTGTGGTCTTTTGAGACATCCTGACCCACTTGTGTGAGTTTTCTTCTCGGAAAGGGTGGTCGGGCATTGGAACGGGTTGCCCAGGGAGGTGGTGGAGTCACCGTCCCTGCGGGTGTTTAAGGAAAGGTTTGATGCGGTACTTAGGGACATGGTTTAGTGGGTAATAGGTGGTGGGGGGATGGTTGGACTGGATGATCCTTGAGGTCTCTTCCAACCTTAATGATTCTATTCTATTCTATTCTATTCTATTCTATTCTATTCTATTCTATTCTATTCTATTCTATTCATCTGTATATCTGAAAGAGGGGCATTTCTGGGACTCCTAAAAAAAACCCCAAAACCAACCACCCCAAAAAAAGCCTTCCAGAAATGTGTCATGTGACACTAAGAGACCATCAGCAGGAAGAATTACACGTGCCATGCAAATATCTTCCATTGAACGAACCAAGTATTAGATGAGTCGCAGTATACCTCTCTAAATGAACCAGGGCAGGGCTTTATGTGCATTGCTGACCAGCAAATGTATGGTGACATTCCTCAGCTTTGGGCAGGGGCAGCATGTGCTCTTGTCTCTACTCTCTTCTGTGACATCTCTAATCTCGCCTTGTACCAGTCTTTCCATCATCCGTCTCCAGGCTCTCCTATTCTCATTTCCTCGTTTTCCCACACATTTCCTTGTTCAGTGGGTCCAAAAGATCTTCTTTTGATGCCTTTCCCAGATCCATAATCTCCAGAACTATTCTTGTTTTCCATGTGTATATGCTCCCTTCTCACGCTGCATTTTTTTTTTCCAGTCACACTTCTCACTTCCATGGGGTGTGTTGCAATGCAAATTGAGAGGGAACTATTTCACTCTCTTTCCTGCCCATTTGTTCCAGAAGCCCAACACAGAACGAAAAGCCCAACAAAGCTCAAAGGAAAGTGCTCTTCCCTAGCCTTCCCTGCTAACAGCGTGCTGCTTGCTTATCTGTGCAGAGGATGATGTTAGCGGCCAGTAATGTTGCCCAGGAACAGAAATTAGCCTCTTCCACTCTGTCCTGTAGTGTTTGGCCAGAAGTTGAGAGGGACTAGTTTTTCTCTTGCTGCTAAGAGTTCTTGTGGTGTTCCCCAGCCTCTCTACCACAAGTTTGTCACTAGCTGACTGTTTCCTGAAGGAGTCCTTGTGTTGGCAGCTGGCTTGTGAAAGCTTCAGGTATAGATAATATTTCCTACTTTTTCTAAAATACTTCTTGCTAATGACTCCTGCAGTACCTATTTCTGATGTGGTTTTTAATTCCTAGAGCTGAGTAGTTTTGAAATTCTATTAAATGTGATGTTAAATGACTCTTGCAGTGGGTCATTGTGAGAAAATAAAACTTGATTTCTTATGATGTTATCTGAGAATCTATGTTCATTGATAGGGACTTATCACTCAGAAGCTGCCAGATTTCTTAATTTCTTTGGTTTTGCTTACATACCATTGGATAGGGTGAAGCCCCAATGTTATGATAAAGAAAGAAGCACATGAGAAGAACACGGACATTGCATGCTACTTTTTGAGAGTCTGAATAATTTTAAGAGACATGGCTTAAAAACTTCTATTAAGCAAAAATGCATTCAGTGTGTGCTTGACTGCACCTTCTCTCAAGTTACTGCTACAGATCTAATTGACCAAGACACTGCTGTGCTTCTGGGTCTGTGGAAACAATCTGGCTTATGATTTCTTCGAGTGCTGTGACAACAGGACAGTTATTGTAGCTTTACCTGCAAAAGGAGTCTGTTGTATGAATCAGGCTGGTGAGCTACAATGGACAGTGAAGGTAGGTAGGAAGATACAGTATGTATAAAATTTGTTTTGGACCTTGTGCAGGGTCCTTGCCCAGCAAATTTCTTCTGTTAGGAGCAAAGCTGATGATGAAGCAAGATATTTCTTTGATGCCACTGTGTTCATATCCAAAGAGCATATGAACTGAATGCCAGTCTCTTTGCTCAGTTGTGGAGTACGTTAGGCAACTTATTGTGTGAAGGCTATCTAAGCCTGTTTGCAAAGGATCTGTCTACCAGGTCTTCTGTGTTTGAAATGCTTTGTATTCTCATTATTCCTTTATCTATGAGTGTCCCACTTTTTTTTCTGACATGCAGCTTTGTCAATCAATGCTCTATCTACAGCAGTTGCTGCATCATTCTCCTGATAAGGTTGCACGGGCCAGCTTCTGCTCAAATCTTGCTGTCTCTAGTTTTGTCTCAGGTCCATCCAAGATCTTACTTTGGTCATGAATGGCAAGCAGAGATAACAATCAATATTTTTCATTGATATTTTGGGGGTATCCAGCTTCACAATATGACCATGAGATACAGGAGTGAGGTGTGTTATCAGTATAACAATTTACAGAAAACTTGCAAGAGACTGAAATAATGTCTTTGTTTACACACATTAGCTATGGTTAATAAGAACTCCCCAGACATTTGGTTTTCATTTTTTTTGTGTTTATTAGGCCACTTGCTGTCATGAAAAGAAAATGTAAAAGAATATCATGGATTTCACTGATAGCGTAATCAGAAGAACACACCTACTTCGAACGCTAGCCCTCTGTAGGGGCAGAATAGATGGATGAGACAGGCAACTGCCATTTCAGTGAGGACCAAATGGGCACCAAATTTTCATTTTCACCCAACAGGAGACTTAGAGAGGGTAACAATTTCTAAATCAACATCCATTAAGCAAAAGAAATCAGTAGAAAATTACCATTTCATAGAATACCCCAGCTTGGAAGGGACTTCAAAAGATTACCTGGTCCAACCTTTTCTTTCAGTGCAAAGTCAGGCAGGGAAAAAAAGCACAGTGGATATTCTTTATCAACTCCAAATATTTGTCCTGTGTCCAGAAAATGTCGAAAGAATTAACTATTTCAGAGATTCACATACCTGGCAATGTATTTCAGGACTTCTTTACTAGGTTAATTTTTGCAAGAATACACACGAAAGAATCTCTTTTAGTACTGGGGACTGGCAGTGCTAAGAGCCCAAACCAGAGCAATACAGTTTGTCAACTGTATCAGTTTGTACCATCCTCACCTCTCCCAGCTCCATTCTTTCACCATGAAAGAAGTCCTGTAAGGTTTTGTTTTGCTTTTGGTTTTTGGTTTTTTGTTTGTTTGTTTGTGGTTGGATTTTTTTGTTTGGTTGGTTTGTTTGGGTTTTTTGTGGGTTTGTTGTTTTTTTTTAATACAAGCATTTATTATGGCGGTATGTTTTTCAAAACTAAAGACTGAGAAAACTGGAAATATAAAAGTGAATACTACTTTTTTCTTACTTATGTAATTCTAGCATCTCTTTTTGTTTTGAGATTAAAACAAGTCTCCTGAGTATGAACTGAACGTTATACTGGGAAGACACCATTTTTAGGAAGGATTTATAAAGCATTGCTCAGGTAGCCAGCTCTCTAAACTTTCTTTGTGTGAGTACTGTGTGAGAAACCACTGGAGTAGCAAGTAGAAAGTAGAGCAAATCTTCTCCATCCTTCCTTAAGACAAACTCTGAGAACTGTGCAAATTCCTGGACTTATGTGAACTGCGTTTTGCAGGTTATTCAATTACTCTGATCTGTCAGCATAGTTTGGGTATAATTTGAGGTCTGGGAAGAGATCAGTTCTTGCTGTTCAGAAACTGCTTTGTGTGAGAAAGAAGATTTCTTTATATCTGTAAACCTTAGGTTAAAAATAAAAGTTCATTCAGCTCAAAATAAATATTCAATGTACTTTTGTTCGAGATGGAAGCTGTTTTCTTTTAAAAGAAAACCTGCCCTTAAAACAGAGCAGGTTCAACTGGGTCAGTGTGTAATGAATTCTACACCAAGATGTTTCTCAGCAATTGATCTAGGTCTCTCGGTGTGTGATGGAGCACTACATACTTGTGGGCAAGTCTTGTATTTCCTCATGCTAAGCTTTTACTAGCATATAGTTTAAAGTCAGCAAGCTGCTTTCTCTCTCTTTTCTATCCCTGTGGCTGACTTCTGGTAAATCTTTACAATTATTTTTTTTTTAATTATTTTTTTAGAGCAGGAAAGACGTAAAATGTGCAAATATTTCAGGATAGCATGTCCCTAGGAGGAAACCCCTGAAATGCCATTACAGGACACGGTCTCAGTTGGTGTGGAACAGTGCTGTTTGTATGTATAAAAGATGGACTAGCACAGAGTGGCTGAGGGGGGAGTTATCTGGACAACTTGTCCCCTCATTGTCTTGTGTGCCTCAGTTCTGGGACATGGGCAGGAGGGCAGGTAGAAGCAGAAGAGGGGTGACGGGTCTTTTGAGGGACTTGAATTTCAGCACCTGGCTTGCTGCTGAGCTCACGGAAAAGAAGAGATCAGAGGGAAGGGTGTTTGCCAAGTACTTCAACTCACCGGCTGTGAGAAAGAGAATGGCTGTGGCTGTCAGCTACTTCTTGCGTGAACACCAGGTGAGATGAAGGTGTAGTCTGGGTGAGAGACTCAGCTTACAACCTTACAGACTTCGTGAACTGCCAGGACCTGCAGTCAGTGATGGTGATCTGAGATGCCTTCAGGAGCACAACTCAGGTTCTGGATTCACCTTTTAAGTGAGCTAGAGAATTTTGCACGTGGAGAAAGGTAATTTTAAAGAGCTTCTTTGAAGGTTGCCTTTGGCTTACACGATGCAATACGCTAATGTACACAGCAGCTCCCTGACATGCAAGACCAACATCTGCTCTAATTTTATTTGCTTTTAGGAAGCCCATGCGAGATTTAATCAACAAAGACCTCTGTTGCCAGTAAAATAAAGACCAATGGGAGCAGATATACAATAGGCAGAAATAAAAAGAATGAGTTGCTCCTTCTTCCCAAGAGTCATTTGTAAATTCTGTCCCAGGCTCAATTTTCCATGTGCTTCATTTTAAACTTCAAAATACAGATTTAAAAAAATGATACTTCTATGCTTTGATTGCTCAAGGACTGGTATGATGTATTATTATTGACTAGAAATTAATTGTAGCTTTTCCTCCCAGTTTGGACTGTAAAGTCAAGCTGTGATTCTGTTTTCTGAGACTGGTGTTTTGAACATCAATAGGCTAGCCTAAAAGATGATCACTTAGCAATGAGTTCTATTCCTTCTTTTTCACTATTTTCCTTGGCTTCTTCCTTTTGTGGATTTAAATGTTTGTGATTTTCACCTCTTTATCCATCATAGCACACCATTGACTGAATAATACACTTTTATCAAGCTGCCCCCTTTCTGTGAAATAAATGCCAGTAATAATCAGTCAATCATTCAATCCATATGAATGTGGAATTTAGATGTGGCTGTTTGAATTGGGTTTATAATATACCATTTCTTGGTACAGCATGTTCTTTGATAGTATTCTTTTAAATGACTGTTTCCAACTGCACTTGAAAGCACCTATGAAAGAAATTGTTTGTGACGCTATAGTTAGTTTAAATCTCCTTCTCTTTTCTTCAACATTTTTGTCTGTATTTCATTTCTATGCAAATTATATCTTTCTCAGTTAGTAAAATTTTACAAACCAGTTGAAATACAGCTATGGAGTGAATTATCAGAGAAAATTTGGAAAATATGCCCATGAAAGGAAAACTGAGGAAAACATTTAAATCTAATTGTGTATTATTCAAAGAGAATTTCAGAGCAACTCTTAGGCAAATATTACATAAATATATACCTATATTAAATGATTAATTTACCACAGGTAATATACTTGAAGGCTCAGGGACTATTTTCCCATTAGCCTGTGCATGTAGCACTTCTCAGCTGAAATACAGCCTAGGTACATAAATGCACTTGACTTGCTCATGCGGAGTTGCAGAGGACAAATTGTGAATGTAAACACTTGTGAACAGCTAGAGAGCAATGGCAGTCGCTACCAACTGTCCCACTGCTTCGTTTCCATTAGGGTGACAGTGACCAAGTTTAACCTCGCAGGGAGTCAGTCCTTGATGACCAAGAATAATTTTGTATGCTCCCAAGTGTAAAGCACACAGTTCCTCTAAATTCATTAACAGCATCTAGAATCATAGAATCACAGAATCACTAAGGTTGGAAAGGACCTCTGAGATCATCAAGTCCAGCCGTCAACCTAACACCACAGTGCCTGCTAGACCATGTCCTGGAGCGCTGCATCTATGTGTTTTTTGAACATCTCCAGGGACGACGATTCAACCACCTTTCTGGGGAGCCTGTTCCAGTGCCTCACTACTCTTTCCGTGAAGAAGTTCTTCCTAATATCCAATCTGAACCTGCCCTGACGCAACTTGAGGCCATTCCCTCTCGTCCTGACGCTAGCTACTTGGGAGAAGAGACCGACACCCTCCTCACTACAACCTCCTTTCAAGTAGTTGTAGAGAGCGATCAGGTCTCCCCTCAGCAAGATCAGAGCTACTGTGAATACTCTGAATAACTAACAGATTCTCAGCAATCGATCTCCAAAATGGGAGACTTGATAGCTGCGCATTTGTCAGTCAAGAATAACTTCTGTGATTTGTGCCTCCATGAGATATCTGATTCTCCTCATGAGACAGGCTGGCTTTGTGAAGAGTTTCTTCCCTCATTTCAACATCTACCTAGGAAGGATGAGGGCTGAAATGCAGAGGCAAGGGGACTAAAGGACCTTCGGTACTTTCAGAGCCTCCATGGGAAAGAGGAGCTGGAGTCCAACCCAAAGGCTATGCTGGTGCCTCTAGAGTCCAGGAGATACTGTAGAAAGCTCAACGTGAGACTTTTTTTTTTCCATTATATTAGAAAAAAACCCCCTAATTTTACTCATGCTTCCCTATTCACAAGCACTGAGCTGCATGTCCGGAGGATCTGGCTAGTGCAGATGGTGAGGGGTGCCAGTTATCTCCCTCTCCTCATATCTCCTTTTTTCTTCAGCACATGGCCAACAAGTGGAGGTCACTAAAATGTGCCTTTTAGGGCCAGACAGTGGTTGTGGTCTTTTGAGACATCCTGACCCACTTGTGTGAGTCATAAGGTTTTATTCCCTTTTAGCTCCTTGTCTTTGTGTGTCTTAACACTCCAGTCCTGTCCATTATCTTTCTGTCATCATCTCATAACGCAGACTGTCTTTTGTGTAAGTCTGGGTACTTTCTTCATCTGGGTGTCCTGGGAAAGTGTGTGTCCAAGTGCTGGGAACTTGCAGATCTGCTAAACCGGGTGCCATCAACACCTGCCGTTCTTACAGCCCTACCTCTGTTTCTCCTTCTAGTGTTTCCCCACCCAGGCATGCCTGTTCCCTCTCCATTCATACCAATCTTAATATTGGTATTACAAATCTGTTTTCATTAATAGGTTTAATCAGTTCAGGTTTCTGCACCCAGCAGAATGCATTCTCACTCCTTATAGACCAACAGTGACAGCCTTTTGCTTCTGTGGAGCAAATACACCCAAACTACAAACAATATTTTCTGAAGTACCCATGTAACTAAGGGCAGGATTCAGTAGAGCCCACAGGGACATATGAACTGAAATGCAGGTAGATTTAAGGTGTTGAAGTCTGATGTTGCATCCCAAGCTACCTCTTCCTAGTCATCTGCTCAACCTGGAGGATTATGTGGTGCCTCTCAGCTTGAATCCCAAGTTCCTTGTGAAGTTCCCTAGTTCAAGCAGATAAGTGATTTGCTGGTGCCTAATATTGCTGAAGGTCTATCAGCTACTGTACATGCCCCTGAAGGACTCAGTCTTCAAGGAACCAGCCTGTGCAACACACACTGAGAGAACTCAGACTTGTGTGAAAACCCACAGCAAGGAATTCTGCAGCGAGGGGCTGTTTTGAAGCTGTTTAGTTTGCTGTGTGTGGGCTCCTAGCTCAGGCTGTGTCCTCTGGAGGGAGTTGCCATGCCAAAAAAGGCATTCTGGCTCATACTTCAGGGCCAGGTACCATGTACTTGGCATCCTTGTGAAGGAACAATGATGCCCATGATGCCCACCCACCCAAAAATCCCCCACAGCCATGCCTCTGCTCTGCAGTGAAGTCTATTTATGAATTGTTGTGACTGTAGGAACGCTTATATTGAGTAAGGATGACACGAAGCTTACACATTCCTCTTATTTAATCAGACACAGTAGTGCTCGTCAACTCCTGATCTAACATAGTATTTTATATATTTCCAGATGGACGACAAAGGAAATTTAATCTTTAATTTGAAATTCCATCAAGGATATCTTACACTATAAGCTCACAATGAGGTTTCTGTAATGCAAAATAGGTTACATTTGTGTGTGTGTGTGTGTGTGTTTTCTATAGTTCTTTCTGCTATTATGAGTATGAAAGAAAGTTCATGTTTCTGTACCAAATGCATACATTTGTACATATAGTATGGTAGTTATGTGGTAAATACAATGCATAACAACTTGCAGGTATCACATTCTGTTTTAATTTCCAGTGCTCTCAAAAATCGAAGGGGATTCATTGGTTGCACGCAATTCAACAAAGTTATGAAAACTAATGGAGTGTTGAAATAGTACCAGTAGCCCAATTCAGACAATTTTTTCAGGATAGGAAAAGGTAGGCTTCATCCACTTTAATGTTAGTAAGCTTAAATTAGATGTCAAAGTCCAGCTAGTCTTCTAGGTTTCATGTATAATGTGTTTAGAGATACGCATCTGCAACTGACTCGAAATGGAAGACTTTAAAATTACAGATGGTCCAGAAAGATGACAAGGCAATTATTATTCACTATTTTTCACAAAAGAAGGGCTATGGAGCACAGAGCTAAATCAACATCATGTCCTTAAAACAAACATGGTGTATAATTAAATCATGTAACACATTGTCACAAGTTGCAGTAAAAGAAAAAATACAAATTTATTTAAAAAGATGTAAAGAAGTTGAAGAGTAGGTCTGTTTCTTGGTTATTGAAGGTGGTTATTTGACTGTGACCCTTCCCTTGGGAAATCTCTGTGCTTCTCAATGAGACTGGGAGTATAGACCGAGGACAAATATTTTCAGATACTGGATAACATCAGAAACAGGGTATTATCCTGAACAGGCTTTTGCCCTCATCAATTTTGGGGTTTTATCTTCCTTTTGTCTCCTTAGGACTAAAGAACATCACTGCAGTAACACTACAGCAATACTGGGTAATCTCAGCACGCTGTATCTCTGTCAAGATTTTTGTAAGAATTATGTTGCAAGAATGATTTATCAGAATAGTTTTAAAGGACACAGTAAGACAGTCCCGATTTTGTTTTTCCAAGGGAGCTCATGACAGGAAGAGCAAAAGTTTACTCTTCAGATTGAATCATACTCAGAATTAAAATGTTTTGTGATTTAAGTTGGAAAAAAATAAAAATTGTTCTTGATTTTAAGAGCATGTGCATAAAGATCTAATTTTAGTATTGGGAATGCTTCAGGTAGTGGGTTTGGCTTTACTGATGTAATAAAAAAGGCCAAGAAAGGGAAAATGCTGGGTTTTTTAATTTGTGTTTCTTGAAGAACAGTGAGCTTTCCTGAGCCTTTCAATGGGAACTTCCACTGGAGTGTGCTTCCAAGGGGACCGAACTCCTTCAAGAATGAGGAAAGCCTTTAAGCTGCAACTCTTATTTCTTGGCAAGAGCTTTAATATAGGGTTTCTATCCAGAATAAAGCAATTTCTTCCTCTTGCACAGAGTTTAAGTAAATCCACTTGGAAGAACTTGGCTATTCAAAATCAGGTTGTGACTAGCTAGTGGTCTTACTCTGGTTACATGCTTGTTGCCAGTGACTCTGCATTCATCTGTAGCCGAGACTGAAGCGTCTGTTCCTGTTGTCTTATGCTTTCCTTCCTTCATGTTCTTCCACATTACCTTTCTGCACAGAATATCGTCCGTGTGGTAGAGATTGGGCTAGGGCTGCCCAGACTTGTGAGCTGTATGCTGAAATGCAGTTTGTATTTCACAGCTTGGTCCGTCCTGCCTGAGGCTCTGTGTTCCTTGCCTGGCAACTTAGTAAAGCAGAAGCACTTCTGACTTGATGTTCTCCTGCAAGCAGAGGCAGGGCATGGAACAGGGTCAAGAGCTGTTTCAGCCATTGGTGTTGGTGTGCGTGAACATGTAACCCAGAAAGGGTCATTCTACAGGCCTCTGTGGAACAAAAAATGAATGTTTTTGGAGGGATTTGGTGTGTGTGTGTGTGTGTGTGTGTGTGTGTGTGTGTGTGTGAACCAGCCCACAAAGCTCCAGCATGGTGCATTACTCTAGGCATTTTGGGGAGCTCCAATTTTCATATTTAAACGTAAGCACATCAAGTTGATTTGGGAGACCTAGAATGTTTTGCTTTTTGTTGTTGGGTTGTTTTTTTTTTGCCTACCTGGACTTATGAAGTGAGTGTTTGTGGCAGAAAAATATGTAATGCTGCATTGAGCTTCTGACTGTAACTTCAGGTTGGCTGGCTGAAAGAGAGATGAGGTAGGCTGAGCTATTTTGAAAGGATATTTCCATTCACACTGTTGATTCTGAAACAAGACACGCAGGAGAGTCAGGAGAAGTCTCATGGAACTTACAAGCTAGAAGAAGAGTCTTTGAGTGGGATATCTTGTGTGCACAGTCCTTGGTTTCTTGCTTTGGAAGTCACCCACATCTCATGCTGCACTGCCATGGCAGCTGAGCACCACATGGCTGCTCACTCACCCCTCTCCCCTGGTGGCATGGGGAGGAGAATCACAAGAAAGAGGTAAAACTCAGTGAGCTGGGATAAGGACAGTTTACTCGGACAGCAAAGGAAGAGGAAAATAGCAACAGAAATACTTACAAAAGAATGTACAAAGCGGGTGATACACAATGCAATTTGTTCACTGCCCAGAACCCGCTGCCCAGCCCACCCCCCAGCAGTGACCCCTCCTCCCCGGCCAGCCCCTCTATATACTGAGCATGATGCCATGGTA
>VWZZ01005685.1:355502-374345 GCA_013399095.1 Psophia crepitans
CAGTCCCAGTTCCCTCAGCCGCTCCTCATAAGACCTGTGCTCCAGCCCCTTCACCAGCTTCGTTGCCCTTCTCTGGACACGCTCCGGGGCCTGGATGTCTTTCTTGTGGTGAGGGGCCCAAAACTGGACACGGTACTCGAGTTGTGGCCTCACCAGGGCTGAGTACAGGGGGATGATCACCTCCCTGCTCCTGCTGGCCACGCTATTCCTGATACAGGCCAGGATGCCATTGGCCTTCTTGGCCACCTGGGCACACTGCCGGCTCATGTCCAGGTGAGTGTCAACCAACACCCCCAGGTCCTTTTCCTCTGTACAGCTTTCCAGCCACCCCGCCCCCAGCCTGTAGCGCTGCCTGGGGTTGTTGTGGCCAAAGTGCAGGACCCGGCACTTTGCCATGTTGAACCTCATCCCATTGGACTCTATCTCCTTTGACTCCTGACCTAAGCATCCCATGGTAATTCCTGGACAATCCCAATCTTCTCTTCCCAGGCCTAGGAAGAAACTCTGTTTATTTGGACAGGTGATGTGGAGAACTGCTCTTGGTGACCCATCGTAGTGGGCTCCATGCCTTGACACCAGAGCTGATGTCTCTGCTGGGATAACTATAGGAGTGGTCTGGACAGGGTTTCTGTTCTTGGGAGTGCTCCTTTGTGGGAGCTTTTATCACATAACCTAATCTATAAAATTCTGTGCAGCAGGAAAAGTGGAAAGGTTTTGTTTGTTTGTTTGTTTGTTTGTTTGTTCACTGCAGGAAGCAACAGGCACTAACTGGAACACAGGAAGTTCCATCTCTAATATGTTGAAAAACTTCACTTTGAGGGTGACAGAACACTAGTACAGGCTGCCCAGAGAGCTTGTGGAGTCTTCTCTGGAGATATTCCAAACCCATCTGGACATGATCCTGTGCAACCTGCTCTGGGTGATCCTGCTCTAGCAGGAGAGGATTGGTCTAGATGATCTCCAGAGGGCCCTTCTAACTCCTACTCTTCTGTGATTCTGTGAAGGGAAGTTGCAACTTCAGGTCTATGTAGTTGTCCAGCTGGTCTGTTCTTCAGCTGCCGTGTCTCCTCCTGTGACCACTGCATAGACTCTGGAGACAATAGGTACTGTACTATGCTGTGTATGCAGAGTTGGATGGGTCAAAGGCATTTTTGCTAGTACTATAATTACAAAGAGCATTGACATGGAGTATGTGAACACCTCAGAATGGAAATGAAACCTTTTTCTCCAGGCCCCCAGCGGGGTGCTGTTCATCCAAGCAGCTGCTTTTCCTGAGAATAAATATGGAGATCATTAACTTGATTTAATATTCTTAGGAAAATATTCAAACTTTGTTCTACTTAGGAGCATCATGGTCAGTTTAGTGTTTCTGGAATTTGGACATGTAAGATTTCTTCTATTGCTCCACAGAAAAGGATTAATGGGCTAGTCAAGGTTGCTTGGGAAATCCTTTCGTGTGCCATCTTCATGGAGGTAACTTTGCAAAAGTGAGAATTGCAGTTACGTCTTCTCAAAGCTTGGTATTGCTGATATCACACCATTCTTCTGCCAGACTGCTTGAGACCTACATCTAGCCATCTGGCAGCATGCTGGGATGTTAAGTGATTGATTCAAGTGTGCTGGGGATGTACTTAGTACGGAGAAAAAAAAGTGATGGCAACACTGCTAATTCAGATGAATTTGTCCCCAGAATAAGACCAAAACCAGGGCACGTTCTTGCTGTGGAGGCTTCAGTAGAATCTGTTCACAGTGGCTGAAAGACAAATTCAGAATAAAAATATGGGCACAACGAAGGAAACTCTAACAGTATAGAAAATTAACCTCTGTTACAATTTATTGAGGACAGCAATGCCTTTCATTGCACAAATGCCAACTCAAGGTGAATTCAGGCATATGTTCCAGTCCAAGAAAGGATTTTGAGCCTGAAATAACACATATTGGGAAAATCTTACAGTGTGCATAATGCACAGGGTTGGACTAGATGATTATTTTTGCCCTTCAAGTCTGTGGATTTCACGTAGTTCCTGTCTGAAAGAAAAGGCTCCTTGTTAATGTGTGCCAAAGGTGTAGGGTATCTAAAGTGAGCACATGTGCAAATGCAAAATAGGAAGACTGTTTTCCATAATGGTTATGGGGTGGTAAAAGAGCAGCTGGTCTTTTCTGTGCTAGGATATTAAGACATGTTAAAAATACACCTTTCTCCATTGGCAAAGATAAAACTGTATGAGCTGCATAAAGAGGAAGCTAATGCAACGTTGTGATGAACAAATGCCAAGTGAAGGGAGGCAGAGAAAAGCAATAGAGAAGAGGTTTATAGACCAGAAGGGGATTTAGGACAGTGGAAAGCAGTAGAAAGGAAGAAGAGGTGACTGTGCTTGCAGAAGATGAAACTCTCTGATACAGTGTGGTACTTGTTTGTGCAGAGTCTCAATCACTAAGGAGAATTGGGTCACTTTTCTTTAAATTTTTTTTTTTTTTTTTTTTTTACTTCAGAGCATCATTTAAGATTCGCATGCCTGCTACATCACACGTACCTACTCAAGTGCCTTTCTCCATGAGAGAAATTGTATCTTTCATCAAGGTAATGTATTTTTTTAAAACTGTCAGAATCATTCCAATGAAGTGCATGAAGAAATCAATAGCAGAATTGTATTAAAGAAAAACCACAGCTTTGCTCACAGTTACAGGTTTCAAGTTCAATAACGTTGGACTTTAAAGAGAAGGAAAGAAATCTCCTTCATTTTTACTGTAATGCACTTAATGTACCATACAGAGAAGAATAGAAGTGCTGTCCAATAGACCCTTTGTGTTTTCCTCAACCTTTGCTATCAGTTTCCTTTTCCATTTCTTTTTAATTCTCCTTGTTCATTTTTTTTTTAAAGACCTTTCCACTGCAAACGAAGCTAATTCCTTGCAGTGGCACTGCACCAGATACCCCCGCATCCTGTCACAAACAATATCCGTGACGTTTAGAGAACTGTCTTTTATTTTGAAATATCAGTAGAAAAGGCTTTCCTGGTTCTGTTCTTTCTGAGATACTATAAAGAAAGATAAAAGAGTGGGTCAGTACCATAATGAGTACCTATTTTTCAAACATATCTGTTTGAACATACTGTTCTCACAGTGAGGAGAAGAACCAGATAAACAAGACGTACCTGCCTGCCTTGTGTCACAAATAAGACTAGTTATGGAGGATTATTTTCTTTGGGAATCCTTTTCTGTTGGAACTGAAGGACTGGCCCAAAACAGCTGCTGGTTTTTGAAACTGTTTTTAACTACCTAGCTACTGTTAAGCTTAGTTATGTTGTCCTCTGTATTGGTCTCTTTTGGTGTCTGTAAGTCGTCATCTTCCATCTAAATCTACTTCAGGCAGTCATATATCACAAGCTTCCTTTGAACTGAGCCGCCTTTTTTCCCTTGCTGTCTTCGAATACTCCTCCCACTGACAGCTAGTCTTTCTTTACATTCTTTTTACATTGCTTTGCGTGGGTTTTTCTGCCAGCTAACTCTCACAGAGAGTTTTGCTTTCTGATTTTAAATAGCACGTCTAATAAATAGTAAATACTTTTCTGGTTAGGGGGAGAGGATTTCTGCCAAGGAGCAGACAATTGCCTGCATCCTTACAAAGACTTAAGCCAGGTTTTAGGTTCACGTGATCTGACCACCTCTATGGTAATGAAATGCATAGTGGTTTACTTACTCTTCCCTCTTCCACTCTAGTTGAAAGCTGGTTACTCCCTACCAATAACAAACTGTGATCCAGTTTCCACATGAAAATCAGAGTGTCTGTGAATACTTACAAGAATGTGAAGGACCTGATGTCCTGGGAGACCATGGCTAGTAACACTGACTGACAATATAGCCTCGTCTCCTTCTGCTCCCATGTCCAAAAATTAAAAAAAAGTTGCTGATGAACGCTTATTTTTCCCTTCACATGCACAATGCTAGTGCTTTTAGCCAGTCTGTACTAACTTCTACCACTTCTCTCTTCTTTGTGGACTTAGACTGGGTAGAGGTCTCCAGTTTCTGCCTGAGATTCGCAAACTGGTGAGCAAAGGAGCAGCCATGCTGGCTGAAAGGCTGCTGGAAGGCTCAGCTGTGGGAGGAATGAAAAATATGAAAGGATGTTTGTTTTAGGTTAGGGGTAAGTCTAAGGCCTTTCTTAGGGAGCACACACACACACATATACACAAAGAAAAAAAAAGATGGAAATAATAAGCAGTCAATACACTAATTAATCTCCTTTTGAAAAAGGACACTGTTTTTCCATGTTGGCCAAATAGCGATTTTACTAGTCAAGATCTGACAGGTCAAGCACATTAGCTTTTTTTTTTTTTCTTTTTCCTTGAGATAAGGGCAGCTTTCACACCCGGAGATGCTTATTGCCCCTCTCTCGTGTGTTAGGTCACTCCGCTGTCATTGCAATCTCTGAGGTGAGAGCAGGTGAAGGGAAAAGGAAGGTCAGACCTGCGGGAGAGGCAAACACAGCCTGTGCTTGGAGAGGGGGCTGTAACGGGATGTGGTTTAAGGGGGCTGCTGAAGTCAGACCTGATGATGAGGGAAACACTGGAAGGGTCTATGGCAAAGGCTTGTGGAAAAATGGAATGGAAGGAGGAAGAGGCCTGGGGCAGGGCAGTGTCTGCTAGAAACCCTCTATTGGTATTGCTCTGCTGTGTTCTTAAGGGCATGCCAATCATAGTTTGTCAAAGGATGAAGGCATGAGGGATGACTCTTTATTGATCTTGTGGAAAGATTTATGAGGAAGACATGGTAGTCCATGTCAAGTGCAGGGCAAGTCCATTTGCGTTATACATCTCTTGTTTGAAGCCACATCTGATGGCTTGGCAACTTCTCCTGTTTTCTCCGTTCGGTGCTCTAACGAAACGGTGTGGACAAGTCCTGGGTCTGTTTCCCTACTTACTGTTGTCCTGACAGAGCACTTAATGCACATCCATGTCTATTGCATTTAAGAACATCCCCCCAGTGTCAGCCTCTTGAATATATTGGGGGACTGAAATCCATCACGGTCTTCCACCTCCACTTGCTCTTTCACACAAGTACGCTGTCCGCTGGTTTAGCGCTGTGTCAAACATTGCCACATCTCTGCAGCTTTACAACAGGTAGCAGCAGGCTGCTCGCTGCTGGTTTGCACGATGCCTTGTGTGAAGAGGCTTTTCACACCTGCCCTGAATGCTACCTGTCCCGAACTAAGTAAATATTAACAACTGGGAGAAGGGGCAGGGTGCAACCATTACCAGGAGGGTTCAAACGCTCCGGCAGCTCGGCCTGGTGTGGTAACGTATTAAAATACTATTTATAAGACTTCCATAGTCTGTCAGATCCTCTATATTTAAAAAATGTGGGATTAGAGACAAAAGTTATTTTCAGAAAGCATCTGCTGTAAACAAAAAAGTGCACGTGTGCCTGACTGCATATAGTAGATACACACAAATTATGAGAGTACTGCAAAACCAGCTAGATTTTATGTGTGGATAGAGACCATTCTCACAGTCTGCGTGTGCACACACACACATCTAAATAGTTTACGCAGTGGCATGAGATCTCTTTTGATGCTCGGTACTTTTCTGATTTTCAGTAGTTTTTTTCACACAGACACGGTTCCAAGAATATAAGAATTTGTGGTAAAAATTGCGTCCCTGGGTAGTGGAGTTGTACAGATGCTGTTAATGCCTTGGTGTACCAACAAGCCTTGTGAACACGAGCTGGAATTGCTGTATCTGAACAAATTTTTTTCACTAGTTACAGCATATTTCCCTAAATACTACTGTTTTTTAGACCACTAAATGGTTGTAGCTGTGTTTTGTCTACTCAGGCATAGCTACACTAGCATACAACTTTCTCAATGCTTTACAGGTATGGAATTAGAACTTTTTGAATTTGAATTTAAATAATTTTTCATGGTCCACGGCATTCTTTCTTTTTTCTTTTTTTTTTTTTTTTTCTGGGTCCAGACACATTTTTTCCTGTGTTTCCCTCATCATTTTGCCAGCATTTGGCGTGTCTCAAGGGAATGCATAGCCATTGTTACCAACTTTTCAGAGGTGTTTCAAACACAATGAAAACTAAAATGAAATAATGAGAACATTTAAAGGTGTGAGTAGGATGAGGGTTTAGCAAGTATAGCCACATACTGGAATTTTAAAATACCTCTTCGTACTCAGCTCCTATGAGTTGACAATGGGCTGTGTGTACACTGAATTTTGTAGGTAGCTATCTGATTCTGAGAAATAGCTCTGACAAAAGCAAACTGCAATGTTTCACTCAAAATACAGTTCCTTTGAGGTACACACTGTTTCTCTCTCTCTGATGCCAAAGCAGGGGTTTTCAGACTGCTTTTGCTTTTATAAGCTCTCTAGATATTTTCCGTGAAAGCACTCCATACCAAAATTTACAAGAACAGATTCATTCTTTTTTTCTTAGTTGCATTTCACAAAGGACTTCTGCAGTCTGATCATCCCAGTACAGAAACTCTGACTCACTGAAGTGAGTGAGCATCAAGAACCAAACGTCTTTAACCTTTAATGGATTTGGACCTAAGTAGGAACTTTCAGATAGGAATCTGCCTTCAGCAAGAGCTGAACTCTTTCAGATCTTCAATGTGAGCTGTGACCATCCAGTAAGAGAACCAGAAAGGAAGGTCAAATTATTCTGCAATTCCAGGTTTGGGCCCCACTATAGTTATGAGTGATGAACACCAAAAGACAGCCTTTTTTCCCCTGAAATCTATATGAGTTTGAGAGGAATGCCTTTAAATATGAATGTTTTCTCAGGCCAGGTAACATTAAAAAATGCACAATCAGTTAAAAGGTAGGAATACTGCATGAGCTGAGAATTGTTGGTATGCTTGTAAAACTAATTCAGATTTCAAAGTTTCTGTGCTAGTCAAAGAGCCCCAAATGGGACTTACGGTAGCAACTGCAGTTTATTTTCCTCTTTTGCTTTTCTCAAGTTGATGTCAAACAATTGAAAGATGAACATGAATTAATTGCATTTTTACTGTAGCTACATAAAGAGAGAGAATTAGTCTCCAAACCAGTAGTCTGAAGTGTGCTGCATTTGAGTCATTCTGATCTGCTCTATGTGAATTTTTTGGGAGACTTCTTAATTTAGTGCCTGAGCCAATTCAAATCATAGTGGTACAGAGGCTGCTTTCATAATGCAGCATCCAGGTGTCTTTGGCAAAGTCCGCACACTAACAATTCAGTTCCACTTTTCTATCATACATGTTCTATAAACCATTTATAAAAAAAAAATCAATAATTTTTAAATCTTTTTGTCCAATACAGCAAAACCAATTTGTACCCTTCATGGTCTGACAGGTTAATTTTTATTTCTGAAAGAAAAAGAAAATGCTCAAATCCTAAACCCAATCTTGAGTTATACAATTGTTAAAAAGCCTTAGAAATTAGCAAGCAGCTTTTAGAAATGTTTAACTTAAAAAACAGCCAGGAAGGGATGGTGTTTTTTTTTCTTTTACATTTGTTTAAAAAAAATTATATTCCCTCAAAATGAGACCTTTGTGCCAAGTTTTATTCTGGAGCACAGCTTTACAGCTGAGCTAAAACCCCCTATAATAGGAGAAAAGTGACAGACCCTTAACTATAGTAGCATGAACAGCACTGCTATAATTCCTGGGTGAACTTTGTCCCTGGATGTGTGTTTTTGGAGTGTGCCGGGGTGACATTCAGCCTCTACATTCATTTTTATGATAATTCAGAGTAAATTGTGGTGCAATAAACTCTTCAAGCCTGTCTTTCTTGTGAAAGCCATGAATCAATCAGCTGCAGGCTTTTTTGGGTCTTTTCAATGTATAGTGATCATTTAGATTTGACATGCATTGTGAGACCTTGGCTTAGCTCCTCTCTATGGTCTGTCATTAATTCCAGCCTTTACTGTTCTGAAGTACAGTGAAGGATGACTGAGAAATCATTGCCCCTCTTCAGCTCTGTTATTGCACAAAATAGCAGCGCAATAATTTTTTGTCAATGTTTTACTCTAAAAGCTTTCTACATCAGTTTTGAAAAGGAAGCAATAAAGCCCATTCAATGGTATGAATAAAAATCCTTTGAGGTTTAGGCGCAGGGCTGCTTTTCTTCAGCTGGTAATCAAATTGGAGCTAAAATGAAATTGAGTTTTCTTATGAAAATAGCCTTTGTTGCTGGGAAGGCTGGTAATTCATAAACAATAACCTGCTCTTTTGTGTGGATAATAATATATTCATGTTCTTTCAATAGGGTAAAAGCCAGACCTAGTGCATTATGGTACAGTAAAAATAGCAGAAGGAGCTTGCTGGAATAATCTTGAAGAAGAAATGTAGCATTCGGTGACTTAAGCTTTCAGCTCCTATCTGAAATTGTACTTTGCTTTTATTTGCGAGCCGGGTTTCAGTTGTTGATTTGTTGCCGCTATACAATATTTGGTTAATTGTGGAAGATCTCAAGCTGTGCTCATCACTGCTCCTGCGAAGGCTGCTGCCAGCTGCTAGAAGCAGAGCCTGCTGCTACAGGATGTACACTATTCACAGGAGCAGCCTCTCAGCGCTGATTATCACTGAAGAGTTCCCCGCTCTCCATCACTCTGCGCCCTGCACGCAACCGGACTGCCGAGCACGGGGAGGTAGGCTGCCTGCCCTCTCTTTAGGGTAAGGTTAAAGGCGTGCAGCGGGGCTGCGGAGAGCGTGGTGGGAGAACTTGGCTGGGGATTTTTCCAAGCGCTGGTGGGGAAACAGGCTCCCAGCCCCCGGGAGAACGGTGCGGGCTCAGTCACTTTGGAGCTGAGCAGGGGCTGGAGAAGGATGAGAGGGGCAAGGAGTGAGGATTTCCATGTGCACCTTGGAAATGTTGCCTCAGGGTTCGGTGTTTTTTTCTAACTAGCTGGGCAATCTTTTGGAGGCTTGGTCCGGCCCTGGTGCTTGTTGGTGTTTTGGGGGTACCTTATTGTCACATCTGTGTTTTGCAACTCGATGCTAAAGGTCTCTGTACGGGTGGAGGATGCTCCCCAGAGAGCTTGTATGAGCAAAGGCGAGAGGCTGGCAGAAAACTCTGGGAGCATGTCCTGTCTGCAGTGACTCTTTTTCTTTGCCTCAGCCCGCAGGGAGTAGAGGGTAAACTTCAGTCTGAGCACCTGAAATTACCTCCCGCCCCCTCCTCTCCATCAGTGTATGCTTTTAAATTGTTGATAGCTTCGATAGTCTTGAGCTCTGAGTGGTGATAAAAAAAATTGCTTGCAGACACAGGCATACAAAAATGCTGATTTGGGGTCTGTTTACGTGTAAGATGCAGACCTGATCAGTCTCACCAACACTGAGGTGAGAGATTGCTTCAGGATTTAGTTTAATTTTGACCAGTCTCTCTGCCTGGGTGACAGGAGTAATACTAAAACCACTCGTCAGAGTGCTTGGGCAGATGCAGCATGAGACGTGATAGTAGGTCAAATCTGTGCCATTACTTGTGGATTTCGGTTGCAGGGAGGACTAGAGGACAGACCGTGTCTTGGTGGCACGTCAGAAGCAGCTTTGCACAGAGCTTTCTTACAGTGAAAGGGTTTGTAATCCAGATTCTGCAAAAGCCACTCTTTTCAACTGAAATAAGGAATGGATTAATACCAGAGGGTTTGTTCTCCTTAGAAACTTTCCCAAGGCTTCAGAAAAGTTTTTTAAAAATCCAAATCAGAGTATACCCTAGGCAGATACAAAGTAAATGAGAATGTAAGGTGGAAAGACTTACAATGGGGATTATTTTCTAAGTAATATTGAAGTTTGATCTGTGCCATATGTAAGGCTGTCTTGAGGCAGTCGCATAGGTTTTTATTCACTTTTAACGGTGAAATTACATGCTTAACAAAAGGAACTTTTAAAGGCACAGTGGTAACTGACAGTCAAAGCAAGATATGTCATTATCCAATTAGTACACACAAGTGTGTTTTTATTATTCACTTAACATACCTCTGTGTTTGGCTCTCAGAAATAAGATGTTTTATTTCTCAAAGTGTTTTAAGACTGGTATGTGGTTTACTGTTGTAATTGGAGTAATATTTTTGCACATTTCATGTATTTATATCTTTGTTGCTCATTGGATTATCTCTCTTTAGAAGAAAATTTCCAAAATGAAAAATTGTTTTTGTGAGTAAAATCTGGTTAGACCAAATGCAGTTTTCTTCACAACTGGAAAATCTGCTTTATAGTGCATCCAAAGTTGAATTGAGATAAATAATATTGCTTGTGTTTAAAAGAATGATGATACAACTAAATTTTCAAGTGAATGAGTTTTCATTTGAACGAAATGTATGTTAGCATATAATAGAGCATTTGTTGGTACTTGCTAATATGAGAACAGAGAGTCTATTCAATAGAACCACCCTTTTTGTTTTCTTGAAAAAGAAACTATCTAGCAATATGTTGTTAGCTTTTGTTTCACTGGGAGACTAGTTAACTGACTGAGGTGGTGGTGATTTTAGCTTTTTAATTACTGGCTTAGCAGAGTTACCGTACATTGTATTATCAGAGTTCTTTAGAAGCAAACATTTGGGTTGTAGTTGGACGGTCCTGTTATCCTAGCACCAAATAGGTCAGATAGGTATAATAAGTTTTCCAGAGAATCCACGTTGTCTACAGCTTTAGAAAGAACAGTTTTGCTTCTCTTGCTATATTTAAATAAGATTTCGTGGACATGTTTGAAGTGGAATATGTTTCTGATGTTGGATTCACCTTTGTCATGGAAATGCATGCTTTGTTCTGGGAGTCATGCAGAAAGGATGCTGCACTTAGGTGTATGGTGCTCTAATGAAGCTCTGGTATGCGCCAGAATGTGCTTGTTGAAAGCAAACAGTCTTTAAATCTCACTAATGTTAGGTGTTTCCCATAGTGATAACACCAGAGTGGGACAGCTGTATACTAAAGAAAGTATAAGCTTTGCATGAGAGAACTGCTAGTGTGTCTCGTGCCCAAGTACTGTTCTGTTATTTGGCAGAATTATGAATTATGGATAATTACCCAGCAGTGAATCACTCAAAGACCTCAAAACTAATTTCTTGGTTCCTATGTCAGACTATAAATATAAGTAAACATGATGTTTGCCCATGTTAACTTGATGTACCACTGTAACTCACGGAAGTAGATATTTGCAATTGCAATTAGCATTTTTAAGTTCACAAGGGAACGCATTTCCAGTCTACGCAGTCATAAATCACATACTACTTATTACAACACACAAATTGAATTTGTCTATTGTTGACAAAGTTGGTTGAACGATGCACTATACATTTGCCTCGAAATTTTAAGTATCTGCTGATGCTGGAGCATAAATTCTTTACTGAGTATGTAGGATTTCCCTACACGTGTAAGGCAAACAAGTTGATCGTAGTTATTTTGAAAAAAACCCCCAAGTTCCAACAGCTGCAGACAATAAGGTAATCAATAGCCCTCAAAACCTGTAGTCAAAAAAATGTTTATATATTGAGTTTTGGCATATTTTACTTAATGAATGCATGCTACCACTGGAAAAAACCCCGCAATGCTGACCTTTAAGACAAGAAAGCAAACAAAGTGAATTAAGATCTAAATTAGTCTAATGGGAGAACTTTGAAATGTATTTTTACACATTGCCTTTCTCTGTACTAACTGTGTTTAAATTTTTCAGCCCTGCTTTTCAAGTCGTTTGGGGTCACCTCAGCTGGGTTTGCACCTAGTTGTTTGGTTTTTTAAAAAAGAGTATTCAGTAAAGGCATATCTGGATAATGTATTCACATTAGAATTCTGATGTTAGAATAGATCTGACACCAGACCGATCTGATAGGCTTTTAAATGCGTAAAAATAATACTTTAGAAGAAAAATTTATTAAAGGATTCTTACCAATAATGATGTTAATGAAGGTCACAAATTGCAACCTGTATCATGTGGGTGAATGCCTGTAGAGTGCTGTTTCATGGACCCTCCTGCTTTTACTCTTCTGATTCTTATGTTTGCTTAAACTTCGTAGATTTTAGTTAGATGCTTTATGTACTCCTTTATGTAAATTGCAGAGATAAAAGTTCAGAGCAGCACAAAGTGTCAATAATCCATGTCTGTCTCTACTTCAGCCCTTGAAAACTAAGAGCTTGTTTACGGGCGACTTTTTATTTTCTACTAAAACATAAGATTAGCAGATTTCAATTCTTATTGCCTCCTCAGCTTTCAATGCACTCTGCCTTATCGGTGTACTTGAATCCACATGGAGCATATAAAATGAAAAGCTTCAAGTATTTTTATGAAGACATCCAGGAAGAGCTCTGTGAACAAGGCTTTGCCCTCAATGCGCAGGCTTTGAATTGTCAGCTGTTACAAACACACCCGTACTGTCTCATTCTGAAATGTGGCCAGAGAAAAGAGCAGATCTCTAACATGTGTGGTGCTTTCTTAATGCAGCTATTTGAATATCAATATTTTGCTTTGAAATAGGAATCTATTTTATGAGGAGAGCTGGTCCCTCAAGTTTTCTGTGTGTGTGATGCCCTGAAAGTAACATTATTTTACAGCGTAATTCAGCTCATTTTACCAGGGATGTTCGTAAAGACAGTTGAAACAGCATTTTTCTGCTTCGAAGCTCTCAAGTACAGTACAAATAAGTCAATAAAAGTAAAATATTTTGCTGGCAGTCAGGTGACTCAAGGGGCTTCAGAGTTAAAAGAAAGTAGGGGGTCCCACTTTAATAGCCTTTACGGGTTTAAAATGGGATGGAAAGAAGCAGAGGAAAATCACCTAAACTGTGGGCTAAAGCAAAATTCCTGCCTTTGCTGTTACAAACGTGAAGCCCAGCTCCTAACTCCCCACTGTCTGGTGCTTTGCACTTTCTCTGGTGGTTTCACAAAGTAGGTAAAAAACGGAGGTTGAGATGGCAGCTGCATTGCAGTTCAAAGCCCAGGGCATCCTCCAGGTTAGATTTTAGAAGTGGGGTGGGAGTGGAGGAAATGGTAGCTGGGCACAGCAAGTCTCTGGGGCCACGGGCAACCCCACGACATCAGTGGTGTAAAGGTAAGAAAAGTGCCCGCTGCAACCGTAGGGAGTTTTAAGTCACTTTGCACAGCTGTGAAGAATCAGGCTCAGATATTTAAGGAAGTAAATTCTTGATCAAATGATCTCTAAAAATATTTCCAGCATCTTCTCTGATGCCACCAGCCAGAGAGAATACATGTTGCAAAATCAGACCAACACTTATTTGGTATATTGAGTATGTGTAGTGCCGAGGGGAGGGGATAGAAACTGGCAGTTCTTTGGAATCTGGAGAAGACTCCCACACAGCATGAAAAGTTGGGTTTTTTTAACTAAATTTACTTGTGTCTTTTTGATAGTATTTTTTTTTTCTTTCCTTTTTTTTTTTTTATCCATGCAATTTTTTTTCATCACTGGTTTTCTTACCTTGCCACAAAATAATTTAATCTTCTTCTAGTTTTAGCTTATCATTGCTAAAAGCGCTGGTCCTGATTTCCCCAGAGCATTCCATCACTTACAAATCTCTGTAACTAATTTGAAATCAGATCTATGCCAGTGTGAAAGTGATGGGAAACACTGGGAAATCAGGTCGGCTCACAGGGTAAAACGCTGGCTTTGTAAAAGTTTTTCCGATCACCTTTTTTATTGTCAAATGTAAAAACATTGAAGTTAAACAACTTTTCTGTTTTGCTCCCTAAGCCAGCCATGTTTGCTAGCATTAAGGTAGTCTATGGAAAAAAATCACATTAACCCTGCCACACTGAAGCCAGTGAAACAGCAGCCATCTCAGAATAATTGGAGCAAGAAGTGATGCATCCACTACCTAGTAACATAGCAAAAGGAAAACTTTTAAGATCAACCATTTTTCAAGATGTTATGGGTAATCAGCTTCATGGTCTAGGCTTGACAGCACATCTGAAGTACTACACAGCCACTCGCAGACAATTAAATAGCCTTTTTCTGTACACTGCTTACACTGAAGAAAGAGCATAGCTTATACTTCTACCAATCAGCAAAGACCCAAAACTTACAGAGAGTTACAAAAATGTAATTTCAGTCTTCCTGGGAAATGGAACATCCAGCTGCAAAGCATTTTTACAGTATGTCAAATACTTCATATCACATAGCAGCTAGTAAGACATGTCTTGATTCATCTGTTTGAGAGCTGATTTCCAGTGTCGCTTTGGAGCTGGTCTTAATCTTTCATCAAGGCCTTTCATAGAAGTTCTTAACCATATTGGAAATGTGAATATGTTGCTTTTGAGCCATATTGGAAATGTGACATTATGTTGCTTTAATTGAGAATTTTTAACAAAATCAATGCAAACACGCCAATAAATGTTAAAATAAAATGGTATTGGACTCTACATTTGCTTTATTAGGTTTTGTCGCAAATACATAAAATGGATAATGGACTACTGATTAACACTTCATAAGCTGACATAACTGTACAGAAGCCATTAGAATAATTTGAAAGTTTGTAAGAAGACCCACTGTGATGAGTTTTTAAAGCAAATTGAATAGTTTTAACAGGTCTTCAAACCAGAACAGTAATTTGAATGACACACTACCGCCTGTTGTAGTAAACAAAGTATTGCAGCACTTAAATCAGCTAATACTCTGGTTAGTCCAATAGAATAAGAATATGAGAGTTCAGTTACTCAGAATTAGCAGTATGCTTCAGACACTTTGACATTGCTGGCACCTTTGTCAATCTCGAGGTTTGAGTGCAGATGTCCTGGGTTGAATGGATATAGAAGGTCCAGTTGATTTGGATCTCTAATCTAGTGAGAATCTCATCATTTAAAATTTGAGAAGACCATTTTTTGTCTTATATTTGCTAAGAAAGCACATTTTGCTTGAGATTTCACCTCCATATCTGAACAGTAACCTAACCCAGGACAGACCAGCATTTTTGTGGTCCCAAGTGGAAAGAACATCCAACTTTCTAAGTGTCTGAATTTTTATCCTCCTGAAAAACTGTGCTTGAGTCAACTTTTTGATGTCAACCCACATCAGTACATCACCTTATAGAAATTCTGTCTGGTTAGGTATTTGTAGTAAGGCTTGTATAAGTAGGAGAAATAGGGCATTGATCCTCTTTCAGTATGCTGCTTAACACTGAATGCAGACCTTAGAAAGATGAACTTTGCAGTTATTTTAAAGCTAAAAACAAAGTATTTAATTTAGTAAGAGAGCTTACTATTTGGAACACTGATTTCCTGTTGTCCTTAGAGATCAAGCTTTTGTGTGTGTAAAGGCTGCCTTGGATGGCAGGACAGCAAAAGGAAAAATATTGTTCAAAGAGGCAAAGAGTCTTTAAGCTGCAAGAGCCTGTGGTTTCAAAATAATGGCCTGTCTGAAAGTAGGGGTGTAGCTGTGTGTAGAGAACCTGAACCAGGGGACACTTATGGTGATGAAAGGCTGCTGACAGTTCCATCCAGAAGCCACTGTAGAACCTGGCAATGCTCATATGCACTGTGAACTTTTACAGACTTCCTGACATATTTTCGGAGAACGCCTTTTCATGGGCATCACACGGTACTCTGTGGATGTGCTGTGTGCTTCTGAAGGCTGTCTGTACTTGGTGGGGTTGAATGTGCTAAAGCAGAGTACTCTGTTACATCCTTCATCATATCAATAACGCGTGGTCTGCAGTGCAGACTTGGGCAGGTAGTCAGCGACCTCTTATTGCTGCGCAGTTTGTGACTTGGATCTGGCACTGGTAGGGATAAGGAAATTCCAAAATACCACTGAACAGAGCATGAAAGACTGTTTAGGCTTTATTCATTTTTCAGATATCTGGGAGAGGGTGATAGCTGCTGTACAAAACTGACGGGGAGCGAAACCCTTGCATTAGTGGATTCGTCTCTGTAGAGAGCATTAGGCTTGCTGTTTGGAAGGATGGATCTAACTGCATCTTTTGTGTTGTAAAAATATATGTGATTCTAAAGCCTATGAGCTCTTTTCCTTTTTCAGCTTGGGAAAGTCACCAGTGACTACTTTCCTGGGTAATGTTGACAAACAGAAGTGCTCTGAGACTAACTGTTCATAAGGGATAGCTCATGGCACAATCATACGTGGTGATAATTTACAGCTGCTCTCCTTTCAGGCTGGATATGACTTAGAAACCCAAGGATAGAAGGATATTTGCTCAGTTACTAAGCTCTAGCACTGGTCATGTGTCATAATGACTGTTATCTGGAAACTACATTTCTATTCTGAACGCCCAGGGGACATTACATTTCCCACGATTCTCATTCTGCGAGAGGGAGAACTACCTGCTAGCTTTACACAATAATGTTTCTCTCAGTAGATGAAGGGCTAATGTCCTATCCTCCGTTGAAGTCGATTGTGAAAAGCAGCAACAAGGGCTTGCCAGCTCTTTTTGGTAATGTGTCATGTGGATGCTGACCTTGCGTGGCCGTGGCAGCGGCATTGCATCATCTTTTGCTTTGGGGGTGGGTGGAGGAGACTGGTTGGCTGCACGGCAGTCAGCATTCCCAGGAGGCCACCGCACGTGTGGGTTGTGCAGAACATAACAGTGTGCTGCTCCTCTCCTCACTGCACCCTCCCCACACAGGACCTGCCTTCTGGCACATGGAGGGAAACTGATGCTCGTTTAGTTTGTGCTGGATCCTTAAATGAAGAGAAGAAAATGCTGTCAGGGGTTACTCCTTTTTAATATTGAGGAAGAAGAGAGGAAAGCGCTGTGTCTCTTTCTTTTTCTGCCTGAATTTCACCCTGGGGAAAGGAAAAGCCAGCAAGCAGAGAGAAATTTGTCAAAAAGAAAGCAATCACCTCTCTAAATCAGGATGATCCCTTCCTTTTCCCGTGCTCTCTCTTCTGTTGCTGGCTTTACTCTATTTGCTGGCAAGGAAGTTTTGGGATTCTTTGAGCTGCACAGAGATCAGCTTCTTTTCATGCTCAAGCTTCTTGCTTTTAGCAGAGGAAGAGGACAAGTCTCCACATTGTTTTTCTCTCCTTTAAATCCTGCTAATTCTTCTTAGGCCCTTAGGCTGTTGACAATCTTGTAACCACTCTAAACTTGTGCTGTGTCATCTCTAACCTGCTTGGAAGATGCTGCAATTTGGGGCTCTGCAGTCACACCGACAGAGCATCTTTAACTTCTTTGACATATTTGTGGGCATGAGCTTCTGGACTGTCTTCAGCTGTTCATTGACAGCAAGAAGAGAGCTTTTCCATCGTACTGACTCATACTCTCATGAAGGATGGAGCTCTGCAAATGCTGGTTCCTACCTTGTACAGGGCCGTGGAACCGCAAGGTATCAGGTTCAGGATGTTTAGCTTACTCACACGATGCAAAGGCCCTTGTTTCAATGCAGGTACAGGTTAAGCATGTCTACTGTTAAGATGCTATTGAGGCTGAAACACAATTCAGTACTTCAAGCAAACACTACGCGTGTTTCAGCAGATGCATCTGGTAGATCTGCGAGCACACGGGGCTTTGAAGTAAGTTCCAATAAGAAAGACGATCTATTAAATCACCTAATACTTCTTTGAATGAACAAAGCAACCGAATGGGTTATCTGCAGAAAGTTTAACAGGGAAGTTGTTTGTCATGTGATGTCTATCAGAAACTGAGCACTTGGGGAAATCTCTAAATCACTAGTCCTGCGGTACTATTTTCAAACCTGTTTTTCACAAAAAGATGTGTCTAAGCATCAGAAGCATCTTTGGATTTCTGTCAAGCCACCCAGCAGGGACGCCAGATGGCTCACAGAAGCAATAGGAAAGTTATGTTTTCCCCATATGCCTATTTTCACTTTTTAGTACCAGATTCATGTTATTCCCTAAACACTGTGAAGACTTAAATACAGCTGAGGATGAACTTAGTGTCAAGGGGGCAACTTGTTGGTAATGCCAGTAAAAATGTGGTGCCCATTGGGAGCTCAGGAGGGATTATGAATAAGTATATGACTGTTACTGGATTCTAGCACCTATACACATGTATGTGACACACTCAAGGCACAGGCATGGTCTCCAGTGTCTCGTAGTCTGTCAGAGAGCCTTCTTGCTCATTACTGGTTGCACACTTCCTCCTCTCCAGGCCCTGGGTTACCGCATGGTTTGTGAAACATCTGTGGATACTTGCTCTGTAACTAACACGAAGGATGTGTTGGGAGCTGAGAAACTTATTTAAGATACCTATCTAAGAAAGACAAGATAAAATCTTTAAAATTGCTTTACAGGTGGTAGGCTTGTCATTTCTCTTAACTGAAGTATGTAAATGAAGTATCCTAACAGAAGTGTCACCTCCTTGGAGATGTTTCATGTTATACCAGTAACTTCTTTTTGCTTCACTGAGGAGTAAATCTGCTCACTTCCTGTCATTGATTGGTGTGCATTTGTCAATGAAAAATGTTTTTTCCAATGAACCATGTATATTTCTGTAATCAAAATTACCTGATGCAAACAGCTAAAGGGCATAGACATGTGTATCTCCTAGCTTATCCGTGATTGAGAGTGGATGCTCTGGTGACCTTCTACTTTGGAAAGAAAATAGATTTGTGCAAATGATTCCCATCAGTTTTATTCTCTATCTGTGGTTTTCCCCTGTACGTTGAAGCTAAGTGGTATTGCCATGTTTTCACACATATTAATCTGATGGTCTTAACTTTTTAATCATTTCTCTATGAAATACTCATGATGAAACCCAGCAGCAGTTAGAGACAATTATCTGTGGCTTGTAAATGGAGGTGTGTTACAACCGACAGTAGGAATATTCCTGAAGTGTTCTTATTTTCAAGTCAGTGTAAGATTAAACAGAATAAACCACTTGATCCAATGATGATAGTTTAATAGATGTTCTAATTAAAGATAGCCAATTTTGATA
>VWZZ01005685.1:374512-390425 GCA_013399095.1 Psophia crepitans
AGAGGAGAGGAGAGGAGAGGAGAGGAGAGGAGAGGAGGGGAACTATTTCAGGTGGAAGGGATCTGCAATGATCATCTAGTCCAACTGCCTGACCAGGTCAGGACTGACCAAGTTAAACCATGATATTAAGGGCACTGTCCACATGCCTCTTAAACCCTGGCAGGCTTGGGGCATCAATCACCTCTCTAGGAAGCCTGTTCCAGTGTTTGACCACCCTCTTGGTAAAGAATGCTTCCTAATGTGGAGTCTATCCTCCCCTGGCACAGCCTGGAACCATTCCCATGTGACCTATCACTGGATACCAGGCAGAAGAGATCAACAACTTATTAAAAAATATTAGTAATTGCAATACATTACTTGCAAAGACACTCCTTTGGGAAGTATAGGTATTCCATATTCTGTTGTAATTATCAGAGAAAGATAATATCCACACAATCTGTAAGATGACACAAAAAAAATATTGAGGAATATATGAAATACTCTACTTGGGGTCCTATCTCTTTTCGTCTATCTTTATAAACACCTCCATTTAACTGCAGCAGGACCAGCATCTTCACACTTACAAAACAACATGGAATTTCATTTCTTATGCCTAAGTGTTTCAGCAGATACAGTGTTTTGTTTTCACAAACATTTGAAAATGCAATGTGAACATGTTCTGGACAGGGATATTTGACAGTATTATCTCAACTATATGAGTACTTGTGTAGTGTGCTGTTACCGTGTTTTTTAAGAATTGTTAGAAAACTTGGGTTTACACTTGTAGGCAAATTTTTTAATCATTTCAAACGTACATAGAGTTTCTGTACAGATGATCTTTGCTTATAAATACTGATCTTGATAACAAAGGAGAATTACTGCTTGTAACATCTGCTCTCTACCTTTGCACGATAGCTCATTTGTATTTGGTTTTGATTTATATGAACAGCACTTGTTAAAATTTAGAAAATTACTTGTGAAAACCATCCACTTGAAAAGTCAGTATTAATTTTAAAATGGAAACAGCTTAATTGTTTGTCTTAATTATTTTTTTTCAGTAGCAAAGGGAATGAATTCATTAGGCACATTATACTTCAGTTCTGCAAACACTTGACTTGGTTTTTAGCCCATGAAGAGTCGTGATGAGTGATGACTTCTCTTTGTTCGGCACAGGAACCTGTTTGCCAGCCCGAGGACTAATTGCCTGCTCTAATGTCTCAGCTGAAGGTAGCAGAAAGTTTGCTCACTGACAACTGCTGAAATGAAGCTTTCTTTTTCATCATCAGTTTTTATTTTTTTCTGCAAATGCAGTGTGTTGTAAAGATTAATAAGCCATTCATAGATTTCTCTCAGGTACCAATCACTCTTTTATATGAAAGGCTTCTATCAGTTCCTCTTACAGGGAAATTTCCTTGCCATTATATGGTAGCACATGAGCTGTTTCAATGATGCATGAAGCAGAGTTCACCTAGAAACAAAATCATGGCCTATCCATGCAAAAGATTTTCAAAACTCAGCACTGCAGACAAAATCCCACGAGCCCTTGAGCCCTGAGGCTAGTGCTATGGGATATTCTACACCCATGGGGTTTTTTAAAAATACAAGAAATCTACCCCAAGACTCTTCAGTAACAAATGGCAATTGCCAGGTATTCACAATCAGGGTGCCACACATGCCTGTCGTGGGACTCAACCTGATGAATGTAAATTATCATAAATATTTCATAGAAATATCGTAGATGTTAACTGAAATATTTAAAAGGTATATCATAAAAAATTATAATCATAATCAAGACTGCTCATTTTATGGGTTATGACTATATTCTTATGTCCTTCATTTTGTGTTTAATAGACCAAGATTGAAAGTTGATGAATAGGGAATTGTACATGCAGTACAGAATATTTGTGCAACTCCATGAATTAAAGTTTTATTAAAATTTACATAAAAAGTTGGTAAAACCATTGTTGCTGTACTGCTGAGGCCACCCAGCCAGTTGCTGGTGTGTGTGGGAAGACAGAGCTCTGCAGGGGCCCCTGCAGTCTCCAACTGCTCGTACCAAGGCAGCTTTGTCTGTGGTTGGAGAGCTGAGTGTAGGGCTCATGAAGGGTCATAGGGTGTTTTTTGTAAGAAAAGAAGATTGAAACCACTGTGTAGTGTTGAAGAAGGAGTTTGATGGAGCATTTTATCGTAAAGCTGTTTCCCCGGTGTCCATCTCTGTTAACTACTGCTCCTTCAGCTTTTCACAGCTTTTTATAGTGTTGAAAGACAGTTTTACCCGCTTTCAGGTTGAAGTAAGGCTCTATTATATTGTCTGCCCTATTTTTTTCATAAAGTGTGAAAAGTTCTCTACCGTCATGATTTTTCAAGCTTAACTCTTTAGAGACATCTAGGACTTCACTTCTTTTTCTTTTTCTTCTACTTTGTTCTCTGCTTCCTCAGTACGTTTGTCAGAGGTTGGGTGATGGACTAGGATTCAGTCTTGGAGGATATTGATTGCACAGGTGTAGACTGTATGGAAAAGAGGTAAAAATAACATGCAAGAGTGTTATTCTGTTTCTGAAGCATCAAAGATAAAACTAAAGATGGAGGGCTGTGCTGAGATGTCATCCTTGTTCCCAGACCTGGAAAAGCTTGGACAACGTGTTATTTAACACAGTAAATTCTATGTGCTTTGAAGGCTTGACCCAATGAGTCACTCATGTGAGTGTTGGACTGATCTTTATGTTCTTGAGGCCATTCTTGAGGCAACAGATGTGTTGCCTGGATAGACTAGGAGAGCCCAGAAAACTAGGAATAAAGTTCAACCTGATGGAAGGTGAAAAACAGTAGAAATGCAATTTGACACTGTAATGCTTTAACCTTTATGACTCACTTCTGTCCCATGCCCCACTTCACAGTGGAAAAGAGAAGTTTGCAAGGATTGTTTAGAACTTCAGAGATTAGTAGGGTCCTGTCTCCTTTTCATTTCTGGTGTTGTCTGTGTTTTTCTGAGAGGAGTATGTTCAGGAATGCAATGCTGAGGTCGGTCCGAGATAAGACATCTTAGAAACCTTTCGATAGCTGAAACGCTGTGATTTGTGTCTGAGGAAGTGCCTGATACTGTGCTGTGCTCAGCCTCTCCTCATATGACAGATGAGGCCAAGGCATGAAGAAACACGAAAAATAAGTTGGAGTGAAAGAGAGCGTAGGATAACAATGAATTTTACAGAAAACCAAAGTTTTCAGCTCATATTTTGCCTTGTCAATGTCAGAAGGGAGAGGATAGGTTTACGGAGGGATTTGTCAGAGGTAGTGAGAGATTGAGAAAACAATAAATACAATTAGGACAGCTTGAAAAGGTGGAGAAGTACTGCAAGAAGAAGCAAGAAAACTGCACTGACATTGGCATTACTGACAGGGGTAGGGCAAGGACCAGAGGTATACTGGGGTACTCCGTGTGGTGCTAGCCCTAAAGTGAGAGCCTGTCACCAAAGTGGTGGAAGTGAGGGAGCTGGAGGAGTGGATCACAGCAGTCAGGATGAGGATTTTGAAGGATGGTCCTAATAAGAGCTATGTGAATAAGTCTGAAGAGGCCTGAGGTGCCTGAGGCAGAGAGCAGGAAGGGGAAAATTCCTGGAACTGGCACAAGAGTTAATACAGAGCAGGAGGGAGAGCCTTGAGACACAGCACAGGCAGGCTGGGTCCAACTTTAAAATGGTGCTGTGTCTGCAATAGACAGGGAAACACCTCAAATACAAGCTCAGGAGGAGGACAGCCATGGTGCGTTTACACAGCAGAGGGACCATAGCAGGGTTCAGTAATGACCACCAAAAACTAGTAGGGTGGTAGGGGGATCCATTTGCACTCTGGTAACGATGACTTCAGTACTGCTAATGTGAAAGAGAGACACATGTGCTCAGCATTGATTAAAACCAGGAGACATTATGTTAGTAAAATGGAATTTATGTTAAAAAAAATAAACATATTAACGACAGTGAAACGTTGGTGCTCCACGGTGTTTAGGCTGTAGCAGTTTATCAGAAATACAGATGAGCAACCCCACATCACCACTGTGACAAAGTTAAGTGTTGCTCCCATTATAAGTGGAAAAAAATGACATAAAAGAGCTTAGCACCTCAGCTGAACAGAGCACTTAGAAAACACATGAATGCTGAAGTAGACTCATTGACTTCAACACCACTGCTTTTTCTTAAAGTTACATAGGGACATAAGTGCCTTGCTGAATTGAGAGCCCAAGGGTAGGGATTAGAACTTGTGTTTTCTTGGCTCTCCGCCTGAGCAAAATTGGTTATGCCACACCGATCCTGAAACACAACTTCTGTTTATATTATTTGCACAGTGCTGTGGGGAAATGAAAGCTGGTAAGGCATAATTTTATTTGTATGCTTTGAAATTTTATATTATTATGTATTTCTTGTTGCAGTGTAATGAAGCTCTGATTTCCATATTAGAATTAATAAAATGAAAATAACATGAACGCAATATTCCTGCTGAATACACTTTGACTAGACAATGTTTTCCTATTATTCCACAGGCATATCTATGACAGCCTATTTCACTGCATCTTGAGAAGGCTGCAGGTCCAAAGGAACTTTAATCATTCACATTTCACTTACCCAGTTACAATAGAATTCACACAAAATCCATATTTGAATACCACTTTTAAACTAAGCAGTAATAGAATAAGTTTCATTGTAATGATATGTAAGCTTTTTTTAGACTGTTGCTAGCCTCTAATGATGTGTTTATGAAAGCAACAGCACTTACTTGAGAGAAATAATCTACTAAAGTAGAGCTTGTATTTCATAACTAACAGTCTTTTGTTTTATCACGGATATTGGGCAGAGAACAAGAGTGTCTCAGCTTCAGTTTGGGTTCAGGTAAGTATATCAAATTCGTCAGTCTGTGCCTGTTTTACTTGTACCTCTCAACTTAGAAAAGACATAAAAGTTTGAAATAAATTATATCAGTGCTCTTGGCAAACATGCATTGTGCTTTCAGAAGGGTGGTGGGTTTGTAAGCTATGGTTGCCTATAACCACTGGTTCATCCTGATGAACGCAGAGATCATGAGCTGTTCCTTACACCCATGCAAAGGGTGTAACAAGGAACAACAAACCTACGTTACACTAGCGATGCACTGTATTAGAGAGCCCTCTGCTCAGTGTCTGGTTACGTAGGAAGCAGATCAGCAGGAGAAACTGGAGTATCTGTACAGCACATGGACTGCACCTCCCTTACATCACAGCCTTTGTGCACTCTCCTCTTTCCCCGTCTCTCCCTTAAAATATTCATGGAATTGCCAGTGGGGAGAGTGTTTCGCAGAGGTTGGATGAAATTTTTTTAGGCCTTCTTGCTTGCTGCCAGCCCACTCTTGTAGGACATGCACCTTATGTCCACCCCTAGATAACTATTTTAGGATGGAGAAGTAATCTGACAGGCCCATGTATAAATGGCATTTCTCAAGATATCATCATAACAGTGGTGAAACTTCTACCTATGGGATAGGGACAGAGGCATAAAGGTGTCTTGTAAAAGCATTTTCCCTTGTCACTCTTGCCCAGGTACCTCTCGTGGGATTTAGGACTTTAGAAGCATTATGACAAAGGAATCATTGTTTCAGTAAATTTGATTTCAAGGTGCCAAAAGGCTGTCATTTACATCAACATTTGGTTTTGTTTGGTAGCTCTCTGCTACCGGACATGAAAAAAAGCCAACATCAATGGGAATAATTTGAATATTTAATTAAATGATACAGCAGCCTTCACTGAAAACTGCTATTACTGACATTCACAGCATGGACAGTGCGGTGGCATGTGGCAGTGTATCCTGCTGAAGCTGCTGCAAATACTCTTAATGAAGAAATGTAGTTGGGAGATGTGATTCCCGCGCTAGTTCTACAAATCCAGAAAATACTGGATGAACAGAGGAATTGTTTTCTCTCTGTGTCATCAGATAAAACTTCTTCACTTTTCTTCAACTTGTCTAGTCTTCAACCTAGTCTTTCATGTCAGAGAAATAGGTTTTCCAACAGATTTTCTGGAGAGAAAACTACATTTTGGAGTATAGTACCTAAAACAGAAGACCCTATACTCTTATGATTTATATATATATAAAAAATCATACTGTAATACTACAATATAATATTATTTCTTGATTTTCACTGTTTTAGTAGTAGGACAACTTTCTGATGAAGACGCTTCTGTACCTGGTCTATAATCCTTCCAAAATTGTAAAATATGTGCACATCTAGACTCTCTCCCCCAGGCAATCTTCTGATGAGAAAACATAGTGCCTCTATTTGTGTTCCTTCACATTTTATTTGTGCTTTGTGGTCAAGAATATTTTCAGTAATTTAATTTTACATGCCTTTTCCCTTTTTGAACCCAAACCAAACTTCTATTTTAGTTACACGAACTCAGGGAGGACTTACTTATTTGTTCAGAACAATTAAAGTACATTAAAAAAATTTAGGTTGTAATCTTATTTTCAGAGAGGTGATTTAATGTTAACTGGAAAGATGGCACCACAGTTTAAGACAGCACCACAATTTAACTAATATCAGCTATACTAAGCTGTACATTTCTCATGTTGCTTTGGTTTATGGCAGTAAAGAAAGTACGTGGTAGGTCTACGTGGTAGATCATGTCAAGCCATTGAAACCCCAAATGGACAGCCTTGTTACTTTTCTGAACTGCCTGTCTGTGTGGGAAAGTGCTACTGCTTTCCAGTATAACAGCATGTAGTTTACGATTGATTTACAGCAGAGAGAAAGAGATTCGTTCTAAAGGCATTGCCAGAAATTACCCATTTGCCTTTACAGTCATACTTTACTTTTCAGTGGCCTGCCAGAAAAAGGTATGTATCTGACTGATTTCTTATCCATATCACAAAATAAAATCCTGTTTTCACTTGCATGTGAAACGTATTGCAGCACCAATAAGAGTACGGAGGCACACTGAGGCCTTTGATGTCACTGTTCTTTTCTGTGATAATTTTTCTGGGTACAGATGATCTTTTATTTTCTGCGTGCAGAAGGTGAGACAAGATGGGTTTCTTTTTGCTGCCTGTTATTTGGGAGGGGAAATTAGTTCAAGTGCACTGTGCTCTCCATTCAGTAGTTACTTGAAAGGGAAAACACATTAACAGAGCACTAACACTGAGGTGACACAGAACCAGAAATGTTCCTCTTGCTTCTCTGCACGGATCTCAAAAGCAGTGTCAGTCGCTATGGGGAACTATAAAAGGCCATAGCAACACCATGAGAAATGTTTTTTACTGCAGCTTTGGTGGGAGCTTTTTGTTCCTCTTCCTTTGGCTTTTGAGTTGCACTGGAAGAAGGGTGAGGTCAGTGGGTTTTGATGGTGTTGCACAGTACAGATTAATGCTTTCTTTTTTTATCTGAATGTGTTTTGCAGCAAATACAGCATTACACATACGTGTGAACATGACAGCCTGAATTAAATACCTGTTTTGGGGAGGACCTGCTGATTTACAATAAATTACAATAAATACACTACTTTTCTTGTTACTAAAAAAAAATAAAATGGGAAGTGGTTATGGTTTGTAATGGTGGATTATTGGTAATTATGGGCAGGACTGTTTTTGTAGATAATTATGGATGAAGTTCATCTCGCACCACTTTAGAGGTCTACCTCTGAGCTAATTGCCCAGGGCTTCTTACAAATGTTGTGAAGAAATGGACACCTTAACAAAGTAGCTGTTCACTCCACCTATTAGTTTTGGGAAGAAAGGAATCATTTTATAGAGATGCCTGCTTCTCTCCATCAACTGTAGAAGGAGCTGAGGGGATCACCTGTAGAGTGATCATCTTCTGGTTGTCTAAATTAGGATATAGCAACTCCGTGTGATAGCAGTACTCTTCAAATGGATTATCTCAAGAACAGGGAATCATCCTTCATGCGGCTGCCTGGCTTTTTGGTGGTAGACGTCTTGTGTCCAAACAGTTAGGAGCATGGCAAGCAAAGCAGGGTTGTACATCTGTCTCCACACCCTCATTTAGAACCTGCCTCTCTCTCAGGGAGCTGTGCATCTTTCCCAGTATTGCCAGGGTACATCTTAGCACCAGGTTCCTGCCACTGGCCTTTCCCAAATCAACTGGGAGCTCCCTACCCTGTCGTGTCACATGGTGCCCTCACCAGCTGGCTGCCAAATTGTGCTGATTTTCAGTCTTTCCTTAGCAACATCTATGTATCATTAGTGCTTTTTTATCAGTGGAGCAGTTTCCAAGGGGAAGGTTAAGAGTGCTGCCAGCCCCTCGGCCAGCAGCCCACCTGCCATCATCATGGCACCTTCAGGAGGCTGGGACGAGTGACAGACAGGTACCCACCTCAGGGGTGAGTGCTTTGGACTAGAGAATTGTTGAACAAAAAGTGGGCAGTTTTGTCAGGGGGGCTGCCTTGCTCGGCTCCCTAACACCAGAGTTTTCTTCTGGAGGTGGAGTTTTAGGCACCTGTGAAACATACTGATGGAGAAATGAGCCATCTCCAAAGATCAGGTCTTCCCAAAATAAGGAAGAAGGTCTTGGTTGGACATCTCTCTATTTCTGTTTAATTCCAGCATTAAGCACTTGGGCTCCTTTTTGCATATGCTTTGCATTGAATGTGGTTCTTCATTTGCAAATACAGTGGGATGAAACAGGTACGAAATCATGGGGCAATCCAGTTTTGGATGTCCAAAACTTTGACTTCAAAATCCTTTACTACAGACAGTCTTTAAGCATGGCAAAGGCTGGTAGGCACAAATGAAACTGGGCAACTGTGCATAATTACTCTACGTGCATGAAATTCAAGCACAAAACATCATGCACTGAATTTTGGGGATAATTTGTTAGTGGTCAACATTATGCTTAGCTGCTCAAGACCCACAGAAGCCATGGAAATCTTTGTATCTCTGAATGACAGGAGTGTTAAATCTTTCCCTTTGCTATAAAATGTTACAGATCTAGCAGTAAGGAATCAGAATGTTCAATAGTATTGCCTTCTATGAATGCTTTGAAACAGGTCATTAAACATTATTATGCACTATGGTTATTTCACCACTCAGCAGAAAGTGTCTCAGTGTTATCCTGAAAAAAAAATCTTGATCCACGTGTAACATTTACAAAGATTCTTAAGTCACTTTATAATCAAAGCCTCATTTATGTTGCAATGCCATTATTCTAAGTCTTGAGGTGCTTAAAGTTTAGTGATGCTGCTGTCTGCTTTTCCCCACGGACCGCGTTGTGAGAACACCCAGGATGCCTGTCTCTGCTCCAATTCCTACTTCTAGGCCACGGTGGGACTTTACATCTCTACTTTTTCCAGGTGTTCACTTTCTTTATTTCCATATTAAAATTACACTGAGTTGTATTAATTTAAATAGGCTACATAGCTATGTACAAATTTTGCTAAGGCAGACTTTTTTTCCTTTGAAACTTATGTAATATGCCATAATTCCTCACTGTTGTAAAACAGTACCTTGGATGAATTTTTGCTTTTGCTCAAAATGAAAAGATACCTTCTTTAATAACACTCCACTAGAAAAGCTTTCCGATAATTTTCTTACCAACAGCTGGGTAAAACCACGTGCTGTGCTACATCTAAAGTATGGCTGTTTTAAAATTTATGTTTCTTTACAGCAAACTGACTGAGCACAAGTCAGTCGTCTGTTTTAACGATTCCTGAGGCTCAGGTTCGACACTTTCTTTCCAGACTCCATTATATATTGTGGATGCTTATCTTATCTCACTGAGCAAATAAAAAGCTGTAGGAAAAAAAATATAATTTTGCTTCTAAGATCTTCATTCTTTGCTGGTTTTCCTGAAAAGGGAGGTAAATATGGAGATGGCTGCAGCATTGTTTCAAAATCCCTATTCTCCACTTCTCTGGGATTTTTTTGGATGATTTTTTTTTAGACTTTAATTGAAAAGATATTTCCTGACTCATAGTGGAATTTTTATTTTTTTCTGCATGCATTAAAATAAACTAAAAAAGAAGAAATCAGTACAGATAAGCAGCTGGAAAATCTTGAAAGTATGAAACTACCAACTGAGATTTTGTGACCTTAAATAATAATTGTCATATCTGATTTCCAAATAGCACATACCTTCCTTTCCTCTCTGAAAATGCAACTCTTTTGAAAGGGTTTCAAAACCAAAAAGGGTTTGATTATGTTTCACAACATGAGCCATATGGTTTTAATTTGTCATTAGTTTTCTGTAGTTTCTGTAAATAGAACTTCTATTGACTTTTCAAAAAAGCATGACCCCCAGAAGAGATTCCCATTTAAACTGTTTCCTGTACTGTGCCACAACATCCCTCCGTTTCCTTGAGTGTGCCCTGTAATGACACTGGAATATTGTGAACTTGTTTTCCCAGTTATGTTGGGCACCAGCAATAAATCTCAAACAGCAGAGATGACATGATGCATCAATAAATGTCACAAAACTGGAGCTAGTCATAAAACTGATAGGAAAAACAGCATTTCTTGTCTCTGTGTAGAGCCAGTAATATTTTTTTCTGTTTTTTGACATTGAAGTGAGTTGCTTTCAAAGTTAAAACAGCATAGGACTTCTTGAATGCAAAAGAAGCTGCCATGTAATAGACATCGTTGGCATGGGCCACCGTGCAGTTTATGCTACTGGCAGCATTTATTCAGCTTCACCTGTCTGCATTAGAGGCAACTTGGGACTAAGGTGTGCGCTTCTGTTCTGGGGCAGATAATAATGGTAATATGAATGCATGATAGAGAAACAGTTAGGAAACAAGGGACTTTATTGGTGGGAATAAGCCCTAGTAGCAGTGGCATTATCTGTGTACCCCCAGCTTTTGCTGTTCTTGAGGACAAGGTGGTTGCTAAGCAATCACGGAGTTGGACAGGCAGATTCAGAAGTTGTTAGCTCTGCTTGACATGGGAAGTTCACAGTTCAAGCTCCACATCCATTCCGAGGAAAGGTTAAGCAGATGAATGAATCCAGTGATGAAACATCCAGTGCTATCCCTGGTAGCAATCTGAAGAAGCCTTCGAATGCCTGATTTCCCTGGGCAGCACGTCCTTTCCAGGTAATGATAATATGCTCTAGAAACATCTGATTGCTCAAGGTAAGGTACAGAGCAGGTCTTTGTTGGACCACATCAGTGTCTCTCTGTCTGTCTGTCTGTTATTATACGTCATCTGCTAGTTCTCAACTTTGTCCAGTAGACACAGGCTCCTATAAAGATAATTTCTTCCAAACAGAAGACAGAAGGCTGCATGAGTTTCATGATTCATATAAGTGCCATACATGGACCCTTTGACCTTACACCTCATCAAGGTACATAGTTATACTCCCTGCACAACCAACTTCAAGAAACGAGGTAAGCCCTTAAAGCACTGACAGTCTATGTGATATTTTGTCCAGCAATGATATAACATACACTTGGCATTTTTAAATATTTAAGTAGCTATGGCTGGAAAAATAGCTTCTAAAGCACTGTTTGTCCCAGTAGAGTGAATTAAGATGCAAGATAGAGGGGCAAAAGTTACTTCCTACCAGTAAAGAAAATGAATAGTCCTGATTTTCTCATGAGCTCTGTATAGGGAAAGGAAAACTAAACCTGGAAAGCTAAATATACTCAGATGATAAAAAAATTAGCTCAAAAAATAGGCAAGTTTACTCCAAAAATTTTTGGACTGTATACCAATGCAAAACAAATAAACACAAAAAAAGGTGTTACGTAGAGGAAGCTGGAGGAAAAGTGAAGCAGTTCGAATACGGTAGCAGAGTCAGAATTTCTGGAAAACACAGATAAAACTTAATGGCTATACACAAAAGAATAAAAAAAGTCATGGCCACAATAGACAGAGATGGAATGACAGAAAAGATGAAGGTTCATTGAAAAACTCAGACAATGGAAACTCTGACTTCTGATATACAGAAGGAAACAACAGAGTTCAGGCTGACTGAGTCTCATTTTAAAGGAGAGGATAAAAGGATAGCATAAGCAGGTGAAGATAACATCAGAAATGCCAAAGGAACAAAATGAGATATAACTAGCAAGGGACATCAGAAATGTACCGGTAGCAGCACAGAAACACCAAGAAAAGAATTGGTCTACTGCGCAGCAGAAAGAGGAAGCTATTGATCGACAGTGCTGAAGTGTCAGAAGTGTTACATAGCTTTTTTGTTTATCCTTACTGAAAGTGTCAGCTCTGATCAGACAGAACCAAACAGTGGGAACCCAGAGCTCTCAGTGTGGTTGCACTCAGCATGTACTTGCAGGCACAATGGTGACATTTGGTGCCACTAATGAAAATCCAGATCATGTAATAACTTTCTAGCGCCATGGAAAGCTGACATCTAGCATCTGACAGGCACAGTGAGATGTTTACAGGAACTTGCATGCCCTGAATTTGTCAATATTTTACATTAAGGAGGACTTTAGAAAGCTGAAGGGGCAGCTTTGTTTTGCTCCAGTTAAGGTGTTTTCTTATTTCATGTACTGGTAAGATAATGAGTATCTCTGAAAACAAAGTTCACCTGTGCTTACCTGGACAGGCCGTATAATGGCCATACAGCCTGTGGTGTACTTAGCTGGACTGCATAATCTTTTAGTGCTAGCAATTCGGTATCTATTGGTTATGCGAAATATTGTACTAAGCCCAGGCACTCAGAGGTCTCTCTGTTGTAGAACAGGGAAAAAATCTCTACGGCAATTTAGTTCCATCAGCTTTCCCAATCACTTCAAGCAATTAGTACTGAAGATTTTTACTGAAATTTGCATAAAACACATCCTTTCCTCTAATCCATTCTATATGTGGTAAATTATTTCTTGTGCTGCTGAAGGTGAGGAGCAGAAAGGGAGAGCGTGCTCAGGCTGCAGCAGGCACTGAGAATGACTCCAAGAAGAGTGAGCTCCCAGTTTCCCTCAGTGCTCTCAGTAGAGTTGGTATAATGGGAATGAGAGATTAGCTGATCTCTGTTAGTGAAAGGAGATCATCCATAGAGAGAATGCTCTGAAAATGCATGGTAGCTACATTTTTGGGTCGGGCTTTGGTAGACAAGGAGAAAACAATCATCAGAAAATGTAGGTAAACCAATCACCGAGAGTTTGGATGGGAAAAGTAGTTCAAAGAATTAGAATAGAGCTTGTTTGCACACGTTTAGTTTCTGTAACCAAATTTCATGTGAGTGTAGGATGAACAGTCGGTAATGCTCTTCACAGCCTGGGTTCTTCTTGCTTTCTACCAGTGCTTGGAGCACCAGAGGCTACTCTGTATGGACAAACCTCATCCAAAACCAGGCCTTTAACTGATGTAGGGTTTTTTTTTTCATGTACAGACCAAAGACATGTTAGAAATCACTCCTTGGATTAAGAGTGTGAACAGCAGCTATGGCAAGTCCACAGATGGTATTATCCTTGTATCATACATGAAAGTATTTATTTCATTTCATACTAGGGTATGAAGTCAAAGGAATCCCACTTCAAGACAGACCGAATTGCCTCTCTGGTGTTCAGAGTGTCTAAGAAAGTTAGTGGTACAGCGAGAAGGACTGGTTAGGCTGAAAGCTCTCTTATGCATGTCCTTAATGAATAGATTTGCCTTTATTTTGAACTCTTGTACTGATTGTTTATATTAGGGGTGTGCAAAATGATTCTCTTATGTGTCAGTGCATTTAGAGTAGCTATAGCTGTTTTAAACTAAATTAATAGTTGCTGATATTCCCAAGTCTATTAACCCAGTTAAATGCTGTAATATAATATACCATCATTGCATTCATTTTTCTCCTTACTCATCTAATTAGAACTTGGAAAATTTTCTTATAGTTTGGAAAATACAAGGTAGTTTTCAGCATCAGGTGAGTTTAGGTTTGTTCTTGTTTCAGTCAGTGATTCAGTGTTGTATTTTTTGGACTATTGCCGTGATGTTGTAGTATCTCTGTAGACCTAAATGCGGACTTATGCAGAGTGGTAACAGGGGAAGAGGAGAAAGGGGGAAACGCAGCCATGATCTAAATGGGAGATGCAAGAGCTGTGTGCGCGACGTTGCACAGCACAGTTGTGCAAACCTGGCTGTGATATGAAGTCCTGGAGCGTGGATGAAGTCATCTGGTGGCAAGAGAGGGGATAAGATCTCCTTTATCCTTCTCAGCAATTTCATGCTGGACAGGTACTGGTACAAGAGCAGTTATACTGCTTCACGCTGGAGTGGATTCAAAATTAGGCTTTGTACTGCAGCGTGCACAGAAGGGCAATCTCATGGTTAAACCTACGAGTTAGGAGATTTGGTTCATCTTTCTGTTCTTCCCCAGCATGCAATGTGATCTTGTTAAAATTCTTAATGCCAGGTTCCTAGAAGCTATTTAGGTGTAGTGACCTGAGATTCAGTTTTGTTGGAATTAGAAAGAAAATGTTCTTAATTTTATGCTAAAGGTCTGCAAAAATGGAGCTAATCTGCTCCCATTCATGGGCATATGGATGAAAGTGATGCACTCCAGTACTACAGAAAATGTAAATATGTTAAAAATGTGCTTCCAAACCTGTATAGCTAAAACCTATTACCTTTCTGTTAAACTACTTGTGTTCTCTAGAAATGCTTCAGTGTGACTCGTTACAGTTTAGAGAATTTTGAGTGTGTTTCTGGACAAATATGATACACTTGCATTGTGGAAAGTTCTTTTAACTTGTCTTCTGCTTTCCTGCATCACCTAACATCACCTGAAAGAACTCAGTACCCTGTGTCATGCATGTGCTTGATTACTTGTTAGCCTGCATTTCCTTCTCTGGTACTTTAGTGTGGGTATTTCTACTGGCTAGATATGTCTTGATATGCCAGGCTAGGGGTTCAGGGAGTGACATGTACACATACAACAATCACATTCTTCTGTTAACAGTTTTACAATTTCATACTTGTGGATGTATCAAACGCTCCAAATAGCATAATTCAAGTCACATCTGAGGCAAATTTGCCTGGTTTTAATTTCCGATACATTTGACCAGTACATTTTAAAAGCAAGGAAACAGCATATGGCAAAAGCCTTATGCATAGATGCTGCTCAATTGAAAAAAAAAACAAGTTAAAAAATTTTTGCGATTGATTATAAAGATTTTGAACTTCTTTGCTCTTTCTGGTTTAAGGCTGAATATTGAATGAGTAACTGGAGGGGGGAATATAGTGTCACTTCTGCTACTATGCCTCTGAAAGTTTTTTCTCTGCATGTGTGAAAAACAAATTTTAAGAGTTTTCAGAAAAATCAAAAGTTGGAAGTGTTGGAGACTGCTGTTGTTTTTTTTTCAAACCACAGATTCTTCCTCCCTTCACCATTTTACTTTTCTTTATTTTTTTTAAAATTTTATTTTACCAAAGAAATGAACTAAAATCTCAGTCTATATTACTGCCCAAAGCAGCTTTTCAGCACGGGTTCCATTTTGTGTTAAAGTAATAGGATTTTCCCATTCACATCATGCGCTACATCTGATCTCCTGAACAATCTGAAAATCCAGAACTTGTTAAAGTTTTGGAGTAAGTCATTGTCAGCTGGAATCATAGAATCATAGAATCACTAAGGTTGGAAAGGATCATCAAGTCCAACCGTCAACCTAACACCACCATGCCTACTAGAGCATGTCCTGGATTGTCACGTCTACATGTTTTTTGAATGTCTCCAGGGACGGTGATTCAACCACCTCTCTGAGCAGTCCATTCCAACACCTCACTACTCTTTCCATGAAGAAGTTTTTCCTAATATCCAACCTAAACCTCCCCTGAAGCAACTTGAGGCCATTCCCTCTCGTCCTGTCACTTGCTACTTGGGAGAAGAGACCAACCCCCAGCTCGCCATAACTTCCTTTCAGGTAGTTGTAGAGAGCAATCAGGTCTCCCCTCAACCTTTTCTTCTCCAGACTAAACAGTCCCAATTCTCTCAGCTACTCCTCATAAGATTCATTTTCCAG
>VWZZ01005687.1:6798-19279 GCA_013399095.1 Psophia crepitans
GGGCGTTGGAACAGGTTGCCCAGGGAGGTGGTGGAGTTACTGTCCCTGGGTGTGTTTAAAGAAAGGTTGGATGTGGTACTGAAGGACATAGTTTAGTGGGTAATAGGTGGTGGGGGACGGTTGGACTGGATGATCCTTGAAGTCTCATCCAACCTTAATGATTCTATGTTTCTACAATTTAAGCATGAGGACCAAAGAGGAAAATTCCTATTATACATTAAACCACAAAGGAAGGTGAGGGGGAAGCATGGCTGGTTCTCTTCCTTTCCTACCTCCCATGAACGTACTACTGCTTTCTTTCAGAAGCCATACAGCTCATCTGTATAGGCTATAGCTAAGTCAAAAATAAAATTCCATTTCAGCAGCTGCAATGAAACAGTAAATCTGACTTTTTATTCCACACACAGAAGCTAGGAAGTAAAATTACCTAGCCATCCTGAAAGCTGTATGTATATAACTGTAGCCTAGATGACAGGTATGAAGCTACATTAATTATAACACTAAATGTTTAGGCACCTTCCTTATTTCATAGATCACTATAAGACCCTTTAAAAACAAGAAACTTCATTCAGTTCCTCGTGTGTTTTACTTTCAAAGGCATGCAAAAACTATTACACAGCAATGGATTACACAAGCTTGCATAGACTTAGGAATCACTGCTTGTGTTGAGTCACAAATGCCCTGCTGAGTCCACAGTGTTCGTAAGTACAAAGATGTTAGATCCTGGATAAATAAAGTACCATTTAGACACTTCTTATTATGACAAGAGCTTGCAAGGTGACAGGATTAGTTTCCATGCAAATAAAAATAAAATAAAAATATCCAAGAGACTTGAATTTTTTGTTTGTTTGGTTGGTTGTTTTTTTTTTTTCCCCAAGAAAATAAAGCTTCTTTTTTTTTTTATTACAAAAACCAAATATGCCTAAAAAGAGCATTTTATTTTCAAAAACTAAGAAAGAGAATGATCTAAGGCTATTTTTCCAGTCAAAACTCCTCTAAAATTAGATTTATTTTTTTTTGAAGTGACATATTGCTATCCTTATCTGAGTAAGCACAGACAAAAAGCCACTAATCATTGTATTTGGTGTACAAAGCTTCTTCTGCAAGAAGCTGCTAGAAGTTTTGCCTGTGATGGTAATTGTTGAATGATCTCTCCCTGTCTTTACATCGACCCATAGGCTGTTCGTTGTATTTTCTCTCCGCTGTCCATATGAGGAGATGGAGTGATAAAGAGGCTTTGGTGGGCACCTGGACTCCAGCCAGGGTCAACCCACCACAATCATTAAGGAAAAAATACTTATATCTTTAATTCAATGTCTTTAACATGTCAGACAATATTTTCAATTTTGTAGATTCTACCAGTTGTTACATTTAATTAATCAGTGGGTTTGGGTTGGTTTGTTTGTTTTGTTTTTTTTTTTAAATTGCTTATTTTAGCCCAAGTTGATTTTATGTGAATGAATAAAAAGTAAGCCTATTAGCAGAAATATTTACGTAAGCAAGAAACTAACTGAATACTGAAATATAATCCTGAAAGGCAAATTCAGGATATTTAAACATATTTAATAAAGCTTTTTTCTTTGATTTTTTTTAAACTATAGACCGCAAAAAATAATTTCTGATATAGAACCATATGGTGAATGAAAACACGAATGCATTATTAATAACTTTGTCATAGTTTTGGACTTCTCAGTCTAAAATGAGAAAAAATGTTTGTGTTGAAAATACAGTGCTAACTCTAGGACAAAGATTGCTTCATGTATATAAACACACAAACACATACACACATACACACAGACACACACAAGTGCATGTGTGTATGTCTGTGTGTGCATACTTCTTCCCTGTCTTCAAAATATTTCCTCACCAGGTTATAATTTCTGCTGGTGGCAGACCAACAGGAAAAAAACCTTCTACAAATGACGCAACTTTGGCATGGCATTCCTCTTGCAGAAATTCTGTGTGCACGCATATGTGTCTTCTAAACAGATTGCCTCACAGAAATAAGCATGACTTTTCATCTTTCAGTTATAACAGAATGCCCTTATATAAAATAATCTTGGTCTTGGTCTGTATTTTCATTGCCAAACGTGTAATAAAGATCCAGGAAATATTGGTAAGTAGAACTCAATTGGCAACTTCAACTCATTTAAATTTCTTCTTAGAAGCCAGTAGGGGGGGAAAAAGTTAATGAAACAGTAGATTTTTCCATTATTTTCCAAATTGTGTTTGTAGGAAAACAGGCAATCAAATGCACCCTTACATATTATATTTTGTGTTGGACAGGAAAAACGTTCACATTAAGTACGTAATTTCTAGAGATGACACTAAATATGAACTGGTACCTGATTTATGAAAACAGTGGAAAGAATAGTTAAGGCTCTACAAGAATTCTCGCTTAAGCAATGCTCCAGAATTCTTTCCTTGCTCTCAAACTAGCTGTAAGCTATTGTAATTCAGGTAGGAAAAAAGAAATTTTTATACCTAAAGTAATTTTTATAGCACTTTTATCAAACCACAAGTCAGATGTGTGGTAACATCATCATCCTATTTCATACAGTCTGAAAACCACACAGGTCTCTCAGGCAAATGGAGGACTGAGTCCAGTAAGGAACACTCTACATTCTAGATCTAGTCTAAAAATAATGAGATTTTGTGACAAGAATATTAACTGCACTATTTCTGCTCTACAAAGCTATTTGAGTTCTCAAGTAATTCAGATGCTGTTTTCAGAAAATTGCCTAAAGATATTCTGAAACTAGTCTTGAAGATTTTGCTATCAAAATTTAGTTCACTCAAACAGACTACTGGCTATTTTGTACTATATAAAATCATCAGAAATTTAATTTTGGGCCATCATTTTATTCGTATGCTAGCTATGCACAGTATGTAATATTTCTGTCCATCTTAGGTGAGAATTAAACAGAATAATTCACAGTAGCCAGTATAGCCATTAAGGCCACTGTTTTATATCCGATAATAATTCTGTTTTCTGCAGGATTCAGGGGAAAAGCAGAAGGCATTTTTGGGGTCCAATAAAGAATATGGGACAGTATAGATGGTCCTACTGCATGTATCTAAATTTCCTGTAAGGTTGTCAGAGTATCACTATTTCTCAACTCTTGTATACACTAAGTGAATGAAAATAGCAATTACAGGTAAGCAGCTCTGCTGCTTTTTAGGGTTTTTTTAAGGTGATTTTTAAGGTGATTTCAGAATAAAGGTTTTTAGAAAAGGTGGAAATAAAGCAGAATCTTTAACAAGAACTAGCTGTTAACAACCTGAGACTCCAAAAAATGCTGTACCTTTTTAAACAGCATTTAAATGTCTACAGTGTGAGTAGACAACTTGATTTATCCAGAACCCTCACTCACCTTAGCTGAGTTTCTTCTACCTGGGAAACAACAGGTAGGGTGCTGTTGCTGTTCTCTTAAAGTAATGCACCTAAGTAACAATACATAGATTGCCATAATATACAACGCAGAACACCTATCTACTGAGAGAAAACAGAAAACTTGTTTTAAAAGATCTTTAAAGATATTTCTTTGGCTCCAGTGCAAAATCAACAATGCTGGTGACTTACCTTCAAGTCTTTGCAAAAAAGAGGAAGAATAGAAATGTCTCTAAGATACAAAATGCTAGTTTAGCCTGTGTTCCTTTTCATCGAAGGATATTTCTTTCGAAATTGATGTTCCAACAGGTTTCAAGAACCAATTAGTGTAAATTTTGCCTCATATTCCACAAACTGGGCTATGAATTTCCCTCAATCATTACCAACACACTAGACAGCGTAGCATAAGGGCACATGCTGTACTTCAGCTGGCAGAAAATTATTTAAACAAAACACAGAAGTCACTGCCTATAGTGGTATTTGTAAGTCTACAGTGCACACCAGTGGAATATAGCAGTAACAGCAGTATATGCATTTTTTCTGCTGTTCTCAGTATAATGTAAAATTTCTTTGTAAATACTCCATCTTACTTAACTTTTAAACCACCAGGAGAGCATGCCCTTCAGAAATGATAACAACAGCTAGAAAATGTTGAGGAAGACTTGTGAAGAGTCTAAATAAGAATGTTTTATTGTGCCTGTTATAAGACTAAATGAGCATTCTAAAACCTAAAACTTCTATATTCTTGCTAACCATAATTCTGTGTTTACAAATATCAGGGCAAGACAGCAAGGATTTGCTCTGTTTTATGAAGAGTCCAAAGACCTAACTAATCAGACTGATACACTTTCTGTGTCTTTCAGACTCTATGGTTATTTAATTGATCCGCAAAAGCCAAGCTGTATGTGACAAAGTTGTATAGCCCATTTCCACAGATGACTATGGACAGTCAACTAATGGCATCATTGATGTCAAAATGTTCATGTTCTCCAGAGAACAGATTTGTAGTTTTTCCTACAAAGATTACTTTAAAGCATATATATGTAATGTCACATCCTTTATTTATTCAGTGGTTTTACAGGTTTGATCTTCTGTGGATTCTCATGCTAACAATAACGCAGATGTAATTGCTATACTGAGCTATTGCTTACCTCTTTTTAAGAATAAGAAAGTGTTTCACAGTTGTAAATAGGTTATTTGTAATATATACGAAAACCAAGGAATAGGAAATATTAGTTTATTTAGCATGCCACTAAAGGCTGCAAGCTCTTCTAGAAGTAGAACCGAAGCCTATTAACTAGGCAGTACATACAGTTTTTGACAGCTAAAAACTGTAAACAGATAAATCTTAGTTTAAGATGTGATCTTATGGACTGAATATAATCTAACAAGCTCATAAATAGGTCTCTTCAAAAGCTCCAAATGTATCTTACGATCTCTGGTACTGATAGCATTTTTAGGTCAAAAATTCACAATAATTTGTACGAAAGGCTCCAGATGGCACAACACATTTTTTCTGCAATCAATATAAAATGTAAGGAAGGGACACTCCACTTCCATTCCTCCTTTGTCCCCAGGAAAATATTTGACAGGTATAAAATCTTAATTCAGAAGCACTCTAAAGAAAGACATGACACAATTTCCACTCTCTGGTCAGTCAAGCAAGGCAACATTTAAGCCCCAATCTGTAGTAAGGAGGTAATCTTTAAGAAGAATAGCCAATTACATATCCTTAGAGAAACATAAAATCGTGTGCAGTAAAACGAGATGACGTTTGACTGTTTGCAATAAAGAAACAGAGTCCTGCCAAACATTAACCAAGATTTTAAAAATAAGCTTCTTAGCTTCTTTTTTTACTATTTAGTGGGAGAGTAGAATTTTTATTACAGAAAAATAAATTATAAATTTCAACCCTAAATGCAACTTCCTGTTATATCTCATTTATGAGCCCAAACAGGACAAGTTCAATGCTAGTGTCACAGCACACTGCATATAATGCTTGTAGATACTGCAAACATAAGTTGCCACTTTGCTACCTTTTTTGGTTAACTCAGGAAATTGAAACCTTATTTACAATTTACAATTTTCAAATTGATGCAGAATGCATAGGTTTTTAAAAAGATTATTTTCAAGATCATCTAGGCTTTCCATATTTAGTTGAATGAGTGAATACTCATCTTTTAACAGAAAGTAATTAGTTACTGGGAGCACTAGTACTCAAATCTTGACAGTTGTGAAGCTTCTAACATTACACAGAATCTCTCTAACTTCCAAAAGTCTACAGGAGCTAACCATCGCTAAAAATGGTTTAATTTGCCATGGCACTGACACTGCAAACCAGGCATTTTTTCACACCTTCCCAGTGGGACTGTCAGGTGATTCACCAAAGGAAATAGCAGAAGAATAACATGATTGAAAGAAAAAACTCTTAGTCAAGGGTATGAAAATAATCCAGAAGTAATGATTAATCTGTAATTAGACTAGAAATTCCTTTGCAATTTAATATAGCAAGTGTGTATATGAATGAGACTCTATCCATAGCCTACTACGTCTGTGCTTTCCTTTATTTAATTTTCAAATTTTTCACTGTCAAAAACCTTGTATGGTGTTCCAACATCGAGTTCTCAACAGTAATATATAGCAAGCGACATTCACACACAGATGGCCAAGACACAAGATTAGCTTTTCGCAATAAAGGAAGAATTTTCACTTACAAACCCGCCCACAAAACTAAGTAATTTCATTCACATTAGTCAGATTTATCAAAACTAATTGTTTTGGGTTTGCACAGCAAGGTTTTGCTAGTGAGGACCATGGGGGTGGCTTCTGCAAGAAGCTGTTAGAAGCTTCCCCTGTGTCCGATACAGCCAATGCCAGCTGGCTCCCAGACTGACCCAGCACTGGCCAAGGCCGACCCATCAGCAGCAGAGGTGTTAATATATTTATGATACCATAAATATGATAACATATTTAAGAAGAAAAAAAACAACCACAAGAGCTTTTGCAGGCCAGAGAGAGGAGTGAGAAGATGTGAGAAACTGCAGACACCATGGTCAATGAAGAAGGAGGGGGAGGAGATGCTCCAAGTGTTGGAGCAAAGATTCCACATAGCGAAGACCATGGTGAGGCAGACTGTCCCCCTGCAGCCCATGGAGGAGGGATGGTGGGGTGTAGAGATTCCACCTGCAGCCCATGGAGGATCCCACATTGGAGCAGGTGGAGACAGCTGAAGGAAGCTGTGACCCCATGGGAAGACCATGCTGGAGCAAGCTCCTGGCAGGACCTGTGGATCTGTGGAGAGACGAACCCAAGCCAGAGCAGATTTGCTGGTCAGGATTTGTGTCCCTGTGAGGGACCCACGCTGGAGCAGTTCATGAAGGACTGTAGCCCTTGGGAAGGACTCATGTTGGAGAAGTTCATGGAGGACTGTCTCCTGTTAGAGGGACCCCATGCTGGAGTAGGGGAAGAGTCCTTCCCCTGAGGAAGAAGGAGTGGCCGAAACAACGCATGATCAACTGATCATAACGCCCATCCTCATCCCCCTGTGCCGCTGGGGGGAGTAGATAGAAATTGGGAGTGAAGTTAAGCCCAGAAAGAAGGTAGGAGTCAGGAGAGGTGTTTTAAAATTCAGTTTTATTTCTCATTGCTCTACTCTGTTTCGCTTGATAATAAATTAGATGAATTCTTCTCTAAGTTTAGTCTGTTTTGCCCATGACAGTAATTGGTGAATGATCTCTCCTTGTCCTTATCTCATCCCATGAGCCTTTCATTATACCACTTCTGCCCTGTTTAGTTAGGGAGAGGGAGTGATAAAGCAGCTCTGATGGGCACCTGCACTCCAGCCAGGGTCACGTCACGTCAGCAATGATTTCCTGTAGTTTAAAAACTAGATGTATGAGTTTTATATCTCAGAAGACAAACAGAATGCTCAAAATATCACCTCCTGTTAGCAATTGAAGCAATTCAGCATGTTTCCAAGAGAAAAGCAGCAGCACATACATGTCTGTATATTTATGCACATATATCAAAATTGCAATCTATCAATCTCCAAAAAATTCTCAGCAAGTTTTAGCTTCTTGTTGTTCTATTCCTGTTGACAGAACAGCCTGTCGTGGTTCAGCCCCAGCCACAGCTGAGCCCCACGCAGCTGCTCGCTCACTCCCCTCTCTCGTTGGTGGGATGGGGGGGAGAATGGGAAAAACTTGAGAAGGCTCCTCAAGTTCAGATAATGACTATTTAATGGGCCAGCAAAGGGAGGGGGAAACAACAACAGCAGCAGTGCTTGTAATGGAATGTACACAAAGGTGATAAGGAAGACAGCAATTTATAGATCCTGGAGCAGCACCAAGCCCGCCCCTTCCCGGCCAGCCCCCTTTTATGGGGGCATGATGGCACATGGTATGGAATAGCCCCAGCTCTGCTCACCTGGCCTGGCTTCTTCTGAAAATTAACTCTATCCTGGCCAAAGCCAGGTCAGTGGCATAAAACATAAAGACTATATTTCTTAAGCAATACAGTTAACTAAATCTAGACTTCCTCTGTTATGCAGAAGTATGATGAACTAAAATCCTACTTAATGAGCAAGCAGAAGATAAAGAACTAAAATCTGAAGGAACTCAGATATGACAGATAGATGTGAATTTGTTGCTGTGGATGTCCATCTATGAAGGAAATTCCACTTACATATGCACCACCTTGTAACTAGCACTAGATGCATCTACCTGTTCCCCTGAGTATTGAACTTGTACGATGTTGTACTTCAAGACCTGCCAGCCTCTGTGAACTCCTTTGTTTACCAGTCAGAACTGCCTCCCATGGGATTCTACCCAACAGTTCTCTGACTAAGTCAACATCCTGCTTTCTTTAGGTTCAGGGTCTGTACTCTGCTGCTTGCCTTTCTCACTCCCTTCAGGTTGAAAAACACCACTATTTCAAAGTGACTACACGACAAGGATGCTATTCATCATGACATCCCCAACCAGTTTTCTTCATGTTAATCAATAACAGATCCAGCTATGCATCACCACTGGTTGGTCTGTTTACAGCAAGAAATTATTCCTGAAACCCTTTGGAAATATCTTGGATCACAACAACCATGTTCCCTCTCTAGCAGCTGTGCAAGTCAGTCCCCCATGAGAACCAGGGTCTGTAACTCAGATACTTGAGTTCTTTAAAGAACTTTTAAATTTTCTTCCTCTTCAGGTGGTCTGTGACAAACTCTCACCACAATGTAACCCTTACTGGCCTATCCTCTGATCCTGAGCCACAGGTTCCTACCCAGATTGTCAACCAGCTCTCAGGAGGGCTCAAAAGATCTGAGCTGGTTGTAGATCTGAGGGCAACTTCCATTTCTTCAGCCCCCCATTCCCAGTCTTTCCTGAAATCCTTCAGAGTATTGCATGAAATTAGCATAGTACCTGCACCCGAATGGGCACTCAGCTCTCCTTAACATGGAGTCACCTCTTTTGGCCACAGATTCGATCTCAGGGTGTCTCAACCGCCTCTGAGGATGACACCCCACCTGGTTTCCAGGCTGCCACTCCCTCCATGCCCATTTGGTAGCCCAGAGGCAAAGTTTCCACAGTGGTGGAATGTCCACACACACCTCCTTGTCCCCCATGGACTCCTTCTGCCCAAACACAAGCCCAGCTGGATCCCAACCATGGCCTCACTGTACATCAGGGCCACCACCCTCACCACACATTGGGACGGGTAACCCAGCACATGCCTCCCCCATTCAGTCCCTACCTGCGAGACTATGGAGCCACTGTAGTGCCACCCTCGCAGATGCCCAACACCAGTGCTGCCATGGCAGCACATCGTGGCTTCGCTGGGGCTGGGCTTGTCCACACACACTCAGCAGGTGCCTCCCCCCAGGCTATGGGAATAAACAGCTGCTAAATGGTTTGTCACATTCATAAACCCTAAATATGATTTTCCTCTTAGTTACAACACAGGAAATCAGAAATCTCAATTTTGTTTCTTACTCCACATGATAACAATGTACTGTTAACATACCTGTTTCAGACTTTCTTGCTGGGTTTCCCTCAGTTCTTCGTATTTCCACTTCCAAAGAAACAATTCATTTTCTATCTTTTCCATTTCTTCTTCCAGAAACATGTTCATTCTGAAAAAGTATTTTAAAAGTCAGCTTTATATCTTTTTGAAGCTGAAAACAAATTACTTTGAATTTCCTTTTTGTAACTTGGGTTATATTTTGCTGCCTTTGTCAACTATATATCTGATTTTTATTAAAAAAATATATTGCCATCATATAATTACTCAAAGATATTTAAAAAAAAACAATAATAAATAATATATCATAAATAATAATAGCTAAGGAGAACAAAATAATGGATTGGTATAAAATTAAAATTTTAAATAAAATAAAACTTTGGGATAAACCAAAGAAAATTTGGAAATGGACTTTAGTTAGTGATTCAAGTTGGCTAATACATGGCAAGATAGTGAATATCATCAGAGAAAAGGTACTGTATTGCTTTTATTTGGGGACAGGCAGAAGATTATTTTAAACACACACATACATGGGAATATATACAGTATGAGAACAGTACTGAAACTGAAGATGATCTACTTTAGATGTAAAAAAGAATTAATTATATATATATATTTATGTTTCAAAAAATAATTGCTCTTGAAAGAAAATGCTAGAAGAATTTTAGGAAAATGGATTATTTAGCTCAGAGGTACTGCAGCCTCATTAAGTGTTTGTCTCTGGAATGTTATTTGAGCATAAAATCCATTACTGCATTCAGGAAAAATACTTTGGATACACAATTCACAAAGAATGAACAACGATACCACTTGCTGAGTAGGAGACTTGACGCATGTGTAACCCAGCAACTGGGCACTGTTCTGTGGCAAGTCAAGGGCAGTCATCCTACCTGACCCTCAAGGCAGAATGGTGAGCACTCATCTGAGAGCAAAGGATGCAGCACCACCTGGGGCGTCCGCACCACCTATCCTGGAAGTGGCCGATGCCTCCACCCAGGCAGATCTGCTGAAGGCAGAGGCTGCAGTGCAGATCTCAGGCTGCAGGGAGTGCCCAGACCTTTCTCCTGAGGCAGGGATAGGCAGCAGAGCTGCCTGCAAAATGTATATCCAGGTGGACAACCTTCTGCAGCAGGTGGCTGAGCTGCAGGAGGCGGTGAGAAAGCTGCATAACATCAGGGAGGCTGAGAAGGAATTCAATAGCTGGCTCCAAGGACAGTCTGCAGTGGATCCACAGCCCACGGCTGAACAGTCAAAAACTCCCCCACTGGCACACACAGAAGGGACAGGGAACAATAATGCAGAAGAATGGAAGCTTGCAATGGCAAGGACCAGCAGGAGAAAGAGACTTCCCCTGAAGCCTGAGGTGCCCTTGCAGAACTGCTTCACCACTCTGCAGACTGAAGAAAAGACCCACCACATCAGGAGAGATGCTGGAGCTGATTAAGGCAACCTGATCTGCTCCCTGTGTAACAACCAGCATAAAAAAAAAAGGTGGCGGGGGATAGTAGTAGGTGAGTCTCTTCTCAGAGGTACAGAGGCATACACTTGACGACCTGATGCACTCTCTAGAGAGGTGTGCTGCTTACTGGGGCCTCAGATCAGGGATGTCACCAGAGACTACCAAACATCATACAGCCCACTGACTATTATCTGCTGCTGTTGTTTCCTGTGGGCACTAGTGATACTGCCAGGAGCAGCCTGAGGAGTATCAAAAAGGATTACACAGCCAGGGTTTCAGCTATAGAGACCATGGGCTTGCTTTGAGAAACTCGCTCTGCTGAGGACTGATGGGGTCCATCTGTCAGAGAAGGGGAAGAGCATCTTCAATCATAGGCTCGCCAAGCCCCCCCTTCACTGGGGGCCCAGCTAAAATGCCTCTGTGCAAACACACATAGCATGGGGAATAAACAGGAGGCGTTAGAGACGTGCGCATGCCTGCAGAGCTATGATCTTATTGGCATGACAGAGATGTGGTGGGATGGCTTCTATGACTGGAGTGTTGGAATGGAAGGACACAGGTTCTTTAGGAAGGTCAGGAAGGGGAGACAAGGAAGGAGTGTCTTCCCCTATGTCAACGACTAGCTGGAGTACATGAAGCTTCGCCTGGGGATAGATGAGGAGCTGACACAGAGCTTATGGGTCGGGATGAAAGGAAGGTCAGGGACCAATGACACTACAGTAGGGGTCTGCTACAGGCCACCTGACCAGGAAGACCGAGCAGATGAAGCCCTCTATAGACAGATAGGAGCAGCCTCATGTTCACAAGCCCTGGTCGTCATGCACCACTTGATACCTGTTGGAGGGATAACGCAGCATAGCATAAGCAATCCAGAAGGTGCGGCATGCACTGATGATAACTTCCTTCACCAAGTGATAGAGGAATGAACAAGGAGAGGTGCCATGCTGGACCCTGTTCTCACCAACAAGGAAGGGCTGGTAGGGGATATGAAATTCAAGGGCAGCCTTGGCTGCAGTGACCATGAAATGGTGGAGTTGAAGATCCTCAGGGCAGTGAGAAGGGTGCATAGCAAGCTCACTACGCTGGACTTCAAGAGAGAAGACTTTGGCCTCTTCAGGGACAAAGCACTGGAGTGAAAAGGGGTCTAAGAAAGCTGGTTAGTATTCAAGGATCACCTCCTCCAAGGTCAGGAGCGATGCATCCCAACAAAGAGGAAGTCAGACAAAAACCTGCACTAAACCTGCACAGATGTACAAGGAGCTCCTGTGCAAACTCAGACACTAAAAGGAAGCCTACAGAGGCTGTAAGTAAGGGCAGGTAGCCTGGAGGAATACAGAGAAATTATCCAAGCAGCCAGGGTCTGGTTATGAAAGCTAACAGCCTGAGAGAATTAAGTCTGGCCAGAGACGTCAAGGGCAAAAGGAAAAGCTTCTATAGGTACATCAGTGGTGAAAGGAAGACTGGGGAAAATGAGGGCCCTCTCCAGAAGGAAACAAGAGACCTGGTTACCTGGAATATGGAAAAGGCTGAGGTACTCAACAATTTTTTTGCCTCCATCTCCACTGGCAAGTGCNCATCTCCACTGGCAAGTGCTTTAGCTATACCACCCAAATCAC
>VWZZ01005688.1:0-117339 GCA_013399095.1 Psophia crepitans
GCAACGAAACTGATGAAAGGACTTGAAAACAAATATTATGAGAAGCAGCTGAGGGAACTGGGCTTGTTCAGTCTGAACAAAAGGAGGCTGAGGGGAGACCTGATCGCTGTCTACAACTACCTGAAAGGAGTTTGTAGTGAGGAGGGTGTGGGTCTCTTCTGCCAAGTGACAAGCGACAGGACAAGAGGGCATGGACTCAAGTTGTGTCAGGGGAGGTTTAGGTTGGATATTAGGAAAAACTTCTTGACAGAAAGAGTAGTGAGGTGTTGGAACAGACTCCCCAGAGAGGTGGTTGAATCACCGTCCCTGGAGACATTCAAAAAGTGTGTAGACATGGCACTCCGGGACATGGTTTAGTAGGCATGGTGGTGTTAGGTTGACAGTTGGACTTGATGATCTTGGAGGTCCTTTCCAACCTTAGGGACTCTCTGATTTATTTACCACTTCCTATGGCCTCAGTTCTGTAGTCCTCAGCACTGCCCTGGTACACTTTTGGTGAGAACGTAAAGATGTCTATTTCAATTGCAAACTTAAATTTATCTACTCTCTGAGATGCCAGTTCCACTTCTTTCTCCCCAGCTTGTGGAAATGCTGCGTCTTCCACTAAAATCCCAGTAAGGACCATCTACCATCATGTTGTTCTGAGAGGCTGAGCTCAGGACTTGCCATGGGCATGACCTGGGTAACATTAATGCAATAAACATGTGATACCTTGTGGTGATGCCCAGTGCTTTACACTCCTCCTTAGGCAATGAGCCTACACCCATTTTCAAGGCAGGTGCATGTTAAGATTAAAAGCTGCCCACAGCATTTAGCCTGAGAAGCGGGGATCTCCCCCTAGCTGGGTGTTGATTCCTACCACCTTGCCAAGAGCTGCAGAGCTTTTATCTTTCCCCCCTCGTTTTATTCAGGAGGACTTACAGGACCCTCCGTGGAAGAGAGGAGTGTTGTCTTTTAACACTGCCAGTTCTCCACTGGGGTGGTATATTGAGGAACCACTTGATTTCTTCATCTGTGTTCCTCATTAGGTGCAAAGCAATCTTGGATTCTGACCACCTGATTGCTCCTTCCAAGAAGGATGTTTACTTTCCTCTGGAATGGAAGAGGGTGAATTTTGGTCCCTCATGAATTTGTGGAGGATGGATAATTCTTCCAGTGAGAACTGTGGAAGAATGCATTTTTTTTTAGCAGTGGGGACCGTGAATAGGGAGACATTTGGCTTTTCCATAATCTGAAGCTTAAGTCCATCCCATTAATGTAAGGACATGAGGGCTGAACCCTGTATCAGGATAGAAAGATTTCTCATTGCTTCTGTGAGGAAGTGTTATTTACCTAACATCCACTAGTTGATGATCAGTTAGTGTTTCCTAACCCTACAGGGCTGAAATTTGTGAGAGTCTGTTGTCGTCTATGGGGCCCTCTGCCCAAATCACACCAGGGTCTCATATTTGGTAATGTGCTTGAACCTGGGACAAACTCCTCATTTCTGCACGTTTCTGCTGAGGTATTTTGTTCCCCTCTTATCTGTCACCATTTCCATGGGAATGGGAAATTATCCCACCCTGCATGGCTGATGCTCCGCTGCAGAATAGTTAGTCCTAGTAAAGTCTTTTCATTCTCCCTCAAAGCTCCCTCCTGGTTTTGTGTGAGCACACCAGCTTCTCTGGGTTTTCTGTTAGGTTGGTTTTTTGCTGTGAAGTCTTTCACCTACCTCTGGGGCTGAAATATTCCTACTTTTTGTTGTCAGGAGGGCCCAGGCACCTGCTGTGAAGCTGCTGATGAGTTTTCCATTGCAGGCCACAGCTTGTGAGAGGTCAGTAGCATCACTTAACCTCTGCTGGCTATTGGGAGTCCTAGCTGCAGCTCCCTTCCAGTTTCTGCCATGAACCGGGCTGTTGCTGAGCTACCTAGAGATTATTTGGCCTTTGACTGTTGTGGAGGGGGGAGAAATGATTTGCCAGCTCTTTTCCTTAAAATGTCTGGTGAGGTACAAGGACTGGTGTGCAGGCTTGCTGGTGCTGCTCAGGTACAGGAGAGCATCTGGTGGAGCACGGTGAGGCACAGGCAGACAACGTGTTATAAAATGCAGTTGGTAACCTCTGTGGGTGTTTTAAAATTAACCTTTGGCATATCCCAGTTCAAAAAGAAGAAAAAACAATAAAAAGATTCGATGCTGGAATTTTGATGATGACTTATAATATGGGGAAGATTTTACAGCAGTGTTGTCAGTGCTGTTCAAATACTTTTCTATGTACCCCTTCTATTGCTATCTTACCTTGAAATAAATTGCTCCTGTGATATGTCATGGCTACTTTGGATCCAATATGACTTTAGAAGAAATGTCTTCAATACAGAGATTCCTTCTAGCCTACTCTTTTTCTGTTAAATTAATCAAGGTTTAAAAAGAATGTGTGAAATATGGTTATACCTTCAGAGTACAAAGAAGTGAATGTGAGTGTTGAACAATCACCACTGCTGTGCTAGGAAAATACTTGTGTAAATAGAACGTGCTTTTTTGTTTTATAGGGTACTCTGTGCGTGTGTCTTAAAAACAGGTAGTGTTAGAAGGCTTGGCAGCATACAGACTGTACTGATTTTGAGGAGTAGATTATTATATTTACTCTCAGAGGAGAACATGGTTAGGAGGGATTTTGTCTCAAATTATTTTTAACAAGATGAAAAATGCCTCTGCTATCTGTCACTCTTTCCTGTCTATATTATTTGTGATCTTTCATTCCTCTTATTAGCAAATGAGATGGGAAAAATGGGAAATAACATCAGGAAATAGATGAAGGCACACTAAACAGTGCTATGGGAACAATAAATTAAAGCATCTGCTTTTGGTTTTTCTGGGAAATCAAGAAGCAACTGGAGCAAAAAAAATGGATAGCTTCTTTTTTTTCTTACATTACATTTCTATTTCTGCTATCAGGCATTCCCCTAACCCTTAGACTTTCTCCTTTCTTCCATCTTTTTTTTTTCCCCCCCTCCTTTTCTTGAAACAGTCTCTTCATTGAAACCGAGGCTGAAGCCTACAAAGGCTCCACAGTGAATGAATAATAAAGGACAGAGATTCCAAATGTTGTTGATCTGAGCTTCACTTTTTTTCAGTAGCGTTTGTGCCCAGTTTAAGATATGGATGTGCCCCTTCTCAGCGGTGCGTGTTTGCGAGGCTGGCACGCTGGGTATCGGGGCATGGGAGGCGCGTGGTGAGGCTGGTGCCTGCAGCTGTACAGCCAGCATTTATTTACTGTTAAGAAATTAATATAAACATGACATGTGGTTCACTGTGAAATATTTTCACAGATGGAACGATTCTGCAGCATAACGTAGGGGTGTAAACTAGAGGATTGTTTAGCCTTTTGCTCAATTATTTGTTCTTTGGCTCCCTTCCCCTCCGTTCCCCATTCACACACAGCGTAGGTCTCCTGTTGTAGCAGCGTAACCAACATGGGGCTCTTCAGCTGCCTGAAGATTTCCCTAACCCAAGCGTGCATCCCGTTTTGGGGCTGTGTGCCTGCCTGGCAGTGGGGCAGGGGCTGGTGGTTAATCCACTCCCTGACCACAGGGCAGTAAGTAAAGCAGTGCTGAGGCTGAGGGTGTTGGTTTGGAGCCAGGCACAAACCTGATACAGCCGTGGTCAGCCATGGGGCCCCAGATCCTGCTATTCTCAGTGACGCACTTCCCAGAATCTCCCTCCTCCTGAGGTATGTAGCGGGGTGCTCATGGCTAGTGGGTGTATAATTTATGGCTTGTGGATCAAGGGTTGGCTCCGCAGTGTTAGTGGGGACTCTTTTACTGTATTTTAGTGGTATCATGGAGGTTTATTTGCTATTCCAAGCTCATCACTCCAAAAAGAGTATTAAATATGAAATCAAAACAGAGATGTTTTTAAAATATGAAAGAATTTAAGCAAAACTCATAAATCTGTCTACCAACTTTTAAATTTTTATTCCTTAAATATTAAGGGCTGGATGTCTATTGTGGTTTGTTTTTTTTTGTGAGCTTTTAAAAAGTAAGTGTGGCTCTTCTGCAAACATCAGACTTCAAGAACTAAGACTCTGAAAGAGCCAGATGATACTGTGAGACTCTGGGGGGAAAAAATATGGCGCTTATAACACTGTAGATAGCCCGTTAAAGTACTCCCTCTGCTTCCACATCCCTTTATTCTGGGACATGAAAGAGAAGCCTGAGCCAATACAGGATTACAGAACTAGGTTACAAACCTGGAGCTAGACTATTTGGAGTTAAAACGTAAGACATTTATTTTATATGCTTATTTTGGTTTCAACATTTTATGCATTTGGAAAACTCCTTCTCCCCCCATGAGAGTTCTTCTTTTCAAGTAATTAAAGCAAGACAGTAAGCAGCAGAGACAATGAATTGTAAAAATTCATTGCTGGTTACAAGAAGAATTTGAACCTCATCCATCTGTCATCAAAAAAAAAAAAGCCTTTCAAAAAGCAGATGGTCTTGTAACTAAAACAAATCTGGATTCTGGCAGACAGGGTGAGAAATGTGTGTTGTGAGAACAGGGGAAACACTGCACTGGGAACTGTTCGTCTTGGTGGAGTGCTCTAGCTGTGAATACCTCTGCTAATGCTATTGCGCATGATAGCGATCATCAGAGGTCAAAATCAGTAACTTCAATTCCATCTGCGGGCTCAAAAGAAATAAGTATTATTTCTGGAGCACAGCTTTTATGTGCTTTTTCTGAAAGGTGCAATCTCCTAACAGATATTTATGGGCATCTTGGGTGCAGTTTGTGAATATCCCTAGCAAGGAGTTCTGCATGGGAAGGACTTAATCCTAAAGTGGAAATCATGGATTAGCATTGCAAGAACCTTGTTTAAAATAAAACTCTCTATTTACACAGCAATGTTTATGCGCAAGTATTGGCTCTTATGGGTGCAGTCTAGCAAGATTCTTAAATTAACAACCAAATTAATAAATAATGTCATCTTTCTACCATTTAATGGTACTTCAGATGATGGGGGGGAGGGGAGGGGGAAGCCCCAGAAAAAAACTTGCTAGAAGCTTATATCTGATCTTTACTCCTTTGTGTGATTTACCTAGGTGTAGTTGTATGGCTCTATTTGGGACTCATTCTCTCTAGGAATCCCTGAGTCATTGAATCAGCTTCATCAATTTCACTGGCTGTGATAGATAAGTAAAACTTGTCGCTGCTTGCGTGCTTGCAACAGATACCATAATCTATGGCTGGTAATTGAAATTCCTGGGGGCTGTGCATACCTCTTGCATGCAGCTTGAACCCGAGCAGCCCAACATGCTATTAAGAACATTTTTATAGGTGATTGTTCACTCAGAAACACATTGAACCTTCTCTCAGACAGAAGAAATGCTCTCTGGAGTTATTCTAGCCTCTTCATCTGGGGGTTGGAACTAGATGATCCTTGTGGTCCTTCCAAACCCATCCATTCTATGATTCTATGATCTAGAGCTAGCAGCCTTTTCAATAGTATATAATGGGAAACTCTCTCAAATACAGTTGAAAAATACAGTAGCTAGCTCAGACACATCCTCATTTACAGGAGGAAAATCATTAAGGACTTCAGGTTTAGTCCATCCTATGTTTAAAAACAAATTAGGAATCTGAAGACAAATATTTTGATAACTACATGATTGCTACCTCCTTATATCCCAAAAAGCAGAAAACCAATCATGAACGGGAAGGTCATTAGCATCGCATGGATTCCCCCGGGTGGGAGCCTCCTTCCTGCTGTGCAGCGCTGATGCGTGCTGCTGGCTGAGGCAGAAAGCGGGGGGATGCTGTGTGTCGTCCCTTGGGATGAGTTTTATGCTCAAAGAGGCAGAAAATGCCATACAAATACAAGAAAAGCCAAACAAAAATCTGTTGTGTGATTGGTGAATATGTAGTTTGGTTTAAATGAGCCATCCTCCCTCTTTTTTTAGTGTTGCTTTGTCTCCTGCATGGGTGCAATCTGAGTGCAAAAAATAAAACTACCTGGGCAGTCATGGCAAACAGCTTTAAAACTCTCGGCAAGCAAAGCAGCACAGCTGTCCAGCCTGGTAACTCTCTGCTGTCTCTTTAGCCAAATGATGTATACGTGAAAAAGACACAGCACTGTGTGCATAGGGAGGCTTTTTCCAGAGCCCATCAATCTTTTTTTCATTGTATCCAAGAACCTGAGAACAGTAAAGACTCTTGGAGTCTTCATCCTCATGCATATCCAGTATTATATCTCATGTGAATCTTAAAGTATGTGCGCTTTTAGTCTCACTAAACTGTATGAATAAAAGATGTGAATGTTGGTGTGAGTTTTTCTTCTGAAGCACCGGTGATACCGATACACAGCTATTGTATTGATGTGTTTTAAAAATAATTCCTTTTGATGCATGTCATTGTGTTTCCTTGCTTGATTAGTAAAATATCGGAGGGAAGATATCCAATATGAAATCTGTTCTCTGTCTTGTTCACAGCAGAACTTGACCCGCAGTCTCTTACCTTGGGAAAGTTTGTGTAGACCTGGGCTCAGTGTGCCGGTGGTGCATCCTTTGGCATCAGTAACTGCACTGTTCCAGGAGCCCGGTTGTGACTGGTGGGACACCGCCTGGGACAAGAAGTGTCCCTGTTCCATCCTTTGTTCGAGTGGGGTATTTCTGTCCTAATGCAGACCCCAAAGGTAAGGGGAAAAGGAGAATCCCTGTCCCTGAGCGCTCGGCGCCCTGTAGCACACCCTATGAGGACAGGTGATACATGCTTGGGATCCCTTAATGATGGGAAAGAATTGCATGCATGCCGATCCTTCACGCTCTGCTCAGCTCTTACATTTGGCAGCCAAAAAAAGTCATCAGTGACTGCTTTGCCTCCTGCTCGCTGTGGGCTTGCACAGGAGTGAAGTATTGCAGCATGTGCTGTGGTTTGGAATTCAGCCCCGTGCTGACTGGAGTGGGACTCAGCTGCTTGTTCCCCTCCGCCCCTGTTGGGACCTGGGTGCACAAACCTGACTTTCAGTGCCTTCGTCTTTCAGCTGAGCCCCATGCCGGTTCCTGCTATGGCCTGTCCCAGAGTGACATACCTGGTTTTGTGTCAAAGGGAACGCTTTAAACTCTGGTTAAACTTAATGTTTTCTTCTTGCCTTATGCTGAAATGCCACCTTGGAGGGCTCCTGAGTTTTGTGTGTTGCTTTCTGTGTGACGTAGCTACCAAACAATAAAAGTTGAAGAGCTCTGGATGCAGTGTAGAGGCACAGTATGGCATGAGTTTATAAATGTATATGTTAATGTATATTCAGTTTTGCTTATGGTATGTTTTATTGTTTCAGGATTACATTTCTTTAAATATTTAGTCTTATTTAAAATTAATCTTGCTCCTCTCTGGGATGCTTGTACGTCTCGAGCTGCTATGCTGCGCTGTTTCTCCTAACAATTCTTTGATTCTTCGTAGTAAGCAGAAGAGTTGCAGCTGTCCAGGTTAGTTATCACTGCTGCAGCACTATCCTGTGTGACAAATACATGTTGGGTTTTGTTGAGGATGAGCTAATTGGAAAAGTTTGGCTTCTGCCAGGATAGAACAGCTTCCTCCATCTCCCTTGGCTCGCTGGTAACGAACCCAAGCAAACTGCTGTTGGCTGTGGCAGGGCTGTAGGGTATGACGGCAGCTGAGACCCATCGTGCTGCTAGGGGATGCAGAGATCAGCCCCGGACAGGAGGGGTGATGCTGGCACAGCCCCGCTTACCAGACGTGGACCCTCATCCCTTAGTCGCATCCTTGGCATGCTGTGACAGTGCTTATGCTGAGCAGTGAAGCTACCACGTTAAAAGCATGTGAATGCTGTGGTTTGAAAATTTACCTCTAGTTTTCTCTCAATCCAGTGTGCCAGTCTAAACATTGCTCTAAGAAGCTATTTAATTTCCATACAGCTCTGGGAGTGCCTTTAGATCGCATTTCAATGTATTTTTTTGTGGTCAGTGAGAATGTGCTGTATTTGTCAAAACTAATTTATTCAGATCTGCTAATGAATTCAAGAAGAAAAGGAATTTTGCAATTCTGTGCATCTGGTAGACTCTTCGTGTTCAGACCAACTTATCAAAGAGTTTGAACGTCTGTAGCCATTCACACCTCTCGAGGGTGCCTTTGTCAGGCTGTTGGTGCAGTAATTTCCTGAAAATATTAGTGGAAAAATGGCGTTTGAAGGGAAGATCAGACTTATAGTCTTGAGATAGCAGTAGTGAAGGAAGGAAAAAGGTAGAAAGTAACAGGCATTTTTGCTATCATAAATTTCTGTGAAGTTCTTGGAGGAAAATTAGTTTTAGGTCATGTTTAGAGGTGTTGATTCCCCTGCGCTGCCCCCCCCCCTTCTTTTAAAAGAGCAAATTGAAACGTTTTGAAAATATGTAAAAAGACATCAATAAAAGCACTGTGTCTGAGGACCACAGTCCCTGAAGGACTGCATCTCTCATTTTAATTTCTCCATAACACATAGTATATTTAAGGTCTTCCTGTGTGTTAAGGGATCTTTGATGCATCCGAAAGCAATTATTAGCTGCTAAGTAAATAATTTGGTGAATGCTTTTCAGAACTTGGTGCTTCTTAGAAATTCTGCATCTCTAATATATGTTTTAGAAGGATACCCGTGTAGTAATTATTCAGTGTAAGTTAAATTATGGCTCGGGGAATCAGATCCTGCATTAGCAAGCCAAAATTCTGCAAGCTCATTCTTGGCTAAGGCCCAGCCTTCTATTGTGAAGGGCAATTGAAACGAGAGAAAACAAAAACTGTGGTTGCCTTACAGCAATGGATTAATATTATCCCATACTGGTCTGGGAAACAACTTGGCCATGAAGGAAAGGGTGATAACTTCATCTGACTTTAATTTGCCAGAAGCCATCCTGCCCTCTTCTTTAATATTAGCTGTTGGAGAGCTGTGATTAAGCCTTCTCCCTCCTGATAAGGGCTCACTGAAGAGTGGCTGACAGGTAGAAACAGCAGCCAAAGTGCTGCATGTTTTAGGAGGTGTTTGCTGATGCACCGGCATCCCTTGTCAGCACTGCTGATAAGCTCTAACGCAAACTGCCACCCAGAATTTCTCTGGCAGCCCAGAGGATGGCGGGATGAATTATGCTACGCGCAGTGTGCTAATTGCCACAAATTGGCTACACTTGGTTGAGAATGACAGGGTGATTGTGTATGATTTTGGTTTTTGGTGGGTTTTTTAATGTAATTTGGTTCTTACATGATTCGCTTGTACCATTTTTGTTCTGAGAACAGGCATCTAGAGTTTTTTGTACATTGGCAACAAAGGGAATTTTTGTTAACCTCAAATACTGTTGATTAACTACAATATAAAATTCAAAGCAATTTCATTTAAACCTAATTGAAAAGTGCAAGCAGTAGTTCTGGATTACGATATGAAGATCTCCTGTACTGTTGAAGTGTTTTTAAAATATTATGGCAAATATTTAATTTTTCTCTCAAAGACCTTGTAATGTTAGAAGTATCTTCTATCCAAAAAGGAGCTGGCCTCCAAAAGCTCACAATGGAGTGTCCCTTGGTGCCCCCTCAAAGATGGGTAGGACATTTCTATTCCTTCTCAACAGGCAGCGTGTATTGTTTTATCGTTTTCTACCCTCTCTCATCTGCATTGAAATATTTCTTAACTGTTAGAGCAGTTCAAGCCCACAAGATGGGGGTATAAGGTATTGGATACAGAAATGGGGAGGAGAGTGAGTGTGTATGTGTCCTATGGGCAGGTGTTTAGGAAAGTGAAGTGCCTCTGTTTAAGGGGGGATCTGGGGCACTGTTGAGCTCTTTGGAGGTGGATGGAGATGCTGGGGTTTCCCTGATGTGGAGGTTACCCCTGTGTCACCTGCTGCTATGTAGTGGTCCCTGCTGTGTGACAGTGGCATTAGCGTGGTACCACCCAGCAGCTGCTGCCAGGAGTGATGGTAGTGACCCGTCAGACCTTGGAAGCATTCAGCTTTAGGCTGCAGGGCAGACATGGCAGATGTTTCTGAACCTTTTACCTTTTCACAGTTAGGAGCCAGAAGGCACTTCTAACACTGTCCAGAGAGGCAGGAATGGAGAAGGGAGACTTCGCTCGCTGCTCCTGTTACAGCATATAAGCATCCTGGCACAAAACAGGCTGCTTCCGCTTGCCCCAAACTAAGGACACGTAAGAAATGCAGGGTCATGCTAGTATCTGCTTGTCCTTTCCCAGTCAATTTATGATGTTGATCCTAGGAGCGTGCTGGGTATGCTCATTTCTCTTTGAAATACAAAGCCGTTACCTTTCTGCCTTCCTCCAGCTGTAATTTGGAAAGAAGAATGAGGGAGGTACACAGGGACAGGAGCTGTGAATATGGATGCGATGACAAGAACATTTCATGGTATTATTCTTTGCTATGATATAGCAAATAATGAAGTGCTCTGTAGTCATAACACCACGTTTGCTATGCAGGGGGAATTGGCAAAGACAGAGAGAAGGAACAGTATTAAGAGAAAACAGTATGTTGGCATGTTTGGTTTCTGTCCAAGAGCCCCAGTAAATGAGGAGAGTGAATAAATAGCAAGAAAAAGATCCTGTATAGACTGTTAGTCAAATTGGGCTAAATTGCCTTGTCAATTGAAGGAAAGCGGATGGAGAGGGCAGGATGTTCACAGGGATTAGAACAGCACCTAAGGCAGGAAGCGAAGACGTTTAGAGACTGAAAGGTTTCTTGATTTTTTTAAAATTTTATTTATTTGTATCTTTTTTGCTCCCAGTGGTAATATCCCGGACTGCTCTTCCATCCAGCAGAAGTGATGGTTGTCACTGTAATACTGTGCAGAGCGTGAGATAAATGAGAGAACAGTCTGGAGGAAAGAGCGTGTTTATTCTGATTAAGAAAATCAGTGGGCTGATTGCCATTTAGCTTCCTGAAGCAGACCTGCATGCACTGTCTATTTACTTTGTCTTTTTTTTTTTTTTTCTGAAGTCCCTTCTTTAAAGGACTATATTAAATGTCAGGAAATAATTGTTATATAACCGTTGAAGAATCATGCCCTTTAGAGTTGTTTAACTTTTTAGCTTTTTATCTGTTTTAAATCACAATGAATACTTGGGTTAGTCCATAGAAGTTCTTTCACAGAAATCCCTTATTTATTTAGTTATTATTTTTTTCTTAATACAGACTTTCCCTTGCAGTTTTCCACTGAGGTTCAACATAAACAGTGCACAAATATGAGACATAAACAGGTTTATTAAAAGAGAGTTCATCAGCATTCTTGGTTGCTTAATTCTGAATTAACCATCTGTGACCTCTTCTTGCAAGCCCTGCTGAGCACGGCTCTGTGAGCTCAGTAGCCATGTCTCTCTTTTCATGAGCAGTGAGTTGCTCTGTGGGCTGCGATCTGAGCCTCTGCATAGCCTCCTGGTCTCCGATGGGCCATGGAGAGGACAGGACTTCTTGTGTTTCCACAAATGTGCTTACATCCCTTTCAGATCTATGCTTACGTGCGGATCTCACACATGTGGATTCAGCTGCCCAAACCAGGATTTAATCCAACTGAGATGTCATTGACCAAGTATATTTGAGTTGGGTTTCCATTGTTTTTTCTTTTTTTGCCCTTCTTAGAAGCTACAGAAGTTCTCCTCAGCAGCAGAGAAGATGCTCTGAGGGGAAGTCAAAGCTTGGAGGTTGTAGAGCACCCTGTTTTGGGGGAGATGTGGTGTTTCTTACTTATGTGGACGCAAGGTTTGGACTTTAGAGGGAATTTCCTTCTCTCCTCCAAACTGGCTATGCTGGTATCTTGGCCATGTGCTGGGACTCTGGTAATAGCTTGTCAGCTCTCCATTGCATTACAACATCAGTGCAGTCTTTGTAATACAGGTATTTCACATCTAGGGCAAACATTATATGATGTGTTTTAGAGTCATTGGGCTTGAAGTGGGACTGAGAGTGAAATGTAGTATTTTGTGAAATGCAGGTGATGGGACTAGATCATTGAACAGTCTCTTCAAGCCTTAACCTCTACAAAATAGTAGAGGTGTTCTGTTGAGGGCTTGACATTGAGGATGGATTTAGCACTGTGCCCCACAGAAGGATGTGGCATGCTTTGGAGGAATTTTCCAGGCTAACCAGAAATATGGAATAATTACTAGTTGCACAAAACATTAGAGGCTGCCTGTGGTATTCAGAGAATGCCAAAATAGATGGAATAAAACAGGCCTTGTCCTTTTTTAGCTGCTGAAAAATTGCCAGGAGGCTTCCTGAAACAAAACTTTACCCCCCATCTGTCTGTTCTGCAGTTTTAACTTGTAGATTTATGTTGTCAGAACTGTACATCGCTTTTAATTTTTGATGAGATTATTTGCTGCCATTACAATATATTCATATATTTTAAAAGATTTTGGAGGATTCCAGATTTTTATACTCGGATCAGATGTCAGAAGTTAATAAGTTGCTGCTATTTTACTGTAAAACTAACAAATTCAGGAAGTAATAAATTTGACGTCTAAAATTTCACATTAGCAATGAAGTGCACATTCATTGCAGTGTCCTTCAAAGTGCAGTGCAGAGTAACTTGCTTCAAAGTGAAACCAGTATGAAGTGAGGCTGAATGTAAGGGGGACCCTTCTCCCTGCCTTCTAACGTACTCTGTAACGTATTGTGTGTCCTGGGTGCCTGGTGGGAGCTCCAGACTTCTGTCCTAATAGTTCCCATGTAAAACTAGCACTTCCTCAACTGTGGAGTGCAGGTACAAAAATTTATGTTTAGGATATGTTGCCTACTGTCATACACTACTTAAGTTTAGAAATTAACAGTGGTTATAAACGCTTCTTTTTCTCTCAATACTGTTTTCAGATAGACACAATTTTGTAATGCCATTTCCCATTTTTGCTGGTTTTCTTTCAAAAGATTATATTAATTTTTCATTTAAAAAAAATCTTCTGAATGGAGCCCTCATGCAATAAGTTACATTGTAAACTGTACAAAAATTCCTACATCCATATTTAAAAAAAAAAAAACACAGCAAAAAAAAAAGAGGAAAGTGCAGATCACTAGACAGAAGCATTGAATTTTCTAGACTTGCTTTATCCTGACATAAGTCTGGTGAAATTGAATAGCTGTATCTGTCAAAACCAGTTTTCAGTGGAGTTGAAGACTTGGACTCAGTCTGCAGGAGTTTTTGCTTGGGTGGGTTTTATTTTTTTTTTACCTCCTAATGTTCTGCATCTTGTATTGATTGAATTAAGTCAACAACAAATTTTGCAGGCTTTGTATTTTCCTGGCTTTGTTGCCCCTGCCCCGTCCTATTCCTCTTTACCTCCTCTGCCGTTCCCAGATGCAACAGAGAGGAAATGTGTCTTCTTGCTCTTCTGCTGGTTACTGCAGGGAGAGGTGGTGGTAAAGTCTCTTTGCCACTGTGTGACATCCTAACAGACTTTGTGGTGGCAGTGGAAGTGACTGCTGGGCTCGGCTGTGGCAGGGATCTTGAAATGCTTTGACTGATTTTTTTATTTTTTTTTTTTGTAACTATTGAGATTTTATCCGGTTGCCTTGTGTTCCTATCTACAGCTTCATCTCCAAGTCCTTTGATTGTGACAGATGCAGCCTTAGTTCTTCAGTTGCCAGTAATCCCTTGCCTTTGTCGTTATCGCAGAAAAACATGAAGATGTGAACTATGAAGGGTGAAATCTCTAAGACCAAATAAAAAACCCCTCTGAATTTCCTTCTCTAATAACCATGCGTCATCTTTTTCTTGGGTCATGATTTTTTTTTCAATGCTTAGAGTTAGAAGCATTGTTCAAAATCAATGAACAGCATAAATGCTGTTGTGTGTGCTTATTTTGTGACTTGGAAACCTGACTCCTTTAATTTTCAGTGAATAAAGAACTTCGTATGATGAAACTGCATAATGGGAGCTGTTTTTTCCCACTTGGTAGGAAAGCATTTTTGTTCCTTCTCATTGTGGTTTTGACTCCAGCAAAGTCTCAGTCAGAAAGCAGTTGAGATGTGCAGGAAAATGTCCATCTTGAGTTAGATTCATAAGTCTGCTTTTACACGATCCAATTCAGGTACTATATAGTAACGTAAATAGAAAATAGAACATGTATCAAGTGTATTATTATGCAAAGGATAAAATAATCTTCTCTACCATACATCAGTTTTTGTAGTCTTGCTCCCTACACACGCCAAATCTCAAATATTTTGAGGTCTGGTCATAATTTTGTTCACATTCTCAAAATTTATTTGCAGTTTGAACTTCAAGTATATATTCTGAAATTATGTTTTCCCAAGAGCAGTTTGGCTCACAAACTTTTTAGCATGATAAAGAAAGGCCTGGTGTGGAGTTTGGAGAGAAACGAAATGAAGCAATCTGCTTGAAAATTGCTCTGGAAAGTGCTGTAAATAAAATCTAAATGTTGAGCAATTCTTGGAAATTTCAATGATCCTGGTCAGCAGATTATCTTTTGATAAAAAGAATCTACTACACTAAAACTGTTTTTAAAAAAAAAAAGTATACTTTACGTGAAACTGTTTCAGTCATAATTACTTCTTGTTGACTAATCTCTATTTAACGTAGGCAAGTATTAAGAAGCAGGGCTGTATGTCACAGTGTAAGGGACTCTGCTGTTGGTGTGTGTACCCGAGTGAAATGGGAGGGCATTCATCAGTGTTGTCCCTTTCCTCCCTTTTTTAAATGAATTGGTGGGCGGCACATGTAACACGTGCTCTGTCTTGCTGGAGCATGGACAGCTTCTGGTTAGCCAAATTCCTTGCTGATGTACAGTGACAGGAGTTCACCATTAGATCTGTCAGTCTTCTTACCCAGAGCTGATCTTGACCCGATTTCTCTGTACAATCAATTCATATAAAACCAGATGCCAACAATTTGTATTAACTGTGAATTAAATTCTTATCAAAATGGATTGCCCCAGTTTGTGGTGAAACAAACAGCCCATGTCTCTTGTTCAAAAAAATGTACCATCTGGCTGATAAAGCTGATTATCCAGAAGTGTTACTAAAAATGTCTGCATGTCTACAGAGGAGCAAATAATTGGCCTTAGGAAGAAAAAAAAAATCCTGCTGTTACTTCTGTAAGTTATGCTGATTGATATGGTGATTTGTTGTCCCAGAATGCCTGAAGATGAGGAGTTGGGGACGTGGGAGGATAGGTTGTTTATGGGGTGGGATTCCTCGTCTGTGGGTACGAGAAGAGCTGTCTTATGAACGTCGTGTGTGCACTGTACTCTTAGTCCTCTTGCATTCCAGCAATGCTAACTTTTGTAACCATAAAACATAATTATCCCAAAGACATGCCTGATACTGTTGTGGGAGCAATTCTGAATGAAAATTACTATAATACAGCTGAATGAAGAACTCAGATGGTTTCCCTTTAAAATTGTAGGGCATGTCATGTTCAAAAAAGAAATTTTAAATGAGGGGGGAAATACATTGGAACAGAGCCCAGATTCTAAAAGTAAATTGTTGGAGACTATAACCTGGTTTCTTCAATGAGCATTAATCCAAATTGTGTACAGCAGATATGGTGGTGAGTAATAGTAGTTAAGCTAAGGATCAAGAGTCCAATTTCCTTCACATCTTTCTAGGAAATATAAGACCTACTGTTGCATAGCAACAGTTGAAGGTACAGTAATATTTGCACTTGAAAATGTTTAGTGCTTTGGGAAGCATTAGATGGCTGATGAGAGAGGTGGTAAGGAAATGGTATTATTCTCTCTTAGGGTACTAGTTTGAATTCAGTCTTGACTGTAGTGGCTGAAGGCCATTAACATTTGAGTAACTAGCTAGAGGCCTGCAAAATGAGTTATTGGTCTCAGTCCAGTTTTCAGAACAACCATATTCACATTTCAAAAACTATTCCTGTAATTGGCAACGTTATTGGTGTGCTCTGAGATACAAAGCAGATACCTGGGGTGCAGGTAGTTTTTTCATCAGTCCTCCCAGTCAAAGGGAAGGGGTTTGAAAGGACCATTTGAATCGGGTGAATCAGCAAATGGTTACAGGACTGGTGCAACAGCCAGGGCTTCAGCTACTTAGACCATGGGACTCTCTTTGAGAAACCTGGTCCACTCGGGGCTGATGGGGTCCATCTGTCAGAGATTGGAAAGAGCATCTTCAGTCATAGGCTTGCCAAGCTGGTGAAGAGGGCTTTAAACTAAAGTTATTGGGGGAGAGGAACCTCAATCCATCCCATTCCTACCAGTTTTATGCCAGTGCCAGCAATAGATGCCCAGAGCTGAGAGAAGAGTCACACGTCAGTGGGAGAGCACCTGAAGTGCAGCACAAAGGAATTCCAACCTCCAGTCAGTTTCATCGGGGGCCCAACTTAAATGCCTCTATGCAAACACATGTAGCATGGGGAATAAACAAGAGGAGCTATACCCTGCAGGGCTATGATCTTACTGGTATCACGGAGATGAGGTGGAATGGCTCCTATGGCTGGAGTGTTGGAATGGAAGAACATTCCCCTTTAGGAAGGACAGGCAGCGGAGAAGAGGAAGGGGGTGTCACCCTCTATGTCAGTGACCAGCTGGAGTGCATGGAGCTCTGCCTGGGGATGGGTGAGGAGCCCACTGAGAGCTTATGGGTCAGGCTTAAAGGGAGAGCAGGGACAGGTGACAGTATAGTGGGGGGTCTGCTACAGGCCACCTGACCGGGAAGACTGAGTGGATGAGGCCTTCTATAGACAGCTAGGAGCAGCCTCACATTCGCAAGCCCTAGTTCTGGTCCTCATGGGGTACTTCAGCCACCCCAATATCTGTTGGAGGGACAACACAGCAGGGCATAAGCAATCCAGGAGGTTCCTGGAACACGTTGATGATAATGGCTTTCTCCAAGTGATAGACGAGTGAGCGAGAAGAGGTGCTGTGGTGGACCTTGTTCTCACCAACAAGGAAGCGCTGGTGGGGAATGTGAAGCTCAAGGGCAGCCTTGGCTGCAGTGACCATGAAATGGTGAAGTTATCACATGCAGCTTTCACTCAGTGCCGGTGCTGACTCTTCGTTTTCTTAACTGCCTAAAGTAAGCTTGATAATGAGCTCCATAAGAACATTTATAACAAGCGAGAGGTCCAGATTTAGGATCTACTGATCTTTAAATAATCACCTAAGAGGGTATTTTGTCATTGATTCCAGTTCATTGCTTTAATATAGAGACCTCAGGACATACCTAAATTAAACAAATGACAGATTTACAGGACATCTTAAACAATTTTTTTTTTCTGTAAAAATGCGTCTTTGAATCTTAGAGCAATTTTAGAAAGTTGTAGCCATTTCTGGATAAAAAAGGTTTATCACCATTCTACTTCTGTTGCTTTTCCTAAAGGTGAGACATTACGCTTACCATTTGACTGTTAAGGTAGTAGCAGGAGTGAGGAAAAGTGTTTGTTAGTGAAGTCACTCATAGTAGCAAAGTAAATAGAAAAAGAAAAGTCACTGGACACCGGTCATGAGGCTAATTCTTGTGTAATTTGGAGTTTTGAAGGTCTTTGGTACAAAACTATTCACCATTCTTGAGCTTACTTTTATTATCTGAACACTATGCTAGCATGTTAAGAAGTTCAGAGGTTTCTGCTCATGTGTGAAGGTGAAGAGTAACATGCCTTACTCAAATCTGGGAACACAGCAGCAGATCCAAAATAGTTTAGGGACCATACCAACTTGAACACCATCTCATGAGTTTTCATTATTTTCTCTAGGTACTGCGCAAACAATGTGCTTATGCATATGTGTTATCTAACCGTTAACTTTAAAATTAGTGGATTTAAAATTACATCTAGCAGAAAAGTTCATTTTTTTTCTATCAATAAAGTGCTGTTATTTTAAATGATAGTTTTGTTTTTTTTTTCACCTCCTAAGAGTCCGATGACACTTTTAAAAATCCTCTCTCCCCTGAATATTTTATTTTTCTCACATTTTAAAATCATGCAGGCACACATGAAACGGGTTTTTCTGGCAGTGCATGAGAGAGAACCTGGGGCTGGTGGGGATGGACTGTGAGTGGAAGCAGGTGGCATGCTTGGTTTTTCTGCCTTCCTAAGGAATTCTGCAACAGCCTGTTTTAAAATACGTGAATGATTGTGAACTTGCTAATATTTTATGGTACTTGGAACCTAAACAACTTACCATGTATTCTTAAGTACCTTATTTTTTTTCAGAGCTTCTAATGTGTTGGTTTTTTTTTCTTCTTTGTAAAACTTTTTATGGTGTATGGTTTTAAATATGCTTTTGTCTGTCTATTAAATGTGAGACAAGGCAGTTTTCAGTTGTGATTTTTGTTTAAGAGGAAAGTGATGCCTAAAAAGAGATTTTATAAAATGTTGGAAATTACTTCCTATCCAACGAACATATGCTTTTTCTTGTGGGGGAAATCTGAGTTTAATCCGAGAGATTGTGGAATTTCCATTACCTTAGTGACACTTGTATCCACAACAAAGCAGCTGATGGTGATCTGCTTTTAAATCTCAGGATCTGGTTCAGGTTTCCTTTTTATTTCAAGACCATTCATATGAAAACTGGTAACAGACAGGAACATACCTCATACATACAGTTAGGGTTAGCATCAGCACGTGAACGCTGAAAGGAGTACCTCTTGGTATGTGTCTGTGTTTTTGTTTTAAAAGTTTTAAGCTCTGCAGCTTCTTTGGCTTTAGTGGGAATTCTGCACGCAACATCTATCTGGAAAACCAGTCATGCTCACGTAGATTCCTAAATACAGTTTTGATTTAAGTACTTATTTGAGGCACTTTTGGGCCTGACTTCTAAGTAAACTAGATCCATAAAGAAGCTGAATATTCTGTATGCAAGTCCAGTATCTTGTATACAAAGTAGATAAGTTAGTGCACAAACGACTTTTTTGGTTTTAACCTTGGCTGAAGAAATTTGCTGTTGCTTCTTGACATTTACAATAAATATTGTTAGAAATGTAAACAAAAGCTTGGAGAGATTCATGAAACACTGTTTCTTGCCTGCTACTGCTCTTCAATTGTGTTTTTATGAAGTGCCCTAACTTTGAATTCATTTTTGAATGCAACTATTTCAAGGTATCATTTTTAGATTTCACGTGTTGTCACGTTTTCAATCTGTTTTGTGGAGCAGAAGTTCTTGTTTGCCCAGTGTATACCAGGTCTGATCTCATGCCTTTATATATATATAAATATATATGTAAACTTAACTTGACTTACCTTTTATATATAACAACTTTTATATGCAGAAACTTATTTGCAAGGACAAGTTGGTTGTGCATCAGTGTATGTCTAGGTGGGTTTCCCATATGGGACTAGTACTTAAATAAGTTACCCTAGGTCTTGAGAGTTTACAGAGTGAAAGGAAGATATTTTCACTGAAACAAGCTGCTTCTAAAAAACAAATAACCCCCACAGACCCTCCCACTTCTTGTGAGCTTTAGCATGTTTTTCTTCTGTATTTGACACATTCTAAAAAAATAGTGATAATAGCTATCCCTTTTACATTTTGCTTCAATTTTCATATGATTCTGTCGCAGAAAAGAAAAAAGGCTTTCTTTTGCTTTGAAATATGTGCTGATGTTGTTTTTAAAAGATTCAACATTAAATGCACGTATATCAGATGAAAAATACCTTTAGTCTAGTTATGTAGAAGATTCATATAAATTAAGTCCTACTCTCAGGAAGCTCATAAAATTAAATATGGTTTTCTTGGTGTACAATTTCTATTAGTAACTAGCTGAAGAAACCCCTATCCCTCCCTTCCTCCCCCCAAAAAAACCCAAATAACCAAAACTGACTGGAAATTTGTATGTAACTTTGTTGATCTTTAGCTTATTATACAGATTATCTTTCATTAAGGTCTTGTTAATGAGGGACATAAAGACTTTGCTAATCTATGGCAAATATTTTAAGGTCCAGCGCTGTAAAAGCAGAAGGATGCTTTGGTGTACTGTATTTCCATGGTGAATTAAAGAGTGGGTGGGACAGAGGAAAGCATTTTTAATTCCATACTTCTGAAGTAGTGTGTACAAAACACACTGTTGGAGGCATTATAACATATTCTGAAATATTCTTGATTTGATACATCTCTTGATGCTTCATATAATTAGATTTTTTGTTGAACTATTGAAATGACTGAAGTGGAGAGTACGGAAAGGCTTTGCATGAGAGAGATTTAGGACACAAAATACACACTCATGATGTCTCAGTTGTGTTTCTCAGCATAGGTCTACCTGCCAGTGACTGCAGCTGTGGGGTTTGTGTGTACATATGTAAGTAGACGTGAGGCTGTTGCTTGTGAAGGTTTAGTTAGGATTGTGCTTCTAAGAACATCTTCCTCAAAATGAGCTGGACATTTTCAGCACTGTGCAGTCTTTGCGTTTTTGGTCTTGTCTTTCTCTAAAGGTCTACAGAAAGAGGAAAGACTGGGAAAAGAAACGTCACTTTGAATTCTATGGGATCCTGCAGTTTGTTCTACCAGTTCCCCAGGGGTGCAAAAGCACATAAAGTAGTGTGTAAGGCTACTACGTAATGATCTGTATCTGTACTGCCTCTGACAGCTGGGTCATGCTCTTTCTGCAGTGAGAGATTGGAGATGGCATTTTGAATCTGCATGAGAGCAAAATTTCTCCATGAACCAAACGTGTTGCCAAAGTTGTGCCTGGATCTGTGCTCAGATTGTGGTGCCGCCTGCAGCCTGGGCTCCTGTGTCCAGTTCTGCTTTTGGGATAGGTGTCCATGAATGCAAACAAGAGGATCTGTTATTGATATTTTGGAGTCCTTGAGCATTATATGGAGCTTACAGAAACATGCAAAGTCTTTGAGGACCTTCGCAGGGTCCAGTCCTGTTGTAAAACCCAAGGGAGGGGCTTCCCCATGTGAATTGGTGGGACGTCACACTGGCAGTGACTTTATTACCAGGGCTTCATGTTACGTGGGACTTGGCAGACCATTGACAACACACACCAGAAAACTGAAAGATTCTCAGCATAAAATCCTGAGGCAGGTGGTAGGCAGGGTGTCAAACTGACTGATGAAAGGAAGCGAGTAGGTGCCTGTTTCCAAACAGCAGTGCCGTATAAATGGCAGCACGTGGGGGAGTCAGTCGGCGGGAGCGTAAAGGGCTGCAAGTGAAAAAATTGGCAGATGGAAATAGAGATGTACTAAAAATATGTAGAGGAAGGAGCTTCCTGCTGTTGGGGAGGTGCTGGGAAAGGTTAGCAACAAGAAGAGGAGATGGTGGTGAGGAGGGTGGATGAGCCTTCACGGATCCAGGCGTGCTGCAGTTCTTTGGTCTGAATATGCTGACATTTATAGACTGCACACCTGATCTTAAAGCTTGTGATGTATACGTTTCCTCTGTGTTCTTTCCTTCTGTGTTTCCTTCTGTGTTCTTCGTCCCTTGGCTCTGGGTTGTGCCTCTATGGCTTCTTGCCATAGTCCTCCTTCTGGTTGCAGATGACTGCAAAGCAGTGCTTCGCCTGGGCTGCCCAGGCTGGCATACCTTGCCTAACTTGCTCTGATTTCCTCTCCTTGCCTGTTTTCTGTTTGGTACGGTGCTTGCTCTCTCCCCAAGTGTGACTGCACAGATGCTGATTTTGTGCAGCTTTTCTGCCTGTCCCTCCTGGTTTTCAAACCAGAAATGAAAACCAAAAAAAGAGAAAAATGGGAAAAACGTATTACTGCTAAAACGATGTCATGTTTTTAAAGTGAATTCCTGTGTTTGTAGGTGACATCAGAGCAGGGCTGTTGCGTGAGCATAGGCAGGACTCTTCCCATCTACTGAAGAAGCGGGGCAGAAGCAGCTCAGGCGGTGTGGAGGCTGATGGCATTGCCATTGCTCTGACCTCCACCGTTGGTTGCTTTCAAGTGAGTATGGTGTTACCAGATGTCTCAGATAATTAACTGTATATAACAGACTTCTTGTGGGATTCATAGGAGCATCTGTTTTACTTCAGGGTGCTGCAAGTGCAGGAGGGGGTATGGGAATGGCAGAGGGAGATGGTGTGATCCAGGACGCTGTTAATGAGTTGAATGAAAATGCTCGCTGGCTCCTTACATTGATCAAAAACTTCTATCCTTGTGTACCTCTGGAGTGCTCCGTGACACATCCTTCTTTTATACTTCAATTTGCATTTTGGTGAACAACTAGTCATATCACACAACCTGAGAAAACTAGGGGCTTTTAGCACCCTCTTCAGATCTTTAAAAAAAAATAAAATAAAAAAAAATCAACAAAAGCTCATGAAGATGGATCTTGTGGAAGCATGGTTAGGCCAAGCATGAAGTGCCATAGGATGGAGAAACCTTTCCATGCCAAATAAAGGTTTTCATTTTCCAGGGATAAAAAGAACAAGCTTGAATTCGGAAAGACACCGATCAGTTGGCAGGTTTATACTTAGCTTTCTGATACGAATACTCTAATTTAAAGCCAGTGGAATTATGTATATTGATACGTGTCTGCAGTGTTCAGTTCTGTTTGAAGATGGGTTGAAAAGACTTTCTGGAGAAAGAAAGAACATGTATTCTCTAAAGCAGAGGTACTTGAGCAGCTTGTGGGGGAAGGAGGCCCTGTGAGAGGCTTTTTTATTTTTGTTTTGTTTTTACAATGGGAGATTCACGGCAGAGGTGGAGGTCAGGGCTGTGTTTGGAGGGACAGCTGATGGTCGTGGATACGGAGGTGGAATAGCACGGCAGTCTCTGCTGGCGGCTCTGGAGCCGCTGTTTGTGTCGGCTGTGCCGGGTGAACGGAGCTGGTTATGTACATGCCCCGCAGTGTCCTGAGAAGCACTGGACTGTGCCTTGAATTGGGCAGTATTTCCGTGGAGAAAGGCGAAGGATGAACAATTCGAAAGGAGATTTGGCACTACGTAATGTCTTTCAGACGCAGCAGCACAGTACTGCTTGATTTGCAGATGAAGGGCCAGCTACTCTCTCCAGTCTGAGTTTCTGCTGACGTCGGCTGCTGTTGTGATCACGGAACAAATTGCTTAATTTGCTAACTCAGAAATGTCTGCCTGGTGCTGGAGTTTTGCCTTTTCCTGTTCCTTTGATCCTATGAGTAGCTGAGTTGACCACGGTGAACAAGAGCGGAGCCCATCCTGCAGCTGGAGGGCTGAGGCACCACCAGTAATTATTTCCATCGCTTCGCATGCAGAGCAATTGCTTTCCTCCGGGGTGGTGTTTGCCTGCAACTTGAAAATCAAACTCTCATTTAGAAACTTACGGGCTTTCGGTTCATCCTAGTGCACATGCTGTCTTTTTTTAAATGCACTGAGTGCTTTTTAATTTATTTTTTTTCCAGAAATTTTGAGTACTGTTTCCTGCTCCCTTCAGAGCTGCGTGTATGCACATGGCTCCAGCTCTTGATCTTTTTCTGACATGCAGTCATTTTTCCTGGGGTAGTAGTCTTCCTGAGAAAGTGCCGAGTACTAAGTACTCGGTGGTTGTGTTTCCTTACTACAGTCAAACTAGGAGCACTTCTGTCACTGTTGCAAATGTGTATGCATGCTCTACTTTTCTTTTTTTTTTTTTTTTTTAAGATGCATACATTATTTTGGTGAACTTTGCTTTGCTCAGTAGTAGCTTGATGAGACAAGATGTATTTTAACTCGTCCAGGGTCATATTTTATCTTACTTGTAACTGCTGTTCTAATAATCACAGAACCAAATGAAGAGTCATTGAAAACTTTACTAGATATTTGTATTTATACTGCTGAAAAGCCTTTTTACCTCATGTTTAACCTCAGTTTCTTTCTGTGAATGGGGAAACAGTTGTGACCCTGGTTTTCCATGCTGTCGCTGTTGAAAATAAATGTGAGACTGGTTACTGTCTTGTCTTTCTGTAGATCTGAACCATGATTTCATTTTAGCTGTTATTCTAGGAGGGAATATCATAAATTTAAAATCCCTTGGAACATTACTGTGAGGGTTTTTTGTTCCCTTTTCCTTTGTAAGTTTTCTGGGGAACTTTAAAATGTTGATGTAAACACGCTGTCATAGCATTTTTCTAGTAAAAAGTCTGGATTTTATTAAAAAAATAGAATTGTGACAGCTTGATTAATGAGAGACAATAAATAACATTTTTTTTTTAATCTTAGGAGAGTTGATTGGTTCAGTTTTTTTTTAATGGGTACTTGTCATTATCTGGCCTGTACTGTAGGCTTCTATTTATGAAGTTACATCACCAGGAAACAGCAGGACGCTCGTACACGCTGATGGTAATTTCCAAAGGAGTGCAAATTGGAAACCACTCAGCTGTTACCAGTATAAGTTTGTCTGGCATGTCACTTGTGGAGTTTCAGAGATACAAGCACTAGGAGGGTACAGATTAGTTTGGAGCTTAATTTGAAAATAAATATTCTGTGTCAACTGAAGTGTTTGTCTTTTAGCCCAGTGTAAAAGGGAGAATTTGATTATAGGGAATTACTGATATTGGCACCTGAATGTATTCGCTGTTTAAATTAAGACTCTTTGGGGCAGTACTGTTTGATCAGTATACTTGCACAGATCCCTTGTGAGACCTAGGAAGTAAAAGCAATTCTGACTAGGATTCATTTTTGCATATTATATCCTTCTGCATTTACGGAAGGAAAGCCAGTGGAGACAGCCGGTCTGTCTTTATGAGTAAATTTTATTCGCATATTCATTTTTTCAAATTTATTCACATACTCATTTTTGTAAATTGAGCACACTTTAAAATGTCTGTGCAGGTAAATTTCTGTCCATTGAGTGGTTATTTTTATTTTTTTATACCGTTTTCCCATATTTATATGCTTTTCCGCGTACACTGAAAGTACCTTTGTTCCAGGCGGCACGTTCACCCTAGGTTACAGCACAGTAACTTCTTCCAAGCACGGACTGTAACCTTGCACCCGCTCCCCTCTGCACTTGGATCTTCCCCAGGAAAGTTGTTTTAGAAGTGTGGCTCTTGGCTTTGCTGGTGGCTGTTGATGGGGCAGAGAGGGAAACGTAGGCTTCTAGTACTATGACCAAAGCTTCTACAAAGTCCTGCAGGATGTAGAGGTGAGTAGAGAATCAGCTGTAATCTTCCTTTCTCTCTTAGGAAAGCAGTAAGCAAACTGAGTAACGTCTTGCCATGGAGTAATTCAGTCAGACTCTACAAAAATTACTGATGTACTTATTAGCAGTTCAGGTTTGGGTCTAAGTATGTGTTGGTGAGTCGGTGTAAACCTGTTAACAACAGTTAATTACTTATAATGTTTTCTGCAACCTTATAAGATCTGTGTAGTGCTGTGTAATTTAGTTCTCATAATTGTGTTAAATTTCTTGACGTTATCTGTCATAAGACTTTTCAGTGAGCCGAGAGGTAATGAACTTTTGAACCTTTGCTAAGACAAGATGTGTGAAAAATACTAAAAAGGTAGAGACAAATTTATGAGTTGGTAGGCGCCAGCAGTGTAATAGAGGAGCACAATAGGAAAACACCTCACAAGTAAGAGAAGTAAATTGGAAGTTTGAATTCTAGCCAGATGTCTGAAGGCACCCTGAGAATGAAAAGTGTAGATATTACTAATTTTTTTTTTAAAAAGGTTAACATTACTTGGAATATGAATAGTCAATAGATATGCAAGAGACCCATGGCATAGGTGGCGAGATGCCTGTGTAATGGGTCATAAAAACTGAGCTGGAAAATGCTGGGAACTTGGAAATATTGTTGGGGTAATATCTTTAGCTGTTGACCTGTGTTAAGAAGGATGAATCTGATTTTTATCTGTAATAAAGACTGAAGTAGTAAATCCTGGGCAGCCTTTCTCTATTTGATGAGGAGGGAGAGGTGAGCCTGCAACATGTTCCAGTGAAAAAGAGGAACCTCTCGTAGAATTGCAGCTCCCTAAATAGTAGTCTCTGCACTTTTATTTATTTATCCTCTGTTTCCCTAATGCTTTAAATTCCATTTGTATTTGCTTCCGTAGCATCTGCTGTTGCATGCACGTGAGTGCCCAAACTCTAGAGGTGCTGCTTCTGCTTTCAGCTGGCTCTACATGGTCTGGATGTGTCCTGGTGTTTGGGCGCTTTCACACTTCTGAGGAGTAACTGCGAAGAGACCTCCTTCACTTGCAGTCAACATCAAGACTTCCAGGATCACCTGCTCAGGAAGTTATAGGAAATCTTGGAGGAAATAGTGGATTTCTCATTCTACTTGGGCTTGTCCCTGCTGGGAGCCCATTCCTGGCTCCTGGGCTGGTGGTGGAGAGCTGGGGCTCACCTCAATGTGCAGCCACTGTTGTGCAGAGCCGTATTTCTTTGTTATGGTGAGTACAACAAAGAGTAAGAGAAATTCTACCCCATGTCATGCATGAGAGATTTTTTAGACCATTTAATTTTTTTAATGTTTGGTAGAATCTCTCTCTCTTGGTTTGCCAGAAACAAGCATCTTGTACCACAGCAGTTTCACAGAAGATCATATATAGGATCTCAGAAATGTCATTTTTTTCTCAGGAAAAGCTTGAAGTGTCAAGCAGTTTAAAAACTGGCAGCTGAAATACTGTTCAGAGGTGAAGAAGGAATTTGGTTGTAGAAATCATCTTGGGGAAATCACCAGCGTGTGTATCTTGGACATATTTTGTAATAGTTACGTGCACGTTTATAGTAGCAGCAGTTCTGCACAGGAGGAGAGTTTCTTATTTTACTGCTCCTTGAGGTACCCCCTGCCTTATGCATGGCTTTTTTAATGACACTGGCTGTTGTTCTCTCCCACCCCACGTTGTGTTTTGCTTATTATTATTGCAACGCTTTGTTAACTAACGTTTGGAAGTGATGGAAATGCACTGAAAGGGCCAGCACACAGAAGGCTGCGGGGAAATGTGCGGTGCAGACTGCATTTTCTTTCAGACAAGGCCCAGAATAAAGTTCTTAGGGCAGACTTGTCGTAATTTGGACTCCTTTTTAGTGCAATTAAGTGGGATTGCTATTTTCTAAAAGCAGAACTGGAGCAGATTGATACTGTCAAACAACTTAGACTTCCTTATTCTCAAATTTTCCTTCTGTCTCCTTAAATATTAATTGTAGGCCTTGAATAAATAATTAAGACAAAGAGCAATCTGTCTCAGTTGGATGTCAGGGTGGGGTTCATTCTCTGCTGAAATACAGTAACAGTCACTGCAAAACATCTGGCTGCATGAAAGCAGGCACCAAAGATGATATTTTACTTCAGAAGCACCCCATTCTGGGGTTTCCTGGAGAACTTCAGCCGTTCCCATCTGTCTGCTCAAAAGCTTGATTTTTTGCAGTCTTCTCTGAAAGTAAACCGGTCAACTTCAGGTGTCAGGAAAATGAGCTCTGAGGAGGCTCTTTCTGGGGCTCTCTGTGGCCTTTATCGCCACTCTTCTGTACCGTGGTGAGCTGGGCTGTGTCCGCTTAGCTGCTGCGGTGGAAAGTCACCAGTGTCCTAGCTGATTGCAGAGTTCGTAGGTTGGAGCTCTTACTTCAGGGAGGCACCAGTGGCAAGTGCCCTGGTATTTGAATATGCCCCAGGGGTTTTGCTTGATTTACCGTGAATTCCAGGGTTTGAGCCTGGAGGTGACAGAGTACACATTGTAGTGGTAATGCCTGCGTGTCTGAGCAGTCACAATCTTCATGTTAATGATGGGTGAAAAGCAGAAACTTGCTGCTGTTCTTTAATCACCCAGAACTGGAGAATCCGACCAGACCTTCATATCACTAAGACAGATAATAAAATGGTAGTTACCATTTGTCATGAGGCCTCATAAGAGGTTCAGCCAAATCCTTTGGCAGCTTCCCCAGGCTTATTGAGATGTGGGTTTGGGTAAGTAATGAGGCCATTAAAACAGCTGGCTCTAGTAAATAGCCTTGGACTGAGTTCTCACAAGTTAAAATGAATGGAAAGATAAGTACAAACATGCATGTGAGTAAGGTTTTGGGTTTGGAAAGGACAGACTACATCAATCTGATTCTTAGTTTGTCTGTGTTGTCTGGGCTGTGCTGCTCAAATATAGAAATGGTTTGAATATAGAGGTCTTTTTTTTTTTTTTTTTCCCCCTCAAATTAGAAATAGTACATTTCTGGAATGCATATCTGAAGCCAAGGGAGACGTTTTGGAGAGCAAAGCATTGTACTTCAGTGACATTTTAAAATAGAAATGAAAAAGAATATATCTGAAAAAAAACATCGGGGAGAAGCTTTGTAATGAGAGTCTCAAGGGCAAAAAAAAAAGTGCTTGTTATATGGAACTCGGCAAATAAGTTAAAAGGAGCTAAATATGGTGCTGGACATAATCAGGGTACTGGGCTTGCTTAGTGAGTTGTTCTTTATCCAGTTGCCATAACTGTCGTGGTGCTGTGGCACCTGTAAGGCTTGCCTGGGCATCAGCAAAGCAAATCCCATCATGAGATACTGCTTTGTGTCAGCTTGGTCTGGAAATTGGTCCCACAGGCTACGCCTGCACTGGTAAGCAGGACCAGGGAACAGGTGTGACCACCAGCAGCTGGTTAGGGCTCAGCATGACCTGGAACAACCACCACTGGCCCCCCACAGCTGACCAGTTGTTCCCAGTCAGCAAGGCCAACTTGTTTGGGAGATAAAGGGGCCAGACCTGCGGATGCAAGGCTCCACCAGCTTCAGGGGCAGCAAATGGTGCAGAGAGAAGGGACTTGGTCTGGAGCTGCTGCCCTGGTCCAAGGGCTGGGTGAGGTCTGCTGGCATGATGTGCTTACACGCTCCAGAATAATGCTGAACAAGTCTGCTGATATTTCCTTCCTGTGTCAGCTGTATTCTTGTGGATATGGCTTTCTCTTGACGTATAGAAGAATTACTTGATTCAATGATTTTATTAGCATTAATTGATTTTAAGTGTCTATATCTTCTCACGACATAATGTGAGTACTCCGATGCTGTAGGAAGAAGGAAATGTTGTAGCATAATATTTTGAGGTAATTAAATCCTTTATAATATGTAAGATTTAAAAAAATCAGGTTTTCTTTTAATAATTCTGTCTACAGCTCTAGTCTGCTCTCTGCATACTAGTCTCTTACACTTCTCTTCCCCACGTTGCACCAAGCTGTATTACATCTCTCTTGGTTATCTCGCCCTTCCCAGTCACCGAATCTCCTATGTCTCATGTAATCACTGTAATAATCTCTTTTCTTGTTCTCAGAGTGTCCTTTAACTCTTACCTGAAAATCTATTCACCCAGGAGTCCCACGCTCTCTAATGCTGCTCATGTGCTAGTTCAGTGTTTGTCCTGGCTTGGAGGTTGTCCTCTGCTGTCACTCCAGCCATGGTGCCAGGGTCTGGCCCTAGAAGGTGCAGTTCCCACTATGTGGCAGGTTTAAAAGCAGATCACGGGTTACCCTGTGAGGTCATCCTACCTCTCTTTTTTCTTTTTTTTTAAATACATGATTTTTTAAAATTAGAAATGCATCTACTTCTGTTTTTCACAGGCAAGCCACTGTGCATTTTTAGGGATAACTGATTAATTGAAGCTAAAGGACCAGTAGTCACCCAGGGAGAGTTGACCCTGGAAACCTTTGTGTAGGTAGAATAATAAGTTTGCTGTAATTGATTTCCCTGTGAAGGACAGCAGAGGCAGGGACACAGTAACACAGGAGGAGCCCTTTAGAGGGCTGTATATTGGCTTTGGTAGAAGCAAGGACAAGTTGAACTTGATATATGGTGTAGAGTACCACAGAGAAGGGTAAAAATAGTGGCTGCTGTTCCTGGATTTCCCTGTGAGCACACTTTATAGCAGGAGTGGCAGCTGTAACGTACTTGTGGGTGGCTTTTTAGGATGCTCCTTTCACAGTTGGTGCCTGACAGCTGTATGCCACAATCCCACGCAGCAGAAGAGATGTGGCTCTGGTGCCATCACAGGCTCTCTGGGATGACTACGTTACATCAGCCTCTTCTGAGGTAGATGTGGATGATGCTTGCAGTAATGCAAGCCCAATTTATTATGAAATGGCTTTTTTGCCCCTCCCTCTCCCTTTCTTCCCCCTTCTTTGAATGTTACTTGTAGTAATGATTTATGAGAGTACTATGCAAACTCTTCCCATGGGGCTTCTGTTGAAGTGGGTAGCAAGTAGCTTTTATTTTCTGCTCAGCTACCTGTTCTACAATATTTAATTCTATTAAAGTATAAAATCACAAACTCCAGACAGTTGTTGATAAGAACTCCAGATCAAGTAATTCTGTGCATCTGCTGCCAGATAGCCTGGCTCCAGAAGTATCACTGTCTCGTACATGGATTTTTAAAAATAAAGCTGAATGACCTCTTCATCTGAGCCTGTAGCTGACTTGCTTGGCATTGAGTTATAAAGTAATCATCAAACACCTTCAAATGTTGCTCCCAAGTAATTCTAACATATAAAGCTGTTATCAGATTCCCAAGGAACTGCTTGCTAAGGCTGGGCACTTTGCTGGGGAAGAAGTAACCATCTGAGGAAGGAAAAAGCAGAGCTCAGAAGACACTCAAGAGCGAGAGAGTCAGGAAAATCAGGGAAATAAAGTGAAGACGAAGAGCTCCACCCAAAAAGAGAAAAAAGAAAAAAACCACAATAAAAAGCCCCAATCCCAAAACAAACAAACCAACCAACCTCCAAAAACCAGGAGCAGTAACAAGAGAGGAATACTGTGAGAAAAACTTTCTTAACCACTTTTCCATAGAAAGAAGAGATGAATTAGTTTAATTGCAAGGAAATATTTCCTAATGATCATAAAAAAAAGTTGGAAAGGCCATTCTATCAGCGTGGTAAGTATATGGTTATGATATTCTCTTGTGTTTTTATAATAGAAAACAGTCAATTGTTTACATAAATCACATTTACACTGAATTCAGTGTTGTCTCTCTGCTTTCAAGTTTGGAAGGAAAAACTGTTGGTTGTTACTGTTCAGAGGTCATATAATGCATTATCAGTCTAATGTAGTAGTCTATCAATCACCCTAATTTTGTTTCACATTTTCATTGTGGTAAAACAGGAATATTCAGTCTTTGTTTTTTAAAAAAAATATTATTTTGTCACCTTTAAGCTTTGTTTAATTGAACTTCTTCCTCCTTCTTCTGACCTTTCTTACATTACTATAATTTTTATTTGTACAGTCGGGGAGACAGTACGTTTTAAATGTGTGCTTCTTCGAACATTCACTTTATATTGTATTGTTACTTGTATTGCACAAGTCACTTGAATTTACCAATTTTTGTTTAAACTTTGATGCAGTTTTTATAATTATTCTTTTTTCTGGTCTCCAGTAGTAACTACTGTCCCAGTTGTCAAGGTTTGCAAAGGAGTTTTAAAATATCTGTGTCCTTCTCACAACACACTATCTCCTATTTTTCTGTTCGCTTTCAGTGTTTTTTCTTGTTGCGTCTCTTTTACCTTTCTTTCCTGGTTCTTTCACTTGGTGATTGCTGGCTGTCTTCTGAACAGTCCTATCTTCTGGCTATCTTTTCGTCCCCAGGTGGTTACTTCTTCCTTTTCAGTTTCCTTGTGAATTAAGTTATTTGCTTTCCAGTGAAATTAAGAAACTGGGGTTTTTTTTGAATGGTGAGATGTCAGTGAGGCTGTGGGCTAGTGTTCCATGAAAGAATGGAAGCTCAGTATCTCCATATACTTATCTTCTATTGGAAAAAATACTGTTAGCCATCCATGAGCAGTACGGTAACCTGGTGGCCGCAAATCAGTGTAGTGAAATAGGAGCTTCTTGCAGCAGAGTGGACTGTGCTCATTACTGCCTGTAATTCAGAAGCTGGATGTAAGAGGTGAAGCTAAATTAAAAAAAAAGAAAAGAAAAGAAAATCCTCCCCTGCTCATTTGAAGCTATAGTTGTTTTACTTTGTTTGCCTGACTATGGGGGGACCATAAAAATTTGGAAAGCAATGTAGCTGCTGTGTGGCAGGGGCTCTCCCCAGTGAAAGAGCCTGGCTCCAGTGTGTTGAGCTTTCCTGGCTGCCCTGGAGAGCTTCCTCCTGGACACTCCCAGAAGGTCTCCAAGTTCCCTCTGCTTCTCTGGTCCTTCCCACTCCCTTCCCTTCCTTCTTGCACCAGATTTTAGGTTTCAGCTGTGGCCCATGAAGATTTTGCAGTTTCTCCCTGTGCTATAGAACATGCTCAGTAGTATTTTGTGGCATAGTATTTTGTGCCACTTTTAATTTATTCAGTTGTTTCTGATTATTAGTCAGTGGGGAATTAATCTGTTTCTGCTTTAGATCATGTGTGCTTGCTTCAAATTTTTTCAGCAGCGTATAGACTTAACATGCTATTCAACACTGAAAATTGCTTAAAAATGTCAGTAGGATTTAACGGTTGTTGTGCCTTAATGGTTTCTATTTTAATATGTGCCTAGGTTAAAAATAAGCGAGGATTGTGATTTTTCTCTTTTTAATTATTATTATTTATTCCATACACTGCAAATTCATTCAGCTATCCAAGAGTCAAGCTGAGTTCATTCATTCTCACTCAATAATGCAAACTTTTCTGAAGAAATTATGTCTTAATTAACAATTGTATCGTACCCAAGTCTTATCGAGCACTCCGTGATAACTGTGTAGATTATCTGAGACTAATTCTTACAAAAGAAGTGCTGAAATTTGTGTAGCAGTTCTAATAATTAATTTCCTCCCCTCTTCCCCAGCTCATGCTCTGTGGTGGGGGATGGAGCACTGTGCTGTGCCATGCTGACACGGCTGAGGCCCAGAGAAAGCTGGATTTGTCACATCAGGTCCCTGGTAGAAGATTTCTGAGTAAGAAGATGCCTTTTCGTAGTCACAGCTTCAAAACAGAGTAGCACTTCAGATGTGGGCTGAAACAAGGCTGACCAAATCCTAGGGCTTTTCTGCATTCACTTGGACTTCCCATTTTTTTTCTCTCTTTATTTGGGGGGCAGGAGAGACACTTCTCACTTTTGTTTTAACTTTTTTTTTTTTTCTGGGATGACTTAGATTTTTATTTCGTGTTGAAGTAATAAACTGGCATGCTTAATTTTTAAGGCCATTCACTGGCTAATAAGATTTCAGGGTTACTGCTTTTATCTTCTCAGAGAACCAGGGTGCACACATCCTGGGCTGAATTAATGCTTTGTGAGGTACGCCTTTTGGTTTTCCTACAGGTTAATTCTCTCTGTTGGAAGGGAAGAGAATTGCAACTGAAACTTGGTGAAGTACTGTTTACTGAATGTATATTTACTAATACTTTACCGTTACATGTTCTACATATCCCGCACCATCTAGTGGAAACTTTTTGCATCGGCGATGTGAGGTCAAGGACCTGAAGGAATCCAGAGGTTTGAGAGTGTGAGAGGCTGTGGAGACAGTGAATCTGCTTTCCCTTAGCTGCTATATAAAAAGTGTCACATGGATTAATGATGGGTTTTTACTTCACCTCCTTGAAAAGCACTTATGATATCTTATAGCGCCAGAAGAGGGAACCTACTGATGAACATTTACCGTTAACATTGAACAGCTCCTTGCTGAAGTGCCCGTGGGCAACTGTAAACGGGAAAAGATAGGCGCTGGGAGAGGGGCCAGGCACAAAGCTAGAGCCTGTGGTTTTTAAAACCATGTGAGTTTTGGGTGGGGACCAGCCATGCCATATCTTCTGATAATCCTGTGATAATTCTTACAAAGTATTCAAACAGGTTTTGTTACAGAAGAGGAATGCTGAGACATACATACTGCAGTAGCCACGTCGATCGGCTTGCTGCAGCGTGGCGGTGTGTGGCTGACGCCCGCGTGCAGTGGCTCAGGGCGGCTGGCCGCGCGCAGCGTGGTGGTGGTTTGGGCCCAGCCCGCAGCTGAGCGCCTGGGCTGCTCACTCACTCGCTCCTCCTCACCACCCTGGTGAACAAAAAGGTGAAGCTCGTGGGTTGGGATAAGGACAGTTTGCTAGGACAGCAAAGGAAGGGGAAAACAACAACAACAGCAGTTCTTAGGATATACAAAGTGGGTGATACACAGTGCAGGTTGCTCACCTGACCAACGCCCAGCCTGTCCCCGAGCAGCGGCCCCTCCTCCCCAGCCAGCCCCTCTTATGTGCTGAGCATGACAACATATGGTATAATACCCTTTGGCCAGTTTGGGTCACCTCTCCTGGCTGTCCCCCCCCAGCTTCTGGTGAAAATTAACTCTACCCTAGCTGAAAACCAGGGCAAATATGATTTTATCCTAGCCAAACGCCAGGTGAATATTATTTAATCAGGAATAATAAACCAGGTGATTTTTATGGAAGTGTCACTGGGTTTCCAGCTCAAAGCAATGGCTAAGGACTTTGCGGTATGTAGGCTTAATTAAACAGGGATTTTTACCTTAGCAGTTGTATCATTTGCTCCATAGGCTGTGCAGAGAGCACAAGCAGAAGGTTGTTTCATTACATCAGATTTAGTAGAGTATGTTGTCATAGGGATAGCTATAGTAATGTAGAAAGTAGAAAAGAATTCACATTTTCTTATGTAATAATGATGTGGCATTTTGTTGGTTGTTTTTTTTTTAAGTAAAAGAATTAACATCCTGAATTTGGTGATGCATTTCTGTTATGCTTTTTACCTGTCAAGGTGAAGTGATTTTTTCTGTCTGTGTTGCTGTCAATTTAGAAGACAGGCTACTTACTGTAAAGCCTGCAAACACTTTATTTCTTCACATCCTCCTGAAATAGGAGGTCAAAGTGGAACTATAGCTTATTTGAAATTATTTTCTCAACATTTCATTTTCCTGTAAGCAGCATGTGGAGACAAAAATGTAATGTACCCAGGTTGTGATGATAAGGGGAGTGACCGGATACTGGACTGCCCTACTTGTGCAGTACTGCAGATCAGCGATACCCTGATTCGTGCTGCTGTAACACTATAGTTTCTCTTCATGTACCTTCAACTCTTCCACTCATGCACGGCTTCTTCCTCCAAAGCAATTAAAGTAAGTGCACGGAGTTGTTAGTGGTCTGGAAAATAGCTTATGTATCTCGTGCTGGTTTTATATACAGCTTTATTCCTTTTGATGACAGCATATGTGCATTTTATTAGCTAAGTGTTAAGCGAGAAGGTTCTGGATGACCGTAAGTGAATTTTGACCAAATAAGGAGGGTATAGATTGGTATCGCCATTCCCTGACAAGTGCCAGAAGTATGAAAAGAGCTGACTGAGGTGAAATGAAGGAGTTGTCCTCCTTGTGCGTACCGCGTAGCTGCAGCATTTTTCTCTTGCTTTGTGCCAAAGCAGGAACCCACTGGAAAAGCATGATGCAATGACCTCAGTCTTCTGGCTTGAGAAGACATGTAGCCCCTTGAGACATCTGGAGGTTACTGTGTCAGACCACTCTCTGACCAGCTCTGGCCTGCACTTTGTCCCAGGGCAGGAGACAGAAATTGCTTTTGCTTTGCCAACTGCAGCCAGTGGGTGTCGTGGCATTGGTTAGAAAGGGGCAACTTTTTGGATGGTTTCTGATTCTAGCACAGAACCTCTGGCCAGCAGCAATGGTGGCCCTTCACATCTGACCTCAGGATTGTCACTTCTCTTTTGAATAGTCACTTTGTCATCTTCTTGGATGTAGTGCTACTAGGTAATGGTTGCAAACTTGCACGGGCAGCAGCACTTAGTTGCAGTTGTAAAGGAAGTATTGAGAGCTGAGAGCTGGCTTTATGTGGAGAAAAAGGAGAAGCGGTGAAACTTAGACTGAGTTTAAGACTGACCGGATGTTATGATCTAGGAATTACTTTCTGGTTGCTTGCTCTTTTTTTTTCTTTTTCTTTTTTTTTTTTTCCGAATTTACTTTGTTATGCTTTGGAACATGGATTATGGTCTATCCTTTAACATCACCTGAGCGTTTTAACTGAAGAAATTCCTGTTGTTCTGGTACCGCTCTTCATTGGTGACGCGTTTAGTTCTTCTTCCTGATCATTGTAGCCTAGACTTGCAGCATTTTGTGTCGTAGGTCCTGGGTGTGGCATAATTGTATATAAGCTTTGAGTGAGGTGTGTGAGTAGATGGTTTCTGACCTCGTCTGGGCTGGACACGTGGGCTGCTCGGCATGGACTCAGTACCTCAAGCAGTCTCTTCTGATGTTAGGGTATGGTCTTACTGGATTGCATGCTACAGCACGACATTGGTAAGTCTGAACTTTATCTACCTTGTCTGTGCAGTTCAGAGAAAGATGAACCTTCTTTTATATAGCTTCATATTAGAAAGCCTGTATTCTTATATGGCTGGCATGAAGGTGAGGCATGTGGAGAAAATCAAGAAAAGAAAACCATTAATTCAACAGCAAAGTAGTTAGCTACTTCCAAACTATGAAATGTGATCTGTTGAGCAGGGTTTTTATGCTGTCTCTGGCTTTAAGAAGTTCCGTTTTAATAAACTCTAAGCCAAGCACATGTCCAATGGTAAGGGGTACTGGCTTTTGGGGTCTGTAGATTGGTATCTGCCAGCATTTATTTGAAAGTGCAGCTTTCTGACATTGAAGGAGAAGATGCCAGCTTGCAGGAAGGGCACTGGAAAGTAGTTGCTGAGATGAAGACCTACCTGAAGTGTTGGAGGCTGCAATAAGTATAATCTACTGCACATACCTGGATACTTCATTCCAAGTGCTATATGCTACTGTTAAAAAAAAATAGCAGTGAGGACTCTCACACATGTGCATGTTACAGCACTTGGTACCCATCCTCAAATACGAAATTCTTTTTTGTGTTTCTTCCTTTTAGAAACATAACTTCATTCCTGAGAGTTATTAATCTAATTTCTTACAAAAGAAGAATAGGTTTTATCCCATGGGTTTTCTAAGTGTGGCTTATGTTTTCCTTTGATGATGCTGACAACAGACCTGCAATTTAATATTTGTAATGGTGAGCTAAGCTGTGTTTTCCTCTGTGCTACCTATTTCTCCTATCAGAAAATGGAGATGAAGATCTGTTTCTTTTTTGGAGAGGTTGATTGTATCGTTATATGGAGCTCTTTTTCTGACTCACATCAAAATCACAGCAAACTGTTTTTCAGGCGATTTTATTTTGCTTGTTCCTGTCTCTCTCAAATCACTATCAGGAGAACCCAACTGTAAACATTTTTACATTTACAAACATTTTGTAACATTCATAAAAACATGGCTTTTTCTGCCTCATGCAACCACCTGCCATTCCCCATTGAAGGCTAAATTAATATCTGCTTTCTATACTGTGATGTCTTGAAGTCTATCCTGAGCACCTGCAGGATGGAAAAGGTCTGCCAAAACGTATAGCAGTTTGGTCTCAAAAGGCTCAGAGCTTTCTGCCTCCAGTGCCTTCATCAAGGCTGGCCACGGCTATGGATCCCAGACAGCAGGCAGCGAGCTGGGCTCTGCTCTGGGGTTTTTAATCTGGTGTCAAAAGGTTCCCATTCAAACAGTCAGATTTTTCAGCATTTATTAGTCCTTTCTGAACACATAATAATAAACTCATGCTTCATTTTTATTGGGCATTTGGAATACATTTAAAATTACTTAATTTCTAAAATTGCCACCTGAATTTGAAACTGAGAGTGGTGCTTTCATGTGGCAATGCTAATTTCTGGCAGAGGTCTGGCCACTGTAGCCTGTGACTCTGCTGGCTGCAGTAGCTGTTAATTGAATTCTGAAACATCCAAGTGGGGGTTTCCCAGTGCCTCTGGCTGCTACTGGACCTGGGAATTTTGAGAAGTTTAGTTTGGCTGTCTCCAAACTGGCAAAGCCCTGTGAGACCTGCATATTTTTAACAGCCCCAGCTAGTGAGATTTGTTGCTAGTATGGACATTCATGGAAGAGTTTTTTCACTAAATAGCTGCTTTTGTTTCATAATAAATTTCAGTTAAGAAGTCAGTGTTTAATGGTGAAAGAGGGAAGAGTTTGAGGAAGAAATTCAGAAGCATGAAGTCCTTCTGAAGGTGAGTATCTGGATGTCCCTGTTAACAGCTACAGTTTTAGACTGATTTCCAAATTTACTATATATTACCTGGAAAGGTACCATGCCTTTCTGCCACTTCAGGGCATACACAAACTGTGAATCTCTAGATACTTATTTATAGGGAATAAATGCCATGCATTTGTTATACAGGCTTGATGTCTCACACATTCATCTACGGAGAGAAAAGCAATTGGCTTCTCACTTCCTGTGTTTCACATTCTTTTATGAACCAGAGAGAAGCTTGTGATGAACTGTTCCAACATCTTGTTTAATGCATACATAAAATCGTTACGCTGAAACTTTAGCCCAGTAAATGTTTCAAGGATGGTTAGCTGCAAGTTGTGTTGGCATCAGTCAGTAGCTCTGTGATGCAGAGAAATAGTTTTGACCTCAATGATGGGCATAAGAAACTTTGACATTATTTTAACTTCCTGGGCTTTTTTTGCCAGGTTTGGTGTTTGTTTGGGAGCTGATCAGCCTGTGCAGGACCACTACCTAGTGCAAGTAAAAGTTAGATCACTTTTCTGGAGAGTGCTATTTATACATGCAGGTTCCTCCCTCACGCATGGGAGGTCAAGATGGGTGAGAGTGATTTACTGTATGTAGGGAGTAAGGTGATTTATGCTGTCTGTTCTCTCCACGTGGCAGCTTGGGTCGTGCCTGGTGACTCCAGTGCCTGTAATAGCTGGGGGCTGTACTTGTATTCTTTGCAGGATTATTTCTCCTAGTTTTATTTTCACATGCTTGCTCTGCAGAAGAGGCACAGAAGAAAAGATTTCTAAGTGAGTTAATATATTGCATGGATAGCTGAAATGAAATCCTTTGTTGTAAAGCCTGTTTCATTGTTGCTGTGCTCTTCTCACCCTGCCTTTGATACATCTAACACATCTCTATCGTGTTTATTTCTGAGCAGATACAGACTTCTTTTATGTTGTGGATCTAGGTATGTTCATGTGCCTCTTTTTGGTGTCCATAAGCCCAGGTGTGCCACCTCCTTGGCATAAATCGAACCACTCAGCTGCACGACATCCTGTAGTGAACACTGTGAGGAACATAAATTTTATGAGAAGCTGTCTGTTGAATATTGAAAATTATTGATGTGCAAGAAGAGCACTGAGAAGGGCTGTGTGTGCTGGTGATTAGGGCAGGCATAGGAGACCCAGGGATCCTTGCTCCCTGGGATCAGGAAGGGAAACTAGTTTGAGTTTCCTACAGGGCCCAAGGGTGTTGCAGCCACTGAACAGCCATCCTCAGAGGATGGAGGCAGGGCAGGGGGTACGAACGATGCTGTAGTCTCCTGCTCATTGCTGCTTTGGGGCCAGAAGTCCAATGGATGAGCCTGACAATGCCTCCTGTGTTGGACTCTGCAGGGAAGGTTATGGAGTAAGTCTCCATTTGGGAATTTCTCCAGCACTCAGGAGAGAGGGCTCTGAGCAGCTCTGCAGCTGGGAGGCTGTCCTGGTGGTTGAGCTAAATAGCAAGGGGACGTCACTTACTTCTCTGCTTGTCAGTGAGTATTTACCTCTGGCTTCCATTGCTGGCCAGTTAGTTAATTTTGTGCTGGAGCTCCATGTCAGTGGTTGTTTATGCTTTCCTTGTTGGGTACTTTCCAGCAACCTCCTATATTTTGTTTTCTTTTTCTTATTTCCATTCATTCAGTAGTTCAAGAGAAAATATAAATAAATAAAGTTAATCAAGTGCTAGATCATTGTTAACATTTAAGAATATTTACATGGAAGATAGAAATATAAATCCTCCCTGCCAACAGGAGAGAAATTGATTGACCTCCTGCTGTGAACCAAATAAGTAACTGGGGAGAAAAACCTTAAAGCTTACTAGTAGTGATAGTAATTAGGTCAAAGAATCCTTCTGTAGTGCATTAAGCTGTTACCTTCTAAATAGAATTTAATATGAAAAAGTTTAAAAATAGGAAACAGTAGAATCTTCTGCCAAAATCGCATTTAAACAGGTAAGAAAATGAATTGGATGTAAAAAATTAGTTTGGAGAAGTTTAAATTAATCTCTGATCTTATGACAATAAGCAGTATCATTCTGGTAGTTATGCAAATAATTGTGGATTTCTGTCTCAATGAAGTATTTTATTATCTTTCAAATATTTTGTAAGCATTAATGTTTTGTTTCTAGCTTTATGATCTTCTGATTTCTTTACACAACTACATTAATATTTAATCAATGTCCACTTTGAATCAACTTTGTGTTTTAATGGAGAAATGATTCCACTAAATGAATGTAAATAAAACTAAATTTCACAATTTAATTTTTGAAACTAAATGGTTAACTCTTGAATGATGTCACCTGTAGCTCGTTCTGGCATATAATCAAGAACAGTAACCTGACTTAAGGAAAATTTAAAAAAAAAAAAAGAAACATGAAGTGCAGAAATACCTAATTTGCCTTATTACCAGTTTTCTGTATTACTCAACCTATCTTATATTAAATATGATATATTATCACTAAATTTAATATTATTTACTTTATTCCTACAGTTTACCTCCGTTTTATTAACTTAGAGCGCTGGAAGTGATCTTATGTGGGAAAATATGTGGCTTTTCTAGAGCTAGAATCCATATTACATTTTCCATTTTATTTACTAGATTTTCTTATTTATGTTTCCTAAAACCAAAAAAGATAATTTAAAATATTCTGCACTGTAGCTGGAGAGCTAATGTTAATTCTCACTTAGTGATTTTATTGACCTCAATAGGTTTTAAAATGTGGCAAGGGATGTGTTTTAGCTTTGTAAATCAAACTTGGCAATGGAATTCTATTCATTACTATGGTATAAATCTGGAATTTAAAGATTGAAATTGCACTGATGGGCTTTGGAGCTAGATGGTATCTGGATGTTAATTTGGTTTGTGACTGACTGGAATCCAGCTCAGTCTTCTGTTTCGACACATTAAAATGTTATAGAAACATCTTTTTTTTTTTAAGTTGGTGGATAAACACAGGAAACGGGTTTCTTGAATGGGAGGTTGTCATGTGCTTCTTGCAGGGTTTCGGAGAAGAACAGGTAGTATTACTCACACAGGATTTCTGTGTTTGTGGACTTCACGGCAGCACTAAACCCCATAGCATGGGTCTTCTGCTCAGCTCCAACTCTGAGCAGGTTTTCCAGGACATCACCAGTCCCTGCTTGCTGCAAAGAGGACCTCCATGCCAGCCACCCAGAGGTGTGCTTGGGAGCTAGCTTCACAGTAACTCAGAACCCAATTAGAAAAATCAGTGCTAACCTTTGTCTGCAGAGGCTGCTCTTGTGAGATCTTAAGCAAGTCTTTCCAATCAGGTTCCACACAAGACACAATATGCCCCTGAATATATTTCTTCTGTTACCTTGAGTGACCTCTGTTGGCATGGTCATGTTATGACATATTCAGGCTTTACATTAATAGAGAAAGTTGAAGTATTTGATGGTCATGGACTGCCATAAAAACATCAGAAGCTGAAAGTGTGATGGTTATGGTTGAGAGCGGCAGTTCCATAATCCCACTGATGTCACCAACAAATAGATGAGAGCACTTGGAACTGCAGATGTCTTTCAAAGCAGTTTTTTGAGTTCTGCCAGAGTTCTAATCCCAAATTACCTCTTGATTGTCATTTTGAATAATTTTACAGATCTTAAGATTAATTAGTGACTCTCTCCCAGGTACAATGAGTCTGGCCAACAGTTGGGGTTCACCCTGTTATTTTGAAATAAATACACAAATTCAGGCAAAAGCAGAAACAGGGTCAGTTTTAGGTTGTTTTTTTCTACTGTTCCTGTACTATCAAAGAAGCAATCCCCATTTTTATCAGTTTGTAAAGATAAAAAAGAAGGCAAAATAACCCTGCTGAGATACTTGCACTACGTAAAAACATCCAGTTCCCTAATGTCCAGATGTTGAGCATAATTCTGCAGTTCATTTTCAAGGAGGGGAAGGAGAAGAAAAAGTGTATAGCTTTTCTGTGGTTGCAGATTTCTTCCCCTTAGTGAAACAGTGAGACATGTAATGGCTGTCATTTTTAATAAGATGATGCTGAATAAGGGTAAAATAAATTGAAAAAATGGCTCCTGTAAACCTTGAAATCATTTTACAATTAATATGACAAAATGGAATTACTTTTTTCATTTCTGAAATGTTTTACAATACTCTTGTAAAATTTAGTGAAAGTAAAGTGTTAGGAAGATTAAACATATAATAGGGCAGAAGAGCCTTCCTAATAGCAATTTAGGAAGTGCTCAGGAAAAAAAGTGTTCAGTAGAAGAAGGTGTTATGAAATTAACGATAGAATGTTTTGAGAAGATACAAAAGAAGCAATGAAAAAAACCACAACTGGTTTTCTACAGATGAAAATGGGCAATGACTTTGTTAGTTGTGGGAGATATATGGTGGAAAGATAATACCAAATTAAAAATAAAAGCACTTTCCCCTCATTGATATTAAGCACCCAAATAACTAGGAAAACTCTAGGACCCCCGAAGAAGCACTGTAGATAACGTTTTAAACCTTGTTTAGCCCTATCCCTGAAGTCTTGTAGGGATAATGACACAATTTAGGAAACTGCCTCAGGACATGTTAGGACATTACAGGCATTCAGGTGTAAGCTAAGCTGTTAAAACCGATTTTGACATGTCAAATGGGAGAACACTTAGGCACCCACAGCTTTGTTAGGTTTGGGCAGTGTAGGTTAGGGAAAAGACGTGGTGTTTTAGCCAGGGGCAGGGAGGTGGAAGAGGAGATGATTGATTAGGATAACAATAACAGTAATAATATCTGCAGGAAATACACATGACAGCCTCAGAATTGTCAGGAAGTTTTCCACATAACAGAACAGCCCTGTCATTTCTTTTAAGATATTCCAGTTGGCTTTTGCTGTTCTTAGGAAATTATACCTGCCAAAATTGCCAGAGAGCTGCACTGCTTACAGTATATATCTGGGCAGAAGAAAACTGCTCACTTTTCCCTCCCGAAGCAGAAACCTGGAGAAGGTGTATGCGAAAACTCCATTTTATGTGCTTGTCAACCACTGCAGCTTTTACTCCTCTGAAAAACAGAGATGATGTGTTTATGGTTGTCAGAAATCACTTACAAATGGATGAATGAGAATTTAATAAATATTTAATGTAGGGATATTTGCTAGCGGGAATATAATTATAAATTACAATCCTAATAAAAGATGCTGGGTGCATGTTGTGCTCTCACAGTTCATGGCCAACTGCTCAATGAAGAGTGGGGAAGCACCACTAGCAGCTGTTTTGGAGGGCAGAGAAATGATATTTAAAGTATGGCAGCAAACTTGAAAGAAAAGTCTTTTTAGAAGAGTAGTTAAAAATAAAAATTAAACCTCTTCCTGTGTCTGAGCCTTTTTGCCTATTTTGAGTTTGTCATAACATTTTATTGATGAGAGATACATGTGTGTGTGTATATTTTGTCTTTGTCAAAATATCTCAACATGAGTAGAAGAAAGTGTGTATGAAGTCCAGTTTCCAAAGTAAAAGAGCCAAACCCATAAAAAAAGGCAGAAGACTACATCAATTCCAGTGATCCCTGAAGTCTAACTTTTGAATATTCAAATAGATTGGATATTACGAAGAGCTGTCAGTATTTCACAGCTATGGATGCCAAAGCAATTATGTCTGCAAACCTTGAGATGCATCAGCCTGTTTTTTTTACCCTCTGACTTGGGAGTAGGGAAGCAATTTGGCTGAATATTTAGGCAATTAATGTTGAAATTAGCTTCAACTTTTGAATTTTAAGAAGTTTCTAAAACTACAGCCAGATATAAATGAACTTTTTGGCACTTTTTGAAAGAATCCCATTTCCTAAATCAGGCAGGCATTAGCTTCCAATCAGTAAAAGTTGGACTTTAAAATATGGGTGGGGGTAAGAGCAGGTCTCTGACAATCCTATCCCTGCCTGAGCTAGGAGATGTTGTGAGGCATGAAGTCCTGGAGCTCCAGCCCCAACATCTTGCTGACAGCATCTGGGACCTTGCCGCTTAGGGACAAAGTGAGCAGCTGGGTCCAGGGACTTGGGAGGTGAAAGTTTTCAGACCTACATTAACCCTCCTTCTTACTCTGCCTTCCCTTTGGAAAGAAGCTACTCTCTCCTAGGTGGCATCTCCAGTGTTGACATGGGCTGTTTGAGTTAAAGTTTTGTAGGAGCATTCTATCTGTTGGCCTCCGTTATCTTCCAGAAAGTGGGATCATCTGCCAGGGTAGGTTTGGACTGGATCTCACTGGGGAGGGGAGGTGGCAAGGCATGACTGTGGGAAAGGATTTGTGTTCAGTCCTGTCAAAATGTTGCTAGTATTTTATTTTGAGAAGGCAAGTGAAGGTTTGTAAAGGTTTACGTCTCCCAGAACCTAGAAGGAGATGTCACAGTGTGACAGAAGGAGTACATCTGTGGTCAAGGCTTTGTTATTGCTGAATTTCAAAGCTCTGCTGCAGGCAGCAGAGAGGCAGGGTCTTTAGGGAAAGGTTTAATATTTGTGTAGTCAGATCTTTAGGCAAACAAACAACATGTGAGTTGCTACTCATTCTGGCTTTACCAATAAGTGAGGTGAATGGTGAGGTCATGTGAGGGTGTCTTGGTCAATTATCTAGTTAAAATTATGTTCTCAGTTTTTTAAGTACGATGATGAATTGATGTTCAGAAACAATGAAAAAATAAGTACTGTGACAATAAAAATTGAAATCAATTTGATGGTTAACTTCCAGTCAGTTGCAGCAAGCAACTATTGCATCATTACAGAAGATAAAGATCTTGTCTGAAGGGTTATTACTCTCTAAATTTTAGATTCTGTGTTATTAAAAAGATGTTCCCCTCCCATGCAGGTTTTTAAGTTGGAAACACTTGAAGGCTTCATTCAATACCTACTCATGTAACGTTTGCCTAATGAGTGATTGTATGGCAAGAGAAACCTTTTCTAAGCCTGCTCAGGAGTTTGTTGTCAATATAGATTCTCTTAGATGCTGCGTAGGAAACTGGATGTGAGTAGGTTAAGTAGAGGTTGATGGAAAGCAGCTTAATTCAGGTGTTATCTCTGATTTCCACTGAAACGGGAAGGCTGTAAGTGGGAGTAATTTGCACGTACAGGGGTTGAGGAGGGTAGAAGGAAGAATACTTACTGAGCTGAGATGAATCCTCACACTCATCTTCCTCCTCTTTAAGTATCCCATAGCGTAACTAGCATCAACTGAAGTGTTTAAGATAGTCACACAGAGCAATTTTTATGTCTGCCTTGAGACATACAGCCAAGATGGTCAACGTGTCCCAGGAGGAGCCGTGGGGCACGTCAGGCTCCTGCAACAACACCCTGTGGTGCTGGAAGGCAAAGCCCGTCAGGTGCCTTTGGGACCCTCTTGTGTGTTCTAAACCACCCAAAGTTTGGGAATGTGTTCGCCCAAAACCAGAAAGGGGTATTTGTCTTGAGGAGCATTCCGAAAGTACCATTTTGGTATATGGGTTAAAGGTGCCTTATAATGTCCTGTAAACAGGAATTCACGTTTCCTTTTATCAGCTTTCGAGATGGTAAGTTAGATTTTAATGTATTAACGCTAGAAGCTTGATAGGTGAGTTAGTAGGTCTAGGTCTAAGGAATTAAGCATCATTGGTTGCAGAGCTTACTACTATTAAATATGTGCTTTATGGTTTAGCTTTTTTGGAGTTTAAATATAAATGTTCTTAGAAACCATTTCAAATCCTCTTATTTCTAATAGTAATTTCCTTTAATCATTTATAAGACCCGAGTGACTGTAATATTTCACAGCGAAGACTAATCAGATTGCTTTCAGGTATATGTAGTCCCTGGGACAAGTGTGGGTTTTTTAATTTCATTTTGATTTTTGTTTTTTCTGTAATAGAACTAAACCAGTGCAGCACAAGTCTTACTTGCATTCTGGCCCTTTCAGTTCATGAAATATGCCTGTGAATTGTTTGCAGTTATATGGAGATCTTTTGACATTGACCAGCAAGGAAGGGACTAATACCATTACATTTATTGTCGTCAGTGACACCAAGAAAATCTCAGTCTGATCTTTTGGGCTCAAACAAACCTTGCAGGAACCATTGCCTGTTCTGATCCTCTCTCATAGCTGGTTCCTAAGGTGACTGAAAAAGTTGATGATCCCCATATGAGAAACAAAGAAGATATTTCTGCTTACTCAGCCTTGCAAATCACTTAACAGGAATTGTTGAAACATTCCAGCACAGAGAAGCCATTCATAATTTTTGAGGGATGATGGTTTACACAGTTCAGGGTTACATTGTTTTAACGTACTATACAACATTGGTGAAGGTGGAGAAAAATGGCCATTTATTTATTGTTTTGCTTTTTCCCTTATCCCATGGCCACAGTAACCCACAGGCTCTAGTGGCCAATGTGTTATTTCCTCGGTATTAGAGATCTAAGTCCCAGGCAAACTTTTGATGTATATGAAATGATCTTCTAAGATGCCCAAATGAGTCGTTCTATTTATTTTTTTTTATTTTTTTCTTTTAATCTCAGTAGAGTCGCTTTGTTTGAAGGCGGGACACACAGAGCTAAAACAAACCAGGCATTGATCAACCAGTAGACTGGGACTTTATATAGAGTTAGAGGCTGGTATGTTTGAGTTTTGAAAGGATGAAGAGAACTTCAGACAAATTTTTGATTACAGGTTTTGAAAGAAGTACTTTAAAAATGTGAAAAATTTTGGATCAGATTTAGAGAAGGGTGTTCGTATACAACAACTCTGAACAAAATTATTATACATGATGTTTAAAATACAGAATGAGCTGTCAACATTGGCAAAATAGATATATGGCTGCAAGTAAATTAGTCGTTATTTATGCAGTATATAATTATACTTTTCTGATGGACAGCAGTTTGATTTAAATTTTTCTTTCTGATTTCAAGAGAGTGGAAGTTTGATTTTTGTGCTCAAGTGAACTCTGGTGATTTAAGGTTTGATTCCCATTTCTACCAGGCGTTTCCTGCATAACCTTGGGAAAGTAATTTTGTCATCATGCAATTTTAGTTCCTCACTGAATTTGTAAAGGTAATAATGTGAAAGCTGTAGCTGATACCCTATTGTGTTTAGGTATAGGTTTTACCTGTAGAGACCTATATCTAAACATAAATTAATTATGCAACAGAAAAATGAAAGTCCATTTTGGCAAACTATACTTGAAGAACAGTCTGTATGAATAGTTTCATATGATGATACATAATGGTATAAATAACCTGACTGCATTTATGAGAAATACTGTGGGAGGGTTTTGAGCTTTTTTTGTTTGATTAGAAGAATTTTGACTAATCTTTATCGTTGTATGTAGAATTTGCCAGTGCTGCATGCAAGATGTAGCCTATGATGAATTTTAAATTATAGTTCATTCCAAAATACCTGTGATCTGCCAGACTCAAAGCTTATAAAAACATAATTAATTTTAGTCAAGGAATAAGTAGAAATTTCTTTTGCAATATTTGGCTTTACACACTGAGTGGACAAACATACCTTTGAGATCTAACAGACTAAGGTTGATGCGAAGCAACAGAGTGACGTGTTGAACACTGTCACGTTGAGAGGTGTTAGTAATGCGTATAAACTACTTGCTGTTTTCCGAAGGTCTAATTCTTTTCCTATTTAGAAGGAGAGAAGGAACAGAAATGTACAGTGCTGGCAGGAATAAGTGGTGGATGATGCTTGCAGACCTTGCTCCTGGTGGAAGTGCACAGATGATGCATTTTGCCAGTTTTGGATGCTGGGCTGATTCTGTTGCGTCTTAAGAACTTACCTTAAAGAAGAAAAGGGGGCTGATGTCTACATAGATCTACCTGGATAGAGTTGTATGGAGCTTCAGGAACACAAAAATATATATAGAAACACAGATTGGTGCATGTGACACTGTCATTTGGAACCTTTTCTGTTAGCCTCCAAAAGTTCCCTTAAAACCTCAGAAGTGAGATGTTGTATTATATGGCGAAGAGACACAGTAAGAAGTCACAGAGCAGGGCAGGGAGGGCTCTCTGGTGGTGCCAATACAATCTGCATAGGTTTTCAGTATTATCTGAATACCGTTAGTCTGCCTACACATAGCAGCACCAGCAGCGATTTCCAGATGATCTCTGATTTGTCTCTGACCACAGCAAACTTCTGTCATCCCCATCACTCACCATAGCCAAGTTTTGCAGACTGCCATATTGCAGTGATCCCTGCAGACATCCTTCCTGGGGGGTGTTGTTTTCAGTCTGTTTTATGTGGAAAAAAGCAAGGATGAGGGTTTTCATCAGTGTGGCCGGCATCCTGGTCTGGTAGAAATCAGGAGGAGTTTCCACATCTTGCTGTATGCAGAAGGTAGGAACTGAGTTTATGTCCTTAGTTTCTGGAACTGAATTAGTGATCCAAGGGATAGTATTGTGGAGCTAAAAAGTTGTCTTCGCACTTGTCTTATATGATTTATAGTAATTAAAATCTGGGTATTAACCAAACCTAGTTATAAACAATTCATGAAGATCAAGAGATGGGATTTTTTTTTTTAAGGAGTTGTGTGTGTGGATTCTTTGCACAGTATTTTCTATTGCTCCATCTAAACTACCTTTTTATTTTTCTGCTCCTAATTTAAGCTTAAATTTTGTCTTTGTGAGTGTTTTGAGTGTGTATCATTCTAATGATTGTTCCAGGAAAAAATTGTCCTAAATCAGAGATGTGTTAACAGGGCATAGTTATGACCTACAGGAGGCTGAGTGCCTGGGGAGAAAGTTTCTTGTTTCTGTACGCGTGATATTTTATTTACATCTGTGTAACAAAAAACCTCCATGCAGTGTATGTTTTCTGATCATAAGTATTATTTAAAAATTGTATATAAGCATGTTGTCACAACAAAAGCATATGACAGGGCTTTAAATTCCTGACATGCCCTTCAAGGCACAAACCAGTTTGGTGAAGGGGCTGGGCTGCAATCGCTGGAAGTTGCTACATCCCAGTGAGGCAAGAAGGAGCATCTCCATTTCCTACGTGCCTGTGCGTGCTTCATCCTGTTGTCTCCCTCCTTTGAATTCCAGCTTATCAAGAGCTGTGAAGTTTCTCCTAGGATATCTCCAAGGATAACATTTGAAAAGTTATGGTAAGTGCTTGGCAAGTTTGAGCATATTCATATTTGAGGTTGTTTTTTTTAATCTCCTGAAATGTCAGTGGTGGTCGGTAGCAATCTGGGACAGTTGGGTACTCTTCTCAATAAATGTGGGCAAAGGTGGTGGAAATTTTACCGCCTGCTTTAAATTGTTGATTTGCAAGAAAACTACCCAGAACTCTTCTTATTTTGCATAAGGCTTTGGGTAATAGCAGTATGCAGGGTGGGAGGCTTATATTGCCAGGGAAAGGTGAAGCTTTGCACTAGCACCCACCATTCTGAAAACAGACGATTTCTCCTGATTTACTTAAAATACAGAAGGAGTTGTGTGGAGGAATCCATTTGACTGCTCTTTCTAAACCAGAAGAGATTTAGAGATTTATCTGCACTGGATCAGCTGTTGCTGCTACAGTACAAATACCTGATTAATAATGGTTTCATGGTGAGAAGGAACTGCACTGTTCGGATTATTCCTTCTGCAGTAGTTGGTAACTTCTGAGGTTTTGAGCTAGGAGAGCTCCGAGTTTTGAGCGACAGAAGTTGGAATACTGCTGGGCCTGTCACACCGGTTTTGGATGGCAGTACCCAGGCTGGCTTGGGATGGGCTCTGCACCGGTCCTGGTGGACGGTGAACGTTTTTCAGTCTGTGGGTGTTACTTTTGGCACGTCTTCTGTCCAGAGTGTTCCAAATTTGGCTTGTATTCTAAAAAAACATTTGGAATGCTTGAACAGAGCAACAGCAGTTGTTCATATATGATTTTTGAAGGAGCTGGATGGAAAGAACCAACAGTGTTCCTTCTGCAAATGGGTAATTATAATGTTTCCAGATGGCTTAGGTAATTTTCTGCCAGTGAGCAGCAGGAAGCTGGGAATGAACTAAACCAAAGGTAGGCACTGTGCGTTCCGACTGCTCTAACAGGGGATTTGTTGAAGTAGGAGACAGAGAGCTGAAGGCTGTAATAGAGCTGTCCGACAAACTTTTTGGCATTACCACAGGAATAGCTTTGGAGGAAATGATGGTTTGTTTTTTTCATGCTGCTATCTTTCTCCTGGAAAATGCCATTTGGTCAAATTTATGTTTCCATACTGGAAGAATCAGAGTTCAGTGTTGCTTTTGGGAGTTTTTTTTTTTAAATTTTATTTTATTATTATTTTGTTTGTTTGATTGATTTTTTTATTTATTTTTTTTTGGTGAGTGGGGGAGCAGTAAGGAGGGGAGAGAGCAGCAGTGCCCTATTACACTAAAAACACCGGTTATGAAGTCGTATGTTTCTATATTTAAGTGTATGCACCTTGAAGCTAAAACCACCTGCAATAAAAGCTTCCATTTTACCATATGCAATACTTTAATTTACCTGAAATTCCTTTGCATTATTCTATGGTTTTGCCTCAGAAAACCCCACTTTTGTTAATCATGATTTGGAATGCTGTTACTTTAAAAATAAATAAAAAACAAAAGGTGCAATGTTCCACTGAGATGAATCTAAGTTCTAGGAAATCTTTCATCTTGTCTGTATTGTTCAGGTGTTGAAATAATTAAGTGGATGGCTGTTACATGTCTTTAGTATTATCAGGCAAAGTGCAGGCTACAATATCATAACATTGTATTCTAATAAGGTAGTAATTATTCTCTTGTATTGGTTCTGATCCCCACCTGGGGTGGGCATGTTAAAATGTTCTATATGACTATAATGTCATATCTAAACCACACCCTTCTTGAGTGTTCTCTGGTGGACATGTGCCAATTGATTAGACTCATTGATTTAGAAGTTCTTGATCCCTGACAAAGTCTTTGGAATTGTGCATCATCCCAGCATCAACTGCACATCATCTGCTCTTAGAAGGATTTATACTCAGTAGGCTTATTTCATCGGTACTGTCCCTGTCGCAGTACCTTATTTGATGGATAGCTTTAGTGGGTCCAGATCAGTAATGCTTGAGAGAGGCTCACTATATTTATTACAGCAAACCCAAACAGTAGTTATTTCGGATAACTTAAGTCTTTTGGAGTTAATGGGCTTGTATGCAGAATTCTTGGGGTTTGAGTTTGTTGGGGTTTTTTTTGTCTTTGGGAGGTTTCTGCGTACTACCCCAGACCCTGGCACAACAATGGGCCCTATGTCTTCATACTGTCAATGGTGTCAGGTGTGGGGCGATGATTATGGTTGGGGGCTTACTGAAACAGAGTTGGAGTCTGGAGTTGAGAAAAATAGTTCCTTGGACTCTTAGCCATCCCTTTCATGCTGCTGCCTGTCGTTTTCTGCTGAAGAACAGTGTGAGGCCGATAGCCACGAGGCACAGATCAGATGTAGAAACACAAAGGACTGGAAAAGAGCTGTGGAAACATAAATGGTTAGTATTGCAAAAGAGGCCAGAAATACCCTCATTTTTTTACTGTGGGCTGACAATTTCAAATTCTGCTTGGAACCGAGTTTGCTGCTGAAGTATGGAATCTGTCCAGTGTGGGATTAAGCAATGCATTGTTGCCTTGAGAATAGCACTTGAAAAACTGAAGCTCTTTGCCAGTGGATCAGATGGGAATTCTGAAACTTAGATAACTAAGGTCAAAGCCGGCATGGTGTTAAACATGTATGGCAAAAATACTGTCACTTGAAACTGAGGGTCTTCAGCACCTTGTGGAAAGAGAACTGAAATTAGTCATCTCTCTTCAGAGGCAGCGTAACTCTCTCTATAGTTTTCTTTGTTATAAACTAGAGCTCTTAAATTCATTCTGGTGGCAGTAGTCTTAAGCCAAACCATTATGCTTTCACGTCACTGTGCAAGTATAAGAGAGTAATGATAGTCTTGCCAAATAAATTTGGGGCAAAACCCACCAGACCGCTACTGAATTGGTAATATCACTGATGGGTGGGTAGGAGTTACGCTCTTAAATTGTGTTGCTGTCCATATTGGTATTTTTACCAAAGAAAAATTTCAAAGTTTGGCTCCCTGAAAACTGGTTGTAGGCTGTATTTGCATCTGGATGAATCTGGATAAAGAAGTTGTTTGCAGCATATCCTTGGTGTATTTGAAATGTTATCCCTTGAAAATTGCTGGGATTATCTAGACTTCAGGTTTTATTCTTTTTGGCTTGTACAACCCATGCTTTTTTATGCACTTCCAGATTCTCCCCTCTCTCTACCGATTTCCATTGTCTATTGATTTTTCTCTTCTTTCTTGCTTCCTCTTTCTTCTCCATCATTGCTGTTTGCACACTCATTTTCTTTCTACACTTTGCTTCCCTTTCCATTAGCTCCAAGTCATGTGGCTACCTAAACCAACAAAAAAATCTAATGTTGATGCTCTTTTCTCTTCAGTTCAGTGATAACCTGTCTGTCTCCTGCTAGTTGCTACTCTTCCTTCAAACCTTAGTAGCAATTTAGATCAATCTTAAGTCTGGGAGGGCTGAAACACTGTACCTGTGAACCACAGCTGCTGCGTGGGGCAGCGACTGGCCATAGAGCAGGCGATGCTTGTTCTGCTGAAGCATCCTCCTCTGGTGCAGGCTTCAGCCTACTGTTTTTGCTGACTTTCCCCCAGGATTTCGCGTAACAGTTTCATGCTCTTCACTACTTGCTCTAATTATACTAAAATGCTCATAGATAACATCTTAGTGAACACTAGTAGATTTTTTTCCCTCCTCTAAATGTTTCCCATTTTCATTTGAAGTTGATAATTCACAAATGCGGTACTGAAGGACATGGTCTAGTGGTTAATAAGTGGTGGGGGGACGGTTGGGCTGGATGATCCTTGAGGTCTCTTCCAACCTTTATGATTCTGTGATTCTAACTACCTGAGGAGAGACACTAGTGTATCCTGAATTAGCCCAGTGCACAGTGCTGGTGTTCTTGGCTTCCACTTGACTGTTGATGAATCCCATTTTCAGTCTGGCCTGTGTGTACTTTTATTTGTCATTGTGTTTATCTGTCCATTAGCCTGTTGGGACACTGTCGATTCTGAGCAGTAATGTGCTGAGCTTAAACAACCCAAGTTTTGAACTTACTGACTGGTATTATTAAATGGTGACAGAATTAGTCAAGGAGGAAAAAAACCTGTTCTTGACAAACTGCCCCAGTGCTACTGAATAGAGTAAAATTAGCCCTGTCATTTTTCCTTTTGCTTTTAGGCATCTCAGGGTAATTATAATTGGCAAAGCCAGCCTTGAATAAGCTGAAGTTAATGCAATTTTTTTGATGATTCATGTTTCCCCCAAAGATAAAAAAAGATTAAGGTAACAGTGACTTTTTCTTACAGTGTGTATCTGACAAACAGTGGTAACCAGTGGTAAATTAAAGGCAAATAGTGAAGCAGAATAAAATAATAATAATCAAAAAGTGGAGTAGACCGCAAATGCAGCTGATGCTAAGGAGGGTTGGGTCTAGTCCCACTTCTCATGTGTTGGGTAGTTAAAAACTGTGATTATGTTCCACATGAACTGCAACTTCGTATATGCATTTTGCATTTATTAACTATGTTATGAAGATGATACAGACAGAGACGAAACTGTTACGGAGGATTTGGGATGGAACAAGCATGCTAATGAGCCTATGCAAAAATGCATCTATTAGCCAGATGGTGAGTTACACTGGCATTAGCTTCTGTTTACCATCTGTTTAATCCTCAGAAAGAGGCAGGAAAAAGGAGCTAAAAGTGGTGTAGAGGAACGGCAAACAGTAATAGTGTAGTAACCTTCACCATATGTCCTGAATGTTGCTTTTCTTAAGTAGCTAGAGTGAAATACCCATTTCTTGTATCTGGTGGTGGATATCAAAATACTGCAAATTCTCTAAGTTTCTCTGCTGCTCAGTTCTCCCCTGTATCTCTCCTCCCAAGCACTCCTTGCGAAAGGAAGACAAGTAGTCCCTCACGGTGAGCTAAACACTTGCCAGGGTTCAAATCAAGTTACAATTTTTTAGAAAAAAAAAGCTTTAAACTGCTAGACAATGCGTATCACTGGGAGGAAAAAGAAAAAGGTCCTGAATTTACAGAAAGACCTTAAGGTCAACTAGTCCAATCATCTCCTCACTAAAAATATTTTTTAAAATCCAGTTTGCAGTCTTAAACATCTCAAGTTATGGAGTGACAAAGTCAGGAGAAATAATTGCCAAAAGTGGTATTTACAGAGGTCTGTATTTAGGGTGAAACTGGAAAACTGAGTTGATGAACACTGTCCTTATGCAAAGGCACTTGGATCTTACAGTTTATTTTTGCTTGTTCACTAGAGGGTAGCAAAGAGAGCAAGCGAGAGCATTTCAGCACAGCTTGTGCTCAGTGGGAATGAGTTCACTTGCTAGCTTCTATATTCCTAGACAAATCTGGTGCCCTTCAGGCTCCTTGGCAGAGCAGAAAGGGTATGCTTGATGCTGTAAGTGTAAACCAACAGCATAAAACTGAAGAGCATTCTTAATGCAATTTGATACAATTCTAAATCATTCCTGGGTTTAGCATTGTTAATAACTGTATTTTTTTAAGTTTATAAATACAAGCATTTTCAAGATGCACATTTTTCAGGAAGCATGTTTTCAGGGGGACTATATTGTGTGTAGGGGAAACTGTCAAATTTAAGTAGTAGATATTTTTTAATTAAATTTTAAAAAAATTTAGTAGTAGATAATTCTAAAACAATACCTTGACCCTAGAATCATAGAATCATTAAGGTTGGAAGAGATCTCAAGGATCATCCAGTCCAACTGTTCCCCCACCACCTATTACCCACTAAACCATGTCCTTAAGTACCACATCCAACCTTTCTTTAAACACCCCCAGGGACAGTGACTCCACCACCTCCCTGGGCAACCCGTTCCAATGCCCGACCACCCTTTCCAAGAAGAAATTTCTCCTAATCTCCAACCTAAATCTCCTCTGGTGCAACTTGCAGCCGTTCCCCCTAGTCCTGTCACTAGTTATCTGCGAGAAGAGGCCGACCCCCAGCTCGCCACAACTTCCTTTCAGGTAGTTGTAGAGGGCAATAAGGTCTCCCCTGAGCCTCCTCTTCTCCAGACTAAACAAGCCCAGTTCCCTCAGCCGCTCCTCATAAGACCTGTGCTCCAGACCCTTCACCAGTTTCGTTGCCCTTCTCTGGACACGCTCCAGGGCCTCGATGTCTTTCTTGTGGTGAGGGGCCCAAAACTGGACACAGTACTCGAGGAGCGGCCTCACCAGGGCTGAGTACAGGGGGACAATCACCTCCCTGCTCCTGCTGACCACCCTATTCCTGATACAGGCCAGGGTGCCGTTGGCCTTCTTGGCCACCTGGGCACACTGCTGGCTCGTGTCCAGGCGAGTGTCCACCAACACCCCCAGGTCCTTTTCCTCTGCACAGCTTTCCAGCCAGCTGCTCTTCTACGCTCTATTTGGATATATTCCACAGAATAAACACCTGCAGTCCAAAAGATTTCCTGGTGCTACCACATTAAATACCTGACAAAACAGACTGTTTTACTGTGCGCATCGCTCTCCTGGTTTGCACACCCCTAACGCAGCTCTGGAAGACATCCTGGCACTGAGCAGGAGTTAAGAACCTGTAGGGTGAACACGCCTGTGTTCAGTGTTGTTCATAATCTCTTTGACATGGAAGAAGGAATAAGTTTGGCTTTCTGAACTGAAGCCTGTATCTCAGCAGAACTAGAGATTTTTGTGCAATATGCTACAAAAAATAAGACTTTATGGAACATTTAACACTTGTTCTTAAAAAAAAAGAAGTCATAGTTTCTTGTCATTATCCAGGAGTGTATCCCAATTTTATGCTTTCTGTATAGTCTTTCTCCCTTTTCCCTTTTTTGTACTTAATATTTACTCTTCTTTTTCTTTCCTTCTTAATCTTCTGGCATTTTATCTATTTGTAAGTTCTCCAATAATAGAGACCTTGTGACTATTACTGCCTGATAATTCAACAGATTTCAGTATGAGTTACCCGTATCCTTTCCAGGGTACAGATTTCTGAAGGAATAGCATGAGAAGAGTTTCAGAAAGCTGTGCTGAAGTGTGGCCATCTACTTTGATGGTATTATTAGGCAAGCCAGAAATGTTGCCCTATAGCAAACAAAGCCCTGCCATCAGTACTTATTGCAGTGTATGTTCTCTGGCATTTAAGAAAGAAGATTTTTAAGTTATGCAGTTTTATGAAGTGATTGTTAAAGGTAATACTTAACTGCCTGAGGCTGATGTTACTATGTTAGAAATAATTCTTTTTTTTCCAAAATAATTCTTAATGTGGTTTGCCTTTGTCTGCAATAATGTAGAAAATTGGATTGGAAAATACCTTCTTAAAATTTTTTGTCCATCTCTGTTGTTTGTAATCTGTTCGGCATATGGTAATAAAAAGGGATCTTTCCTTAAGTAGTGGGACTATTTGCCAACAAGAGGAGCCATCTGAAGTATTGCTCACTTCCCAAATAGCACTCAAGGTCTAAAGAAACACCTTTTTGTAATCTGTTTACACTGTGTTTGAAAAGGGAGAGTATGGAATGAAAATCTGTGTTGCCGTCCTCCCTTTTCCCTTCCTGTCCCCATACACATGCAAAAACGTGATGTCCGCCCATGTGCCCGCTGCCCCTTGCAACCTTTGAAGCTTTTTGCATGTGCCGTTGTGCCAGCTCTGCATTGCAGATGAGGAGGCTGAGTGGTCTTAGGTGTTGCTCAGCTTGATGTTCGGCCCATCAAGTGGTTTCTGTGGGGGGAAAAAGTTATTTGGGAATCCTTTGAATGGCTCATCCTTTTGCATTAAAACCTTTCTCGATTTCTACCTCACTTCTGGTCTGAATTCCACAAAGAGAGTGAAATCTGCAGAGGGGATTCATAAATGTGCTCCTTATTAAATATTATGCAAAACAAAAAAGAAAACATGTTGATGTAGAGAACCGTCCTCCTTGTTTTGCTGATTCAGATGTTTCATGATTAAACATTTAGAAACCAAAACTGAAATATAAATGCACTGTGTATGCTGTATAAGAAATTAAATATGGTCCTTTTCATCAAATTGAATTACCACATCAGTCTTCAAAGACTTTGGAGGCTTTGGAAGCTTCGTGTTGCAGCACAGCAGACAGATGTCCTGCCTAGACTTGGAGCTTTATTGTGTTTCTCTTGTGTGACGGATCGTGCTTGTGCTCTGTTCTTTTATCTCTGTTATAGAAGCCATTTTAGACTTTGATTCATACTAGGGAGTGTAAATAATGCGATTGGTTCTGATGTGCTCCGGTGAGAAGGGACCATCAGAGAAGCAAAAGCCAGATAACATCTCATCTATCTGAAATCTAGATTGGAATTAGCTGCAAAACCAGTTATACTGGCCATTTTCAATGAGTTTCTTATGCATTTTTAATGAAGTCTTCTAAGACAACTTCTAAAAACAAATTTCTACAAAACTATGACATTCATTTGTATAGATATGCCACTAAATATTTGTCTTTACTGTAAAGCTGCTCAGGAAGCTGAGATCTGAATAGCAGTTCTGAGACTGCCACTCTACGACAGCAGTAATTAGCACAGTCTTCAGCAACTTCTTACTCCTCTTTCCTTCATCACAAGAGGCTCACATCTGCTTGTTCCCCATTGCTTTAAGTCTGTGGTTTTCAGCCTCTCCTCCTTCCCCCTCTCCAGTCTGCAAATTCCTGTGCAGTACAGGAGCCTGCTGGCAATGTGCTCACTTGCCTTCACTGGGGGTGAGAGGAGCCCAATACTTTCTATTAGCCTACTTGTTCAAAAAAAGTCTGTCAGAAGTGTGGGGAATATAAGCAGCTGTGATGTATAGGTATTAAGCACTCACCGAGTGGGTGCTCACCTAGAATCGGGTAAGTTTAAGACTTTCCCAGTCCCTGTGTCTGCAGTCATGTATAGTATTCTAGTTAAAAATAACTGCCTTGAACTTCATTTTTGGCCAGGATCCTGTTAGCAGTTGTACAATGTGTATATGTACAAAACCCCTCTGCCTCATACCCTCAAAACAATATGAACCCAAGTCTCTCCTAGTCCCAGGACTTTGATATCTCAGCATTTTTGGGGCTGTAGTGATTTGCGGAATCTGTGTTTGAAGTATTAACTCGCCTTTGTTTCTGTTTTATGGTCTTTTCTTCCATTCCTTCACCCTGTGCTTTTTGCCCAGAAATTGTCAAAAGATAAACCCCAAGCTGCGATGTTGAGTCCTGTCATCTGGGTTCTTAAACCCTTCAAGTAGGCTGAAACAATCTCTACTTTTTTGGCTTCTCAAGCAGATTTTCTGTGTAGAAGTAGTATCTATAGTGTAAGGACAACTTTCCACCAGGAAAGGCTGAAGAATACTTCGCTAGGGCCATGGGTGCCATGATCATCCATTCGTGCAGGCACCTAGGTGGTGTTAGTACCATTGGACACTGATCCTTTAAACCTCACTGCTCCTGTGGTTTGGGATCCTGTTTTTCCTAGTGTTAGCCCTCTGGTGAGTCTGACAGTTTTTCTCCAGATGTTCCCAACAGATGTTGACTCAGTATGGCTGGGACAGAAAAGGGACCTCACCTTCATAATCAAAGGGCAGCTTATGTAGATACATGGACCAGTCTACTGTGTGTATTAAGCAGAATTTATGCAGTATCAAAGTACCTAACAGTGATGAAGTAGAAATGTAATGATTTCTCACCAACCCTGCTTATTTCTCTCATCTGCTTTTTCCTTCTGTTGTCTCCTTTTTACTGGTCAGTGTGCATATGCTTTTTTTGAGGATGAGCTTGTTTGTTTGTGTTTAGAAAATGCTTATCATTTCATTGGTACTATTAAATCATAAATGAGAGTAATGTGATTCAATGTGCATAGCATATGCATACTGATATTTAAGGATTTTATGAATTTTCTTACACTCTATTTATGAGCCTCTAGAGTATTTTAGATGCATTCAGGCCACTTCAGTTCCTGTGCTTGATGTAATTAAACTGGACTGTTGAATTTTTTTTAACTAATCAACCTTGATGACCTCTCATTAATAAACAACTTATTAAATGATAAATTTCTGCAAGCATGGACTTATTATTCAAGAAGCTAGTGAAAGTAATAGTTTGAAAGGCACAAAGTCACCTATAAATTTACAGTTTATGTAAGGATAGCCTAGATATGGCGAAGTTTCAGTAAAGATTGAAGTGTTTGGAAAGTAGGACAATCGTGCAAAACCATGCAGGGATACAAATGGCAAATGTGCATGTATGCATGTTATTTCTATGGGGCATTCAACTAATTTTTGCTCAGTGCTAGATCTTACATCACAGTTATTTCCACCTTCCAGTTCTTAACATTGCAAATCATAGAACCATAGAATCTTTAAGGTTGGAAAAGACCTCTAAGATCATCAAGTCCAACCATCCAACCAGTTGTTGCTGGCTTGTTCTTTAGAAATGGTTTTTCCTTTTCCCTCTCCCCAGTCTGTTGGTGACATGTAAACACCACACCTCTCCCTTTCTGTGTATCAGTTCATCTGAGACGCGCAAAGTCTGACAAACTGGCAGGATGGGTTTTAGCTTCCTCTGTGATGCATTGATAGAACTGATAGAATTTGTTAAATGTTTTGGTGCCTGTTCCCATGATTGTCCTCTGTAGGTGGCTGGGAACTTCAGAAGGGGAGGGGGGTGGAGGGATACAGCCAGGATTAATCCTGTCAAGAGGGTGCCCAGCTCCTGCTGCAGTCTTCACACCAGTGTGGGGCACTAGCTGGATAATGGTGTCCCTTCTCTCCCTCCATCCTTTTCTTCCCCTTTGAAATTGTCTTCTGTACTGTAAGAAAACCTTAGCCAAACAAAACTCTAACTTTCTCAGCTTTATCCGTTGGGAAACTACAGTAAGTTATTTTTAAAGGATTTTAGAGATTTACTTTGCATGGGTAGGATCTTGTATAAATTAGGTTTAATACACAGACACATGTACGTGGCCATGTGTGTACAGCCTCATGCCTGAAGTGCATGCCCCTGCTCCAGCTTGCTGCAGGTTCCCTTTATTTCGATTCCTTGTTACGCTGTGACTGAGTAATCTTATTAAAAATTATCCAAAGCACTGCACTTTAAAATAGTCCCGTTGCATTGCTTTAGGTGAATACAGATATCCCCTAAATATAGGCATCCTAGGGAAACTAGGACAATGTCCTTGGTCCATGTAGCATCTAGAAACGGAGTTTGGACACTTAATTGAGGTCAACAGTGTAACAGGTTATTTCAATTCTTAATCTTTGAGCATTTTAATAAAAACTGTGTATTATTGTGATCTATGCATGCCTTTATCATTCACTGTTAAGACCTCTTTCTGTCTCTCCCCCACTTATGTTTTTGGTTAAGAAGAAATGTGGGTTTTAAATCTAGTAAAAGGCTGATTTCATACAGTCTACATAAATGAGAGTTATGAAAGCACAGTGTGTTTAGCGAGGGAAGGCCTGTGCTGACCTTGCCTCCCTGAGGACAAGGAGTATTTTGGATGCCATTCCACAATCTTTCATTTTTATTGGATATTTGGAATATCTTCATTGAGAAGTTACTGGCCTTTGTTATGGATTTTAAGGGTATGACCTATGAGGTATGGAGGCAGCACGGATTGTCTGCAGGGTGCCTGGAGGTTTTAATAATTTAAAATGTTTAATATATCCTAGCTGTCAGGAATGTCCAGAGAAGGGAGTGCAGGGGAAGTCACCCTCACCAGCAGTGCTTTTTGTGCAGCAATGGAAGTCCTTATTCGGTGGGGATGAGAGAATATTTTGATTATTTTAGTTGTTTTTTTTTTTAATCACACTGGTACTTATGTATGGGGGAAGTGTATTTGGCCCATTTGTAAGCACTGATTCTCTCAGTAGGAAAAACAAGACAGCATCAAATGAAGCTGCGCAATGGACTCCAATCCCTGGGTCAGAGCAGGAAAGCCCCCTTTAGATCTAAAGGGAAAGGGGGTATTTAGGTGCAGCCTTGCCTGCTTTGTCTCTGTCGGGCATGCAAAACCATGGGATTAGCAGATGCAGTTTAAGTGGCCTCACGCTGGAAGTGGCACAATAGTTTGTTGGTGCATAACTTGTGTCTGTTGACCTGGTTGCTGGTGCCTCGGTGCTAATGCCCAGACAGAGGAGTCAGCAGTCACTTTCACTGTGTCTGCTTTGTAAGAACAGTCAGGGGAATAAAGCAAATGCCCAGTGGAGATTAAATCTATACACACTGAGTCTCCGTTCGCAAAGTCCTAACGGAGGTGATAGAAACAGGAGGGGGAACGACAGGTTTTTACAGAGTTATTCATCCTCTTTTGCTGAGGAAGAAGACAAAATGCAGTCTCAGGAACTCTGCGTCTCACTGGATGGTTTCTCATTCTCATACGAATCTGGTTGATTAATAGGTGATGTGGGCAGCGACAGCTTTCTGGTGCGCCTTCTGCCTGCCAAAGCCTTGACATGTGAGTACACGATATGCAGAACTTCCACATCAGCTCTGGATTTAATTTGTTTTCAGTATCTCAAGGTAGAGCTAGATATGTTAATGATTTTAATTTTTCTGAGTATTTCTGAATCCGGCCCTCATTTATCTTAATGATTTGTCTAACCTACAGTAATTTTTAGAGTAACTGTGTAGGTTAGAGAAACCTCAAGAGAAGTAAGGCAGTTAACTTCATTGAAACCTTGTGGAGTTTGGACACATGAGTTATTTATGCTCTTTTGAAAGTCTAATTCATAGTACTACTTGTTATTTTTCTGTTTTCAAAAGAACCACAAAGTAGCGCTGCTAAGTTTGATGTATTTGGTTTTCTGTGCAAGATTCTGTATTACGCGCATCTCTTGGGGTCTGTGCTGCTGCTCTGACTGCTATGCTGCAACAAAGAAACTGCTTAATAATGTTAATTCAGTGTTTTGATCGGAATTTTCTTTTTCCCCTCTCCCAAACAAGAATGAGCTCCTTCCTGTGTTTCCTTGTAGCCCTCTTGTAGCATTACAGGCTCCTTTGTTCTTTTCTGTTCTCGCTAGGGAACTACCCCAGTTTCAGCAGCGAGGCAGATGACTGCTTGCCAAGCCAACTCCTCTTGAGCTGAGCTCCAGTACCACAGACCAGCTTTGGGTGTGGGATTGGGAGCTGCTGTACGAGAGCAGGCAAAGGCATAGCAAGCAGCAGGAGCAAAATTAAACTTTTTAAGGCTGTGTTAAAAAATCTTCTGTTGCAATGTGTCAACAGACAGGATGCATCCAGAGAATTAGGATTTTTTTTTTTAAATTATTTACATTGTCCACAGCTTTAGCAGAAGATCTTGCACTGTAGAGTGTCTTCGGAGGTTACCTGGTGACAGTATTGCTGACTTTTATGAAAAGCTACAGTGAGGCTAGCGGGAGAAGGTAGTGGTATCTAAAACATGCATTATTTTCCAGCATTTTTCTATAATAGCGGGTCCTTTCCTCTCTCCTCAACTTTCCTGCTGCCTTCTCAGCACTGCAGAGGCACCCCTAGACATTGCTGTCAGCAGCAGCGGAGAGGAGCAATGACTTCTGCCTACGAAAGCGACACAGCAGGGCCTTTGATCACAGTCTGGAGGGCATAAGGAAAACATTGAGGAGAATATCCAAACAAGGACTTGAAAGAGGTTGCTGGCAATAAAAAGGAGGTGGGGAGAGGAATTGGAAGAGAATTCAGCTAACGCTGAGCCCCTCTGCTTAACCTGGCTGCAGTAGAGCTTCCCATCTGCAGTTTCTCCTTCTGCTTACGAGTAGATTAGAAAATAATCAGTGATTGAGTGTGCGTGTGGGTTTTTGGGAGAGAGAGAGAAATAGAGACGGATCCAGCCTGTCATGTTCTTCCTTGCATGGGATTTTTTTTGCTCAGACATTTAGGGGACCAATAAAATATTGTAGACACTTTCCGGTATTGTTAGTTCTCTGTGCCTTCAGGAAACCCCCAAATCACTCAGCCAGTCTATTCCACTCTTTTAGGCTTCAGGTATTCTCACTCCTTTTGTTCTTAGGAGCTGACCATTCTTACCGAACAAACACTGTTTATAACTATTTACGTGCACTTTTACTTTTAGTCCAAATGATTAAAATTTGCTTGTAAATAAAGTAAAAAGTTTTAACTCTGTGAGTACAGCTCAGTATTTCCTATAATTTGTGCTAGGCTTATGAAAAGCCTATAGGAGGCAAATATTTGTAACAGTTACATCTGCAAGTACGAGAAGCAGGTCAAAAAGTTCAGATGGTGGTGGACAGCAGCTATTTTACTTTCTGAAGAGGAAAGCCTCTGATTAGTTGATAGTTCAGGATAAGTCTGTATCTATTTTATTTATATATTTTTTTAAATGTGATTAATAGAACTACAACAGCAGAATTCAGTAACAATTCCCAATGTAACTGTTAAAGATATGTTAACATAGTATATAGTGACATATTCCTCAAAGATTAATGGTCTTTCTCTAGTCTACTCTTGAAATGCTGTCAACTTTCAGGAAGTACTTCATGACTGGGTTGATATCTAGTTGAAGTTAGTAATGACTTAATTGGAAAATAAATATCAGCTATTCGTGTTTACGTCTTGCAAACTTGATGTTGCAAAACAGTTTCAGAAAAATGTCCCTTAAAGAAGGCGAGGGGGTGTGTGTGGAAATAGCAGTATCAGTTCAAGTGTGTGCATCAGCTGTGGCAGCCTCTTGTAGACTATGCCAACAGCCTACTCCACAGAGGCTGATGCTTATCTTATCCCCAGGAAAGGGAAAAATGGCTTTGGATAATGGAGGAAGAAAAGATGGCATGAGGTTTCATGATTCCCATAAATTTCATAGAATCATGGAATCATAGAATCATTAAGGTTGGAAGAGACCTCAAGGATCATCTAGTTCAGCTGTCCGCCTACCACCTATTACCCACTAAACCATGTCCCTAAGTACCACATCCAACCTTTCTTTAAACATACCCAGGGATGGTGACTCCACCACCTCCCTGGGCAACCCGTTCCAATGCCCGATCACCCTTTCCAAGAAGAAATTTCTCCTCATCTCCAACCTGAACCTCCCCTGGCATGTAGAAAGGCTCCCTACCTTTTTTAGATGCACTTCTGAAATATTCTAAAAGGATCACCAGTTCTATATATTTTGGCACAGTTAACTGAAGGTGGTATCTCAGTTGTGCTTTTACTGTTGACAGTAACAGTTCTGATAGTAAGGACAGTAAATTTTATCAGGTAAGCACGGTTTAGCAAGTGTTTAAGAACATAAATTTTAGTCTCTTCCACTGCTTTTCTTTAAAGCTAAGCAAACCCATTTTAAACTCACTGAACTGGGATTTTGGATATGTTTTACTTTCAAAGTCAGACATCTAGTGTTCAGTGCTCACCTCATATACCAAATGTTGTTTCTATGAATCACAAGGACTAGCGATTATTCTTTTACTTTCTGAGAAAAAGGAAGTAGTGTGACAATATTTTAAACAATGCAAAAATAATAGTAAAAAGATAATTTACACTTGATTATGTCTTACCTGATTCTAACCTGAGAGCAGGCTAAAATAATGTAGCAGAAGTTGAGGTCATATGAGGTGTTCACATATGTGAAGCAAAAGAATACTTTAATTAAAAACAGTAAATAATTTTGTGTGTCAGGGACCGAGTGTTTGAAACCTCCCAAATTCGAGTTCTTACGTCTCTGAATTAAGTTCTCATCATAAATCCCTGGGGCCGGTGAAACTGTTATCAGTGATTTTTAGGGATTTTTGTCACCCTTGGTGTGCTATGGTAAAGCGGCTTGATGCCAAGCACCTCAGGAGAGCACAATTGCAACAACATGGCTTATTCCTTGGAAGAGACCCCAACATTATATCTGTGTTAATAAGCAAGATTCACTCCTGTCACAAGAAAGAAGAATTTTATACACTTTTAACTTTGGATTGTCATAAAAAAATACATGTTTTGATTGAGAACACTAGGAGGTGAATGCCATTTACTGGATAAAATTACACCTTACATCTGCCTGTTCAAATAATATACACAGTTTAATTTCTTGAGCCAAAATGCCTGGGCCAGACTCTGAGGTGACTTAAATGGAGCTGAGCCGTTCAGTATCTTTTGAGGACTGGTCCTGTATATTTCTCTTTTAACACAAAAACCAGAGCTGTTGGTCACTGAACTGCGTAAATGTTTTTTTTCCATTGTTGCCAACAGTACTTTGATTACTGTAACTGATTGAGTCTGCATTTTCCAGTGCTAGGGTTCTTAATTTCTGTGTTTAAGCATGTGTTTAATATAAGGATACAAATATTTGTAATTTATTAAGCTTTAGATTTGAAAAAAATATTTGCAAATAAATTTAAGTAGACATAAAAGTTTGCAGTATAAAATGAATTAAAAAAGCAGTAAAATGTATTAACATCCTGCAGTGAGCTTATGCCTCATCAACGTAGTTCCTGAGGCTCAGTGGACCTGCGGTGATTCCTCACTTGCATTAGGGATACAGAAAGTCTACCAGCAGAGTAAAGGAGATTAAACAGGAGATGAAGCTAGAACTCATTTTACTTCGTAACAACCTTTTTTTAGCAAAAGCCTGCTTTTGTCTGTACTTTGGACAAAACTTCTTCATCTCTCCTCCTCTATGATTTGCTTTCAAGAAGTTGCAGATAAAGTTATTGCAAATAGCTCAATGTGTACCATTGTATGGGGGAAATGCTTCCTAGGTGTTGTTTTTTCTTTTTTGTTTTTCAGCAGTCATTCACATTCTCAATTTATGCAAATTTAACAGGACTATTCACTTATAAATTTGTGGGAATGAGGGTTTTATAAAACAGGTATTAGCAGAAATTGAATGCAAGGCCCCTTTCTTCTTGATAAGATGTTGGAAACCAGTAGGTTTGCACCATCCCTTTTCTCTCTCCTTCTCTCAAGAAGTATTTCATTACTTGATGCAGAGTGTAATTAGTTCACCAGGAGACCTTGCCCTCAGCACTTCCCACAGTGTGTCAGTGAAACGTTGGTCCGGTTGGTTTGGGCTGTGGATTCAAGCTGGATGTGGCAAAGGGGGATATTTGAACCACCTCCTCTCCTGTGCCGTGCATGGTTTGGGGCTTTGTGGTATCGAAAGGGCTTTGTTGCAGGTGAAATACCTGGCATGCCTGGAGAAAAGGCTGGTGTAAGATCCTCCTCTCTCCTCTTGTTTCCCAGCTGTTGGCTTAGACTCATCCTCACTGAACATGCTGGTGTCTGCAGGTCCTGCCCCTCACAGGTTGAGTTTCCTCCCTTCCTGTAAAGTGACCTTAGGCATCTTCACTAGGTGTGGAGAAGTCAGGTGCAATAATGCCCAGCACTAGGATCTCATCCTTCTCTGAAGCTAAATATAGGCCTAATAGGCACTATGTAATTGTGTTTTTTCCAGCGAATGAAGGAGTAGATCTGGACTTTACCTGAAGAAGAACCATGAGGGAGTCTCTTGTAATTTATTGAGTTGGATGGTGAAATTTAAAGAAAAACCCAAACGACCCACTGCTTATGGTTAATAGATTAGCTGTTATAATAGGTAATCCTTTTGTAAATTGTTTGGATGTTTGAGTTACATGTTCTGTATTTAAAGAAAACTATTATTCATCAGTGGAGTTGCATATGATGAAAGGTTTGTGGTTGGCTGCCATGTGAAAGTGGTTGTTAATAAGCCGTGATTACAGGTGAGTGAGTTACACACCTAGGCATGTGAACACGAGGCAAAAAACTTAGAATTCTGGAATGTGTTTTCTTGGTTTTAGTAAAACTAAGGGTTGATGTGGGATTTTTTTTTTTTGAGGGGAAGGAGTAGGAATGAAAAACTAAACAATTGTACTTTCTTCTTTTCACAGCATTTTGTAGTTATAGATCCTGTTTTCAGTAGAAATTAAAAAAATCTTGGTTCAATTAATTAGTTGTATGCTTTTGCTCTGAAAGCTCAGCCCAAAATCTGTGGTAAAAAAGTAATGTTTATCGGATTGTTAATTAATACTCTTAGTGACCTAGCAAAGAATGCAAGCAGTCGGTTTCTGCCTAAAGTAGTTCATAACCCCTCTGCTTTATTCTCTGTTTAATAATATATATTTTAAAAAATTGATTTTCCCACAAGACAGTTATGATATATCACACACTAATTTTGTGTGAGCAGGGATAAATAACACTAACATCTGTTCAAGGTGTTAAAATAGCTAAAGCTTAAAATATGAGTCAAGGCATAGCTGTTGTAACTTGGCTCTCCTGGGACTGCATGGGCATCCCTTGGAATGGGATTTAGTCTCTTATTTAGGTGTCTCATCTACGTAGTGCCTTACCAGAATTTTAGATGCTTTTTCCAGGAGGATGATCCACTCTCATCCAGCCCAGCATAACTACCTGTGTTCCCTGGGCAGTTGTTGGAGATCTGCAAAGATGCAACAGGCAATCCTGCCTGCTTGCCTTAGGTGTTTGTCTTACCTGTCAACTGTAGAAGGAGCACAAATACCTCAGGGGAGTGATCCATAGAGTTAACTTACATGGATGCCTGCCAGCCACATCTTTGCGAGCATCTCAGCCAAGGGAGAGTGAAGGTTGTAAGCATTGTCAGCTCATTAACTTGAGTTGAGGCCACTCCGCAGCCAAGAACACAACAGTCATGGAGCAAATGAAGGTAGATCCAGGCTCAAAGGCAGGGATTAAGGTGCTTACCTGTCTGCTCCCTGTTTCCAAGACAGTTCTTGCCTTTAAAATGCTTATCGAGTGATTGAAAGTGTAAAATGCTTACATGTGCTTCTATCATTGCTGCCACTGCTGCAGTCTTGGCCACATCTCATTTTTCGGTATTTTAAATAACTTCAGCTGTTTTCTGGAGTCTGTGTGTCTTGGAGCACAGCTGATCAGCAGATGCCTATCTACCATAAGCATATGTGTGGGTAATTAAGGTTAATGCACAGGGAACCTTTCCTAGAAACATAAGGAGTCACCTAGTTAGTTTTAGTGCTTAGAAGGAAAGGTAGTTCTGGATAATGAGTGAATTATGTCTGTCCTACAACTTAAGTAGGTTTTAAGTTTCACCTTTGTATTTTATTTCCTTAGTACTTTGTCTTTCTACTACCTCTAGGCTCCCAGGGGAGCTCTTAGCACATGGTGACTTTGTGGCTTCCCTCTCTCCTCAACAAATTACTGGTCTTCTCATTGAAACCTGAAATAACCGTATACGTCAACTGCACTATCTAGAATTTTCTTGACTAGGATCTTTCTTTTTTTTTTTTTTTTAATGCAGAAGATAGTCAAGTGAGGCATACCTTGGAGACATTTCTGAGCTGATATTCCTGGCTTCTCTGATGTCCACTGAGGAAGGGGTGTGTACTCTCAGCAAGTTTGCTGACGATGTAAAACTAGGAGGAGTGACTGCCACGCCAGAAGGCTGTGCTGCCATCTAGCATGGCCTGGGCAGGCTGGAGAGCTGGGCAGAGAGAAATCTAATGAAATTCAGTAAAGGCAAGTGTAAAGTACTGCATCTGGGGAAGAACAACCCCATGTATGAGTACAGGTTGGGGGCTGATCTGTTGGAGGGCAGCGCTGGACAAAAGGACCTTGGAGTCCTAATGGACAACAGGACGACCATGAGCCTACAGTGTGCCCTTGCGGCCAAGAAAAGAAATGGTATCCTGGGGTGCATTAAGAAGAGCATGGCCAGCAGGTCGAGGGAAGTTATCCTCCCCCTCTACTCTGCGCTGGTGAGGCCTGATCTGGAGTATTGTGTCCAGTTCTGGGCTCCTCCATTCAAGAAGGACAAGGAATTACTGGAGAGGGTTCAGCTCAGGACTATTAAGGTGATTAAGGACCTGGAGCACCTACCATATGAGGCAAGGCTGAGAAAGCTGGGTCTGTTTAGCTTGGAGAAGAGGAGGCTGAGGGGGGATCTTATCAATGCTTATAAATACCTAAAGGGTGAGTGTCCCGAAGATTGGGGCCAGGCTCTTCTGAGTGGTGTCCAGTGACTGGACAAGGGGCAATGGCCAAAAACTGGAAAACAGAAGGCTCAGCCTGAACATGAGGAAATACTTTTTCACTGTGAGGGTAACAGAGCACTGGAACAGGCTGCCCAAAGAGGTGGTGGAGTCTCCTTCTCTGGAGACGTTCAAAAGCCACCTGGACTTGTTCCTGTGTGATGTACTGTAGGTGATCCTGCTCTGGCAGGGGGTTTGAACTAGATCATCTCTACAGGTCCCTTCAATCCCTACTACTCTGTGAATCTGTGTTATGTCTTTTACCTTGGCTTTGGGGTGTTATTGTGTGTATGTGTGAGAAGGAAGGAAAAAGGGAAAATGACAGGATGGGGAAAAAGGGCTTTTCTGTTGAGTGAGTACCTGTGCTGACAAATGGACACCACCTGAGTTGCACACAGCCTGTTTTGTCTCTTGTCTGTTCTCACCAGCGTATGCTGAGAGTGTCCAGGGAAACAAATTTCTTTTTCCCATTATTAAGTACTTTGTCATGAGTGCAGCCTTACTAGACCTGCCTTGGCCAGGTCATAACAAGTAAAGGGGTGAATGGAACTGGCTTTTTTTTTTTTTTTTAAACTGGAAGAAGTCAAGAAGAGAAGCAGCAGCAGAGAGCTCTGCAGATGCTTCTCATTTTCCTGTGCTGATGCCCAAAGACACTAAAACCAGCATCAAAGAGAGAAATGAATGAAGTGCATGTGCCTCCATGCTTGTTCAACAGCCAAGTGTGAGTTTAGTATAATCAAAGTTATTTATTTTGTGATTCACTGAAATAAAACATAGTTTGTTAGTTGGAGGTAATGTTACTTGCTGTAAAATTACTGTTTGTTATGAAACATTTATAATGTACTGAAATACACATCTTAGTAAAAGTAATACTCTAAGATTTTGAAATAATACTTAGATATTGTGCCCAAAGAGTCACCTGAATTGATAATGTATTAGCTGAAATAGTGGACCATGATGTGTGGATCGCTCTTAAGATGTGTACTTTTGTATTAGGGTCTGTGAACAATACAATACTTTCATTGATTTCCAAAGTCTCAGCGATGAAATTTTGTCATCATTAATGAAGAATTGTAAAAATTATTTCCACATTAATGTTTAAGTTTGATCAGTTTTATGTGCTTACTTTTTATAAATAATACTAACTTTAAAAAACTATCATGTAAATATAATTTGTGGGGAAATAGTATATGAACAAAGCTAGGATCTGGTTATCAAAAAGTTCTTTTAGCTAGATAATATGCTAGAATATCACTCTGACAAAAAGCGCAATAGGGAAAATGAGACCTATTTTGTAGAGATGTGGTTTGCAAGATTTTGTCTGTCTGTGAATGAAGAGAGGCCAGATCAGACATTGGCTCTGTGGTGACAGAGTTTTGTTCAACTCATTCACAATTGTTTTCCCTTTCTAGTAGCCTGGGACTAAAAGGCTTAGGAGAGGAAAGTATTTTTAATGAAATGTTTAATTTCAGCCAAAGTGAGAAACTAGCACATAAGAATTGTGATAGACAGGGAGGAAGGAAGGAAAGTGGCAGACAAAGAAGAGGGGAATGATTTAAAATAAGAATAAAAAAATAATTAAGGGAGGCCCACAAAAAAAATATGTCATTTGAAGCACAATACTGACTAAATGATTATACAGGGAGACTGGAAAGAAGGACTAATATTGCCACTGTTTTTTATACCTTAGTTAAAGAAAATAAAAGCTGTAAATATCTCCTGTAGCATTATTGCCTCTTTAAAACTGACTTGATATGTGCAGTAAAAAAAAAAGGCTTAGATAAATTTCCCGATATGGGCCCTCCAGGTGAAATTTATGGTGTAAACACAACTGTGTGTTACAGAAAACTGGTTTTGTCTTATGCAGTCTTATGAGTGAGTTTATGGAGACTGCAATGATGCTAAAATCATCATTTCTTAGGTGTTACCCTATCCCCCTTTGGATAATCTTCGACTAGTGATCAGCAACTTGGGTCATGAGAATCTTTGAAGGATGTTGTAGATAGGATTAATTCCAGGTAGAACAAAGTACAAATGAACTATGTTTAACAAATATTCCAAAATATAAAAAAAATTAGTAAACCACAGAATAAAAAAAATCCACTTCACGAACCCTATACCAGAGTTCAGTAAACAAGGTTATTAAGTTAATATTTTGAATTTCTATCCTGATGCTTTCAAAAATAGCCTCTAGTGAGTCACCCTTTGGACAAACTCTCTTGATACTGAAGATTGCTCATTAAGAGCAAACCTCCTGCTTCTGCATTTCAAAAAGCCAAAGAACTAAGGAATTTGTTTCAGGACAGGGATATTTTTAACTTCACAGGGCAGGAACTGCTAGCTTTGTCAGCAGGCTACAAAAGATGCCCCAGCAGTATCGGGGCACCGTGTCCATGGATGGCGAGAGGGTTCCTGTCTGAGCAGCGCAGCAGTAGCACAGACGGGTTCCCGGGGCTGATCCAAGCTCCAGTGCCTTGGCTGTTTATTATCATCCTGCTTTGCTGGTCCTGCTGCAGATTTTTTTCCTTTAGGTACTGTAAATTATATCCATTGTTATTTATTCTTCAGATCTATTAGATTATTTGCTGAGGAATTCCCTTCATAATTTGAATTCAAATAATGGCCTCCACTTTGAACTAAATTAAAACTAATAAAATGCTTGTGTAAAAACAACCTCATAAAAATATGCCAGCTGTATTGGAATAGAGAATCAGTTGAATTTGTTTCCCCAAACACAGTACACTTTATGGATATTTCCTCCATCCACAACTGACTTGAAAGGAAGAGAAACTTTATTCTTGGGAATGTAGGTCAGCCAGCAGTACAAACGCCTTTTTTATCCACAAAGGCCCCATATTTGACAGTCTATATATAATAAATAAGTCATGATTGCATGTGGACAAAACAAGCTACACAAATTATAAAACTTAAAGAAAAACCAGCTAGACAGTCTTGATCCAGTCTGTTCCTCTGATTCACTTTGTGGTCGTCTCCAGAGCCTTTGCCACAAAAATGAGGCATTGTTCGGCACACCTGAAGCATCTTCCCTTGCCTCCCAGGCCTGCAGCCAGTCGTCTCGCACGTCCCAGTTGTGTTTTGGTCTCGGCACAGGGGAGTGTTTTGCTGCTGCACTGGCTGCTGAGCTCAGAGCCTGGCGGCAACCAGCTCACAGGGCTGGGAGTTGAGGCAGGCGTGCTCATCTCTGATTTGCCCCTTGCACCTCTGTCTCTGAGAAGTAACAACCTTATCTTAATGAAGATAATGAGGCAAGTCGAAATATTTGAAGATATTAGTGGTGTTACCTCAAGAGATGGGAGAAGAGGACGTGTGGTGTATTTCTTGACTGAGGTGTTTCTGTAGTGGGGGGAGTGAAGGGGGCTGGGAAGGTGCTGCCGTATTGTGGGGCAAGGTGTGAGTGAAGTGGGCATGGAAAAAGATTACTGAGTTGTCTGAGTATCATAATTCAGCTGGCTAAACTATTTTATGTTGATTGAAATGTCTGTCTTTGCCCTATCATGCTTTTTTGTGTTGTCCATGGTAGGTGACTCCATCCCATTAAATCTCATTTGAGTGGGCTCTTCCAAAGAGTCTCCTTCTACTGCTTCTGAAAACTGGGATTTACACCCAAGGGCGATGTTTTTGGAAGAACACCTTTTGTTTCTTGTAAAAGTACTCTTCTCCAGTCCTGTTTGTATGTCACTGCATTCAAATCCAATGGTAAATAGATATAACTGCTCTGTAAAGTATATTGTGAAAAAGGCACCACATAAACTGACACACATTTTTTATATATATATATATATAAACTGTATTGTTCTGTAAACATGAACTTCAGTCTGGAATGACTTCTGGAATGAATCTATCTGGACAAGAGCTGCTATTAATGGTTTTGCATAACATGCTCTGCCTTTTGTAACAGAGTATGTACATGATGAACTGAGATGCACCTCTAGGACTGCTGTGCTTTTCCTTAGCAGGTCATGACAATGTCCTGTGAGCTGATGGACAGCAAACAGATGAGAAAATGTATGAAACTCCTGTGATCCGTAAAGTGACAACCCTATCCTTGCTACCCCATCTCATATGTAATCCCCTGCTTCTCCTGATGAATTGTGCCCATTTAGAGGGCAGTTTTACAGTACTACTAGGATGTCGATGTGATTATGTCTTCTGCTGAAAGCTTTGGCAACAAAATTCTAACATATTTTCACCCAATACTCTCCCAGTCCTGGGTGTGTTATGGCTGGGTTGTTCCCTGCTCTTTCATCCTTTCTTTTTTTCCCCTCAAATTATGTATAAATGCTAAAAACCAACCTCATAAACATCATGTGTTATGGCCCCAATACGTGTTCAGGTGTATTTCAGTGGGTCTGTTCTACTCAAGATAAGAAATGTAAGTTTCTGAAAGGTTAGCAGAATGAAATTATGAAGGGAAAGATGACCTTTATTTATTTACCCTGTGGTTAAGCTTCATCTCCTGAAAAATCTCTGAAAGTACATTTATAAATGCAAGTTTTTGATGCCCAGGTGTTATTGTTGGTGATGTATAACATGTTAAGAAACATCTATTAGAAATTTAATTTTTTTATCATGTGCAACTATAATCATAGATTATAATCTATGATCATAAGTATGATATAACCCTTTTAAATTTATGGCATTAATTATAGCGACTCTAGTCTTAGCCCACTTAAAATGTTTAAGGCAAGTTGTAGATCCCGACTAAAGCAATTAAAGAAATGAGGGCGTTCCCTTTTCCTCCCTTGAACTTACGTGAAATGATTGCTACGTTCCCTTGCATACCAGGCAAGGCTTTACAAGTTCTTGTAGACCATAAGTAAATGGATATGTGGCTGAGATGGTGCCTTGGGGCTAAATGCTCGTGTAATGATAAATCTGAACAAGGAACAAAGCAGCCCGTCAAAACCAGCGCTCATTGTTAGATGTTAATGCTTGCAGGCTGGGAGGGATGGGTTGCCTGAGGAATGACAAAAATGATGATGTTTACAAGAAGACACGTTAAGTTGTATGGAATGACTGCATATTTCCATGCAGGAAACTGCACTAACGCAACTTTAAGTTTACGCAGTTAAAAAAATCGTATCAATTCAAGGAATATTGAAGTTACATGTCCTATGGCAAAATGGATTCAGATTCCCTGTGTGCCTGTTTTATGGCCCTGCGACTGTACACGTACTAGCCTAACCTACCCTGCATGAGGTTACGTGCAAGAGGCAAAGTAGGACTGTAAAATTATATAAGAGCAGAGCAGAGATAACGCTGCTTTAGGAACCTTCTTTTATGTTTCTTGGTGTAGCAATTAAATCATAAATGTTTCATTACTCCATTAACATAGTTTCAGCTTGTCTAATATCGTGCTGCTTCTAAAGCAAAAGAAAGCAATTGCTGCTTTACAGGAGAAAGATGACAATTTTTTTGTAAATAACAAGTGCTTACGTCTGGACGGTGTTCCACCATTCCTGCTCCAGTTACCGGTGGTGCTGCAGTACTGTTCACCTGCCCATCCCATTGAGAGATTACTCTCCAAATTAACCTCATGATAGAGTCCTTCAATATGCACAATGTAACTGAGGGTCTCTTAACTCATTTTAGGGGTATCCTTTGCAATTGCCTCCCTTTTTGTGATGATAAAAGTGGAAGGAGAACCCGTGTCTGCCTCTGGCTTTGCTTTCCAGGCTGGGAAGAGCAGTGCTGGCTGAGCCCTGGGTTTCCCTTCCAGCTTGCCAGCCTTGTGGCATGGCAAGGTTCAGCCTCTATTGCTGAAGCTTTTATGGAGCTTTTAACTGGGTCATGTATTCAAGAGCTTCCAAACTGGAGGACTATCTGTTCTGGTCTTTGAAATGTCTGGAAAAATCACTCTTCTACTGACTCTGCGTACACTTCTCTGCCGTAGCTTGTACTTGGATCTCCCTCCATCTCTTGTGTACACCTGCCAACTGCTGCACCTTCATTCATTTTGTACCCCAAAGCTACCATGCCCTTCCCTCCCCGAAGTGTTTCTATTTGTTGTTTATTTTGAAAACATTTGACCTTTAAAATCAGATATTTCATGTCCTACAAGAACGTCTGAAGAACTTTATATGTGTTTTTGCACTTGGATGGTGGAGTAAAGAGCCTCTGTGAAGCCTGTGCTCCATGGATGAAGTGCAGATTGTAAGTGATATGCAAGTAATTTTCTCTGTACTTTCTAGGTCAACAAACACTTCTAGCTTCTAAAGAGCTGGAAATTCTCTCAAAAGTCTCGGTATTACTAAGACATGTGTCTCTCCTGAGTTGTATAAACTGTATTTGAAATATTGATAAAATACTAAGTTTGGTTCTAATTCTTAGAACAAGTTTTGGTGGTTGTTTGTTGTGCTGAGGGGTAGGTTTTGGTTTTTCTTCAATTTGAAGTTTATCCAAAGTAGTCTATAAATGTTTCTTTTTCTGTTCAAGTGTTGCACCTCCAACATAAATCACGTGTGTCTGTAAATGTAATTGTTCTGGGAGGGAATTGCTTTTGGCGAGATGAGGAATCAGAGGCTCAGAGTTTGTATGCCAGAAAGATGTCTGCGGAGAAAAAACGTGGGTAGGTAGGTATGTTAAAACTGGCTATACATCTTCGATAGAGAACCCATTGTGCTGTTTTGGACTGGAGGGCTCTAAGCAAACACTCCTGGATGCTGAGAAAGGCAATCCTGCTCTGATCCTTTTTTTTTTTTTTTTCTCCCTGCGAGGTTACCTGGAAGCCAGACACGAACCACATCCCCTCCCCAAGCCACACAGTGGAGGAAGGCAGCATGGGGGGGCATGTGGTGGGCAGTTGGGGGTGATGGCGTGGCTTCTCTCTTGGAACAAACTAGTTGCATCTTTATTTCTTTTTGATGATTACTTTTACCTGAATGGTGCAAAATTGCAGATACACAGATTCAGATACCTGTGTAAAATTGTTCAATTTTCATTTAGTGGAGAAATAGGGAGGTAAAATTCAACTTCTCTAAGGGACTAAATTTTTAGAAAAATTACGTACAATATTACTTAGCAAAAAGGAACTTTTTCTGCATTATGCTCATTTTCTGATAATGTGAAGAGGTTTATAGCATGGCTTGAAATTAAGTACTAATTTTATCGTTCAGTTTTTGTGGTCTATAGCAGAAATGTAGTTTAATTTCAATGACAAACTTCAAACTTCTATTTTATCTAAGGTGTCTTCAATTAAAGTGGAGGATTCAGTGAATAGGAAGAAAAGAAATACGGGTACTTGTCTTCATCTCATTGGTTAATAGGTTATTCTGGAAGGTTGATAGATAGAAGCAGACTTTTCCCTGGATTCTGTTTGGAAAGAGGCAAAGTGCTGTGGTTGATGAGAGAAGCTTCTACAGATTGTCATATCTCTTCGTTACGTGTCTTTATGCAGGTTTTTATGCCTGATTGCTTAGGAGATAAAACTTTTGTCTCCTGTGAATAAATATATTTCACCAGTTATGTCAGTTCTTGCCTTTAATGTCAATATTCTTCCTCCTATACTAGGATTTATTTAGTGCCACTTCTTTTCCCTGGTCTCTGTGTTGTGAATCTAAGTTCTACTTACTCATGTATGTACCACAGAGTCTCAGGAAAAGTAGCAGGGTAACATTTGGAATTTTCTTTAAGTCTCTATCCTTTGATGTAATGCACATCATTTTGGTTTTACTCACCAAAATGCAGCAAGCCCAAATGTAATATTTTGCCAGAATCAGTGGGGATTGTTTACCTATTGCCTGGGATTGCTGTGGCAAAACCCTTCCCTGGAGTTTTTCACCCTGTTACCAAGTGATACGCGGTCATAGTTCCAGGCCAAACATACAGTTTTGTTCCTGAGGAGCTGTGAGTAATGAGAGCTCTGAGATTTACTTGAAGACCTCAGTTTCCCTCCTGTTGGTGGTCCTAGTGACGCCACCAGGACAGCAGGAAAGCTGCTGCCTTTCACTGCGTAGCACATTACTCTTCATCTGATGAACTCACTGACTATTCCCTGGTGCTGGATCCTCTGGGGAGAAGTGTTAAGTGGCTGTAATTATAGTAGCAGGAGGTGGTAGCTGCTTTCTTCTTATGTTTGACTTCCTGAAGCCACCAGCATGCTGATGTTCAGTGCCACAATGACCAGAGACCCTCTGCAGGTCTGACAAGTAGCTGGTAGTTATGAGGATGTTCTTGCAACTGAGAGGCTGCTGCTCAGCTCTGGAGGATCTCCTGCATCCAGAGTTAGACCTTATGAGGTGAAGAGCTGCAGGGGAAGCTCATTAATAAAGTTGATGAGTTGGAAGGTGAGTGCCATGTTTCTGGAAGCCCTCCATCCATGTGGCTGTCTTCCTAGCTGACACTTGTAATAAATGTATCGTGGAGGTGTTATGAGTATTGCTGCCTGGTCCCTCTCCCTGAAAATCCAGAAAGATGAATTGTCACAACAGGAGCCACTGAAAATTGGTATCCTGATGTCAGAGGGGAGATGCAGCTGCTGAAATGCAGGGAAGCCTGCTGGGGGAGCCAGAAATGAGACTAGCTGATGCTGGGATGATCCTCTGGCATTTACAGGGTTTGCTATCTAATAAGGGGAATGCAGAGGAATGTGGTTTATCTTAAATGTCACTTCATGAACACAGTGATTAAAGTGCTTACACTGGAAGTGAGATTTTGGTGAAATGCTTTTCTTTTCATGAGAGAATTTCAACCCACCTCCTCAAAATAAAGTGCTTTATGAATTAAGTCGTTAGAGTAGCCCTGGGGTCCCCAGTACAAGAAGAACATGGAGCTGTTAGAGCGAGTCCAGAGGAGGGCCATGAAGATGATCAGAGGGCTGGAGCACCTCTGCTATGAGGACAGGCTGAGGGAGTTGGGCTTCTTCAGCCTGGAGAAGAGAAGGCTCCGGGGAGACCTTTGAGCAGCCTTCTGGTATCTGAAGGGGCCTACAGGAAAGCTGGAGAGCGGCTGTTTACAAGGGCAGGGAGTGACAGGACAAGGGGCAAGGGGTCATGGGTTTAAACTGAAGGAGGGTAGATTTAGCGTAGATATGAGGAAGAAATTCCTCACTGTGAGAGTGATGAAGTACTGAAACAGATTGCCCAGAGAAGCTGTAGATGCCCCATCCCTGGGAGTGTTCAGGGCCAGGTTGGATGGGGCTCTGGGCAACCTGGTCTAGTGGAGGGTGTCCCTGCTCATGGCAGGGGAGTTGGAACTAGATAATCTTTGAGGTCCCTTCCAACCCAAACCATTCTATAAATCAGCAGAAGAATCTTTTTATGCCATTCTCTGCTGCTGGGATTGCCTCTGTATGTTACATTTAGTAATTATCAGAGTACAAGTCCATTCCTTTATCTTTTCTTCAGGTTCATGAAACTTAGAATCCAGACAAGTCACAACGTGAGAGGTTTTTAAAATAAGCTAAAAATGTTCATATATGCTATCCATCTTGACATTAATGCTATTCATATTCCTATTGTATTGGCGGTGCTGACATGTATGAGTGCTTCTCACAGCTGTGCTTCTCCATTTCATTTTGGCTGAGAAATAATGAAGGTAAGCATGAAAGCGATGCTGTCCTCAGTGGGCAGATTTGGAGCCCTTAGTAATGATGGGTTGTCCTTGAAGCCGCTAAAAGCATGTTTGATTGCTTGCATGGGTAGGGCCTCCCAAGCCTGGGCAGTGGTTCCAGGATTTATCCCTAAAGGGAAGATGAGCTCCACTAGGAAAAGCAGTAAGTTCTGAGGGATGTTGCAGATGAGTATAAAAGGGATTTTGATATTTTATATGCCTAGGTTAACAGATGGCAGATGCAATGCAGTACACATTAATGTAGAATAAATAATGAATCTTAGAAAAAAGACTAAGAGGAAACATCTGCTGAATTGAAACATGATGTGTCATATTGACCGAGAGGAGCAAGTTACCATGGAGAAATTCTCAAAATGGGCAATACAAAGAGCAAAAACCCCTGTTACTGCAAATTTTTTTAATATATTTTTTTTCTTAGAGCATGATGTGTTCATCTAGGGGTGTACCATTGCTGCGAAGGAACATATATATTAGTTTACTGGTTTAAAGAGCTTCCCCCACTTGGATGCAGAGTTGCAGAGCACATGCAGTGGTAACCCATTGCCTGCCAAGGGTGTGTTTCGAAGAAATGTGACAGTGATTCAACAGAGAGTGAAGCATCCTCCCATGTGAATTAACATAGCAAAAATGGGATGGTGCAAGGACTTAAGAATTATGCAGCCTCACGCTTAGGGACAGGGTCTAGTAAGTCACTCTTCTGAATTCTTTTGCATGAACCGTTAAATAAGCCAATTTTTGACAATGCTGCTTCACGGTAATTGAAGAGGGACTGATTTTATGATAAGGAAGCAAATTATGTGAGTCTTTGGTTTGGTGAAGTTGGTACTTCCAGGGAAACAATGTTCTGGTTCCTTCCAGCGCTGGTTATTGTTGCATACATGGTAAATTTTAATTATTTCTTGCTGTTTCTGTTTTTAGATTGTGAAATGAAAGGTGGCATTGATATTGTTGGTGGGTTCAGTCCTGGTCTCTTTCCCAGTACTACATTTACCAGTGCTGTAGCTGGCTCTATGCAAGTTAAGTGAAAAAGGGTCAATGTCCATCCTGAAAATCCTATAAACTAATAACAGAAATACTGGTAAAATTAATTTTTAACCTTAATTTTTTTTTGTTTTGTTTTATGAATTTTAAATAAAAGAAACTTAATACAATTCCAGTTAATATTGAACTTGCATGTTAGTCTGGAGAAGATACTTATAAACTCATAAATACTGTACAATTGTGTATTGCTATGCAAATTTAAGTGATTATTTTAGTGTTTAAAGAATGTTATTGTGTGTTCCAATTTTAATATTTGTCAGAAAAACAGTAAATGCTTTTAAAGTTTGTATCTAGAAACTGTGATTAGTCAGATTTGCAGAATAAATGATCCAGAAATCAGTGAGACTGTGATATTCTTATTTGTGTCTATTTTAGAAAGACACTCTGACAAGGATTCTGAGATTCCTATCTCAGTTTTTCCATTTAAAAACCAAATTTAGTAATGTGACATTGACATTAGTATACCACGAATTATTGCAGTTCCAACACGTGGGTGCTGCTGGACGAGTGCCATAGGATGGAAAGGAGATTTCCTGGATTATTAGGTCCAGTGTGTTGCAGCGCAGGACAGCAGCACAGTGGAAGGGTCCAGCGTTCACTTTGTGATACGCCTTCCTTTGGTGACAGGATCAAATACCTACAGGACTGAATGGTGTTAAGACAACCTGGATAAGTCAGATGAAAATGTAAGTTGTCTGGAGAGCTAAAGGTGCCAAATTCTTCTAGGACAGAGCTGCTGTCAGCAGCAGTGTTTAAAAGTGCTTGGTTTAGTGGTTCTTTCCTGCCTGTGACTTAAGATAAAATCTGGAATTAGTTTTTAAAGAAATAAGAAATATTGCAACACTACCACAATAATGAGTACAATAGGGAGAGAAATTTGTATCTCGTTGCTTAGGTCCTCTTCAGTCTGTCCCTCTGGACCAAGTCAAGGAGGAGGAAACAGTTGTTCAACAAATATATTCGTATCCCTGCCTTTGCACCTGTTTTGTTTTGGGTTTCGTTCCCCCCACCCTCAGGTTTGTTTCTGACTGCTTTCCTTATGCCAAGGCAGAAACTGGCTGGGGCAATACCAATCTCTCCTCTCCTTTCTCAAGAGCTTAGTGTGAGCTAATGTCTTCATTCAGTCTCCTAACAAAAGAAGTACCACTAACTGCAGTTATTCACTGTTATCTCTGTAATTTTGTGGGCCACTTGCAATTGTGGTGTCTGATTCAACACATGTCAAAAAATAGGAACCTGGTACAAGAAAAGGAATATGATTTAAAAAAACAAATCCAACCAAACAAAAAGCAATCAAAAAAGAGTGAAAATTACTGGAAAACTTGCTGAATTGGTATGTTATGTTTACTTGTCTGTAAAGTGTCCACTTAAGAAAAGATCAGCAAGCAGGCAAACAAATGTCTGGGATGTCATTCATAATAAACATACATGAACAGCGGATTTAATCTTAAAGGAAATTAGGTACTTTATGGGGTTGGAACAAGGAAAAAAAAAAAAAACAACATCCAAAAAACTAAAGAAACAGAATAATTGGAGACAGCCAAACTAAGTGCAGTGGAATACTGGAAGTTAAACATAGTAGGCTTCTGTATATAATCAATGTTATCATGGTTAATAAATGTTCTCACAGAAATACTAGAAGGCAATATAGGTTCTGCTGAGAGTGTTGAAGTTTTCCTTGGAAAGCAGGATTTGAAACTCTTTGCAATACGGTAAAAGTAAGAATTTTCATGGGTCGCTACAGACCCATAAAATGCATTTCTACCAAATGTTCTATTTTGAACTGCTAATGTCTGTGAATTATTGGCAGCTGTGACCTAACAATTATGCCATCTTTCCTTATTTATATTTCCTGCCTGATCCAAAATCTCAGCAATTATTGTATATCACTTGGCCTTTTTCAGTGCTTTATATTTTTCATCCAAGTCAACAAGAAAAATATTTAATTTGGCATTACAGAATATTCCTGTAACACAAAAATATGTTTGCTTATTGAGTGTAGAGGAGTGACTAAGACAAAACAGTTGTAAAATATCCCTCCTAATGTGGAAGACATGCATTTGCATTTTTTAAACATTACGTTACTTGGGTAATTCAGTTTGACATGTGGCTGTAAATAAGTTAGTTGAAGACTGAGTTGCTTTTGACATGGTCTGTGTGTGTATTTTATAAATGTGTATGTGCATGGCAGCAAATGTGATAAATAGCACAAGGTATATATGTACTTGGATGGTTTTGGCAACTTCAGTTGCAGTGTTTAGGCCACGAGGCTTATTTTTTCACATTCCAAATCTCAGAAGGGCTTCAAAGAGCTGCTAATTATAAAACAAGCCAACCCCCTGCTTGCTTTGATAGGCATTTGAGAAATGGCTGTGCACTCCTTTTCCAGAGGCGAAACCCTATAATTTAAAGTGCCTGCACTGACGCAGGGGGTTGGCAGCAGACCCAGGCGTGGGGGTTTGGGCTGCCCCAGTCTCTGGTGGCCGAAGCTGGGCTCCTGTGCTGGGCACGGGCTGCCATCACAGCCCGCAGCCCACCCCTCTGCCCTGGCATCTGTGGGCACGGAATGCTCTGCAGCCAACATTATTTATTCTGGCAGCAGCCATTTATTCCCAGTCACTGTCTTTTTCCAGGGCTTCTCCTTTGCCCATCATCTGCAGTAAGTTCAAACCTTTCATTCATGCAATGGGCAGCAGGCTGCGGCTGCCTGAACAAGCCGTGTTGCCTGTGCAACTAAAAGAGAAACAGGTTTGAGTTCATTAACACGTATCACAATATTTCCATATAGACATTTTCAGCTTCTTTGTTTAGAGACTCCAAACCATTTGCTAAAGTGCAGATGGTCTAATTACCTGTGAATAAGGAGCTGGAGAGTTGCGATCAAATGAAGTACCTCAGTTATAAGGTAGCTACTTTCTTTTATTGATACTTCACTTTACTTACTTTAGTAAGTCTACTAGATTAAGTTTTGTTTAAAATTAAGGTTTGTTTAAATATTTGGTTGTAAGTGAAAAAGTTGTGGGGTTTTTTTGTTCCCCTAGTGCTTTCATTTCCGTGATCAACTTAAACAAGGGTTACACTAGTGGGTTTTATTTTATGCTATGAAGCTCAGTGTCTCACAAGATCAGGCTTTTTATTACACAAATTTATACTTGTTTTGTGGCCTGGATTTTGAAAGGGGGGAAAAATTGTGGGAACATTAGGTAGAGCCAGGGAAGAATATTTTTATAGTGGCTGCAAAACATTGCACATAAATAATTTTACTATTTTTATGCCCAATGTGACATCTTATCTATTCAACCATTGAAAGACACATTAAATGAAAACTCCCTGAATGCGTGCAAAAATATTTGCAGTTATAAGGTACTCATAACATTCCCATATTTAAATGGTGTTTTTAATGGATCAAGCTTTGGTCAGGGGTTAAAGATACAAGATCTACTTTTGGTACTGCTACTGACCTTCTGTAAGATCTTGACAGTTCCTTGCTCCTCTTCCTTTCCCCCTGATTTATTCTAATACCAAGGATAATGTCTCTGGGGAACATGGTCAGTCTTGAGCATTCAAAACATTTCCAATATAAAACTATCCCAGTCTTGACTGGAACCTCACTGCCATCTGAAAACACACATCGTTATTAACCCTAGAGTAGTTCCTGAAGCCAATTTCAAGTTTAAGAGAAGAAATGCCTGCATAAAACTTGCTCTTGGGAGTTACAGAATTGTGGTAGGTGAGCTTTAAAGCCTGCAGTGTCTGGCAGCACAATCACCCACGTTTCAAATAATTAATTAACGTTCCTCTTTACTGCATTCTGTGCCCATATACAGAAGCAGCCCATACCACAGCCCAGAGATTTTAATGCCGTTACAATAAAAGTGTCCTTGACTTGATCGGATGGTTTTACTCAGGCATCCCTTCTGGGAGCTTGCTGAGGCTGGCAGCCTCCTGCCACCCCCTTTGCAGGAGCTCTTCCCAACGCTGCTTCAGCGCAAAGCCATGTATGGCTCCAAAAAGGCCACAAGAGCCCCTTGGGAAGTGGGGGGCAGCTGACTGGGGAATTTCCCTTCTTCTTATGCTCGTCCCCCACCTTCATTTTTCTAGAGCTGAGCCTAGATCTCTAGATGCCGGCCTGGACATGAGCCGGCAGTGTGCCCAGGTGGCCAAGAAGGCCAACAGCATCCAGGCTTGTATCAGGAATAGTGTAGCCAGCAGGAGCAGGGAGGTGATTGTCCCCCTGTACTCAGGCCTGGTGAGGCCGCACCTCGACTACTGTGTCCAGTTTTGGGCCCCTCACCACAAGAAAGACATCGAAGCCCTGGAGCGTGTCCAGAGAAGGGCAACGAAACTGGTGAAGGGGCTGGAGCACAGGTCTGATGAGGAGCGGCTGAGGGAACAGGGACTGTTTAGTCTGGAGAAGAGGAGGCTCAGGGGAGACCTTATTGCCCTCTACAACTACCTGAAAGGAAGCTGTAATGATCTGGGGGTCGACCTGTTCTCGCCGATAGCAGGACAGGGGGGAATGGCTGCAAGTTGTGCCAGGGGAGGTTTAGGTTGGAGCTTAGGAGAAATTTCTTCTCGGAAAGGGTGGTTGGGCATTGGAACGGGTTGCCCAGGGAGGTGGTGGAGTCACTGTCCCTGGGGGTGTTTAAAGAAAGGTTGGATGTGGTACTTAGGGACATGGTTTAGTTGGTAATAGGTGGTGGGGGAACGGTTGGACTGGATGATCCTTGAGATCTCTTCCAACCTTAATGATTCTATGATTCTATAAGCCAAACCTTACCTGCATGAGTCTGCAGTGTGCTGGAGCCTGGTGCGTAATGGCATTAACCTGGGAGCTGGGCACTCCCTGTGCAGACATGCGGTGAGTAAGTCCCACCTTCTAGAGCTTGTGATCAAAAAATATTCGATGCCTGTTTAGGATTTTGATATCTTTGATATGGTGCCAAAAATTCCCCAGCATAAGGCAAAATTAAGCAGAAGAGTATTAAATGTTACATTGCCAAGCTGCTGTTGGTGGAGCAGCCTGTGTGCTATTGCGTGTGATAACACCTGGACAGGCATTACGTAGTGGTGTGGATTAAACCTGTATCTCAGATTTTAATGGACTTGCAGTAAAGGAAGTTCATCATTTAAAAGTTGCAACTTAAAATACGTTTGGGGAGGATAAATTGTGGTTTGCACGCATTTTCAGTAAGATGTTTTGGCTGCCAGAACCTGCTTCTACTCTGGCCTTAGTTCCTTCAAGCTTTGCAATGCAGACATTGTCACCGCTTCAGACAAGATGTGCTTATTTTGGGTTGGCATGGCAAGGTTTTGGTAGTGAGGGGGGCCACAAGGGTAGCTTCTGCAACAAGAAGCTGCTAGAAGCTTCCCCTGTGTCTGACAGAGCCAATGCCAACCGGCTCCAAGATGGACCCGCTGCTGGCCAAAGCCAAGCCCATCAGTGACAGTGGTAGTGCCTCTGGGGTAACAGAGTTAAGGGTAAAAAAAAAAACCAACCCACCAACCATGGGAGGTTTTGCAGCTGGGGAGAGGAGTGAGAAGGTGTAAGAAACTTTTGCAGACACCAAGATCAGTGAAGAAGGAGGGGGAGGAGGTGCTCAAGGCACCAGAGCAGAGATTCCCCTGCAGCCCATGGAGAAGACCATGGTGAGATGACCTCCTGCAGGCCATGGAGGAGGGATGATGGCATGTAGAGATTCCACCTGCAGTCTGTGGGGGACCCCACACTGGAGCAGGTGGGGACACCTGGAGAAGGTTGTGACCCCATGGGAAGCCTGTGCTGGAGAGGCTCCTGGCAGGACCTGTGGCCTGTGGGGGGACCTGTGACCCTGTAGGGGACTTGTGCTTGAGCAGTCTGCTCCTGAAGGTCTGCACCCCGTGGGAGAGACCCACGGGAGCAGTTGGTGAAGGACTGCAGCCCGTGGAAAGGACTCACGTTGGAGAAGTCCATGGAGGGACCCCATGCTGGAGCAGGGGAAGGGTGTGAGGAGTCCTCCCCCTGAGGAGGAAGGAGTATCCAGAAGATGTGATGAACTGACCGTAACCCCCATCCCCATTCCCCTGTGCTGCTGGGGGGGAGAACAGAGAGATCGGGAGTGAAGTTAAGAAGGGAGAGGTGCGGGGAGAGGGTTTAAGATTTCTCACTGCTCTACTCTGTTTTGCTTGGTAATAAATTAGATTAATTCCTCTCTAATTCTGGTCTGTTTTACCTGGGATGGTACTTGGTGAACAACTTTTCCCTATCCTTATCTTGACCCGTGAGATGTTCTTTATACTTCTCCCCTGTCCAGTTAAGGAGGGGAAGTGGTAGAGTGGCTTTGGTGGGCACCCGAATTCCAGCCAGAGTCAACCCACCACAGTGCTGTTTAGTGAGTCAAATGCGAAATAGTCCTTGAATTGACCAGGCCACATTTTTGTTTTTTCAGCATGGATAATCAAAATGTTGGATTCTCATCCTCATAACAAGTTATTAGTATAATGTCTTTCCATCCACCACTCCTGCCCTATACTGGCATTTTGGGGGATGTGTTTTGATTCTGCATCCTCTACAGGGCAGGAGCCCCTGCAACTGTGGGGAGCCAGCTCCCATCCCCTTGTGCTGAAGCCATGGAGATGAATCCCTGTGGGTGTGTTTTCCCAGAAAAGAACCCCATACAGTAGGTAACTTCTGTACATTTTAAGCTGCTTCATCATCATCTACGCAGGAAGATTGCAGGCACGTTTGCTTTCTTGTTAGAGCTGCAGTAATTTTCATTGACTTCAAAGTATTATTTATTTTTGTAGCACCAAATATTTACTCTGATAACTCCTTCTTTCAGTATCTGTTTTGAGAGAGTTAGTCTTCATTTTTGACTGCAGAAGATGGTGAGACGCAGTTATTTCCCTGTATTACCTGTCTAATTTCAGAATCTCCAGTGGGTTTTTGTCACATAGGACATCAGGCTATTTCGTCCTTCAGTTACCCTCTAAACTTTCTCTCTGACATTGCTGGAAAGGCTTTGGATTAATTTCTGTCAGGAGTTTAGGTAACACACATTCAGTGGCTGTTCTTTTCATGTGTTGCTGTTAGAAACCTTCACCTGGTAGAGGTTAGAAACTTATTTTTAGAGACACAGGCCTGACCTAAAGGCAAAATATAGAAATCAGTAGAGCTCAAAATTGACTTTGCGGCTTTTGCGAGTTGTCTGCATGTGCCAGAATCCCTGCGTTACGCTGGTCTGCAGGGGGTCGGAGTTCCAGGCCTGATGGACTCATTGCTACCCTGCGAGACGCTGCTCGCAAGGACAGCGTGGTGTCACGGAGGAGAGGCACGGAAGGACAGCGTGAGGTGCAAGCCTGCTCCTGAGCACGGAGCCTGCACCTTGGCTGCTTGCCTAGCTAACTAACTTAGGCCAGGACAGCCCAACCTTTGGAGGTATGTGGATGGCCTTCAGATTTTTGGGGTACCTGCTTTGCCCTGCTGACACCTCCCCAGCACCAGTGGCTGTTCCCATTTGCTGGGTGTCCCCGGGGAGAGGTGCTGGGACAGATGGACACGTGCTAAGCTGCCCGATACTGATGTAAGCTTTTAGCAGCACAGCACTCTGTGAGCTAAAGGTGATTACGTTTGTGAAAGAAACAGGGTATTGAAAATTAATTGGGAACCCGAATTATTATTAGTAGTGCTGCAATGAGACAGTGTGTGTGGGGAAAGCGATACTTCTCAAAGTTATCACAGCGGTAAATGTAGGGGGAAGCACTGGCATTACCAAGCAGTTCCTAGACTCTAGGCCTTTTTTTTTCTAAATTGGTTGTGAACATCCTAAGTAGGTCAGTGCATACTTCAAACATTTCACAAAATACTAGAGCTCTTAAAGCCTGATTAGGAGAGGTTACTAAATGCTTGCTTTCAATGTTTGCTCCTTCGTTCAATGTGTCGTTTTTCAGTTTATGTTCTTTGTATCTTAATACTGCTTTGTTGCTTGTGGAACAGACTGCAAATTATTTTTGTTATTTTTTTTTTTTAATTGAAATAGCTTGGGATTTTTCTGTTTGCTTTGGGTTCTGTGATGCAATGGCTTTTAATACTTGGCATTGTTTTATTATAGAGTGAAGCTTCCTATTATTTCTTCAATTCTGTTTCATAATATTTTGTGTCTTTTGAAAATTTCCATTAAATATAATGACTTTGCTTTACTTACTCCCTGTATTGGACTGTTGAGACTCATATCATATAATCTTTTCCTTTCCTGTTCATAAATTCTGTTTTCCTTTTTGGACGTGATCTCTCTTTACAAGAATATTTTTCCTATCTGATAACCTCCTTTGCTCTCTTCTTCATACTGACTTTTGGAGATGGAGGAGTGGGGAGACCTATTAGACTGTTTTTGTTGTTTGGGTTTGGTGGTTTTTACTCTCATGCTGTGCTGTTACTGTGGCTTTTATATGGTGTCTTCACAGAGTGTCCTGGCACACACAATTATTTTAGTCTTTTAATCACTCTCTTAGGTTTTCTTTTACCTAACTACCCTGTTTTTATGTATTTCCTCTCTTCAACAAGTAAAACAGGAACAGGCTCTGCACATGGGAAAAAGGCATTTTCTCCAGTGCCGTGTTGAACGGCAGCTACTGCAGGTGGAGGGGAAGACCTGGGCTTGCGAGGGAAGTGGGAATGTGTTGTGTGAAGGGGAGCGGGATCAGAGGGAGAAGCAAGTGGCAGGAAAGGGACAGTAGAAAATACCAGGTTCAAACTATTTAGAAAAACATAGGGTATTTAAGGCCTTTTGGGAAAGGAGGGAGAGACAGAGAGGAGAGAAATCAAGAGGGGAATTGGAGAAGGGAAAAACTGATAAAGACACTATGTCTGTTACAGTATAGATGGATGTTATTTATGTTGGAGCAATAGGAATATGTGGTCCCTCCTGATACAGAACCACTGATAAGATTTTGATGCAAACAGCAGGGCTCCCTCGTAGTGGCTGTCCCTAGGCTTAAGCTTTACACAGTATGTCTGCACACAACATTATTTATATTTGCCATGAAGGAAGGAGCAAGAAGTATTTGCATGGCCCAGGTTAGTAAAGGGATGCTTAAAGTTGAGTTCTTATCCCTGCATGAAATGCTGTTGGTCTGACTCTAGAGTTGTAGAAACTCAGTCCTCTGGTGGTCTGAAAGTCCACATGAGAGAAAATAAAATAAAAAGTGTATGAGTAACATATATACTTGAATAATATTTATACAGCTGTAAGAGTTTTACTTTACTTAAAAATTTCAGCAACTGCATGTAATCCAGAAATATTTCCATCAGCCTTTTGAACAACGAACTTTAGGTGTTGTAAGTGAAAGCCCAACAATCTAACCCGAAAGCTCATGCACTTAACACATGTTGTATTGTGAGCTGATAAATCTGAACACCCGTTCCTTATTACTACCTTTATTTTTTCTTTCTGAAAAATATTTACTTTGCTGCCTTAAAACTGATATGATAAGCAGCTCAATAGCATCAATATGTATTCATGAAAGATGGGATAGACATATATTGTAGCTGCAGATGTTATGAAAGTTTGACAAAAAATGTCCGATAACTTCTGTAATGTTCAAGGTCATAGAACAAATATTTCTCACACACTGTAGGAACTCGGTTTTAACCTGCGAGTCATAAAATAGAAGCTGTGAAACAAGTCTGTGAAATATAGTGGAAGAATATTAGTTGTTTTCAACAGACAATTCATTTTGTAGGTACTGAAGTAGACTCAGCTGTGTATCAGTTCAGTCCTGGGGAGAGAGAAAGTGTATGGTCAGCATAGACTAATGTCGTTTTATGAGGAAAAGTTTTTATTCCATTAGTCAGTAGGTTGTTGAAATAATAAAATATGTACTCTTCACCTCTTATTTTCATTTCCTGATGTATGATAGCTTGAACTGCTGTTGAGTAAAATTTGCAGCAAATGTTCTTTCTTGTGCTCATTTGATATAGTTCACACTCCATTAACGTCCTGATAGAGAGAAGGACATTACTGCATAACTTTTTATTTTTCTGTACCTCTGAGATGACTTTGGGACACCATACTGTGACCGCAGATGGCTGAGGAACATCACACGGGTTTTAGGTGGTGTCAGTGCAGTGGGGTGGATTCTGCAGTGCTACGCACAGACTCTTGATAAACTTGATCATCATATTCCGAATTAACTGTTTTGTTTAATTTTTTAATTGTTAGTTTATAGCTGAGCATATCCCATTGTGCACACACTATTGGAGCACTCCACTCTGAATGCCACTCTGGTTCTGGCAATTACTTTAGCTAAGTATATCTGCAGGCCCCCTCTTTAAAGAAAATTATTTCACATTGTTAAAAAAAAACCCAAAACCCAACAAAAATCACTTGTCCATGACATTGCAGTAGAAAGGCATTTTCTGTAAAAATAGAATTTATTTTGTCTATTTCAGGTTGTTTCATGCAGTTAAATATTCTTTATTTCTCAGCTTAAGCGGTTTTTTTTCATGTTTGTCTTTAGTCACTTCTTCAACAGCAGATTATGTAAAGGCAGTGTTTGTTTTTGAAAAAGTCTCTTACACAGGTAGGACAAAACTAGACTCACTAAGTCACCTGGCGGAGAGGAGATACTGAATAGGAAATTAGTTTGAATCCAAACGATTGTTAAAGAGGTAAAGATTTAAAGACAGATACCAAAGGAGCTGTCTGGGTGGAAAAGATAAGGTGACATAGATCACTTTAATGAGCATTTCAACCAAAATTTAAAGTACCTTAAACTTGGCACCAAGAAATGCTGAATGTTTTTCATTCATTTTAACCAAAATGAAAGTAGAAACTTCTTTTTTCATCTGACAGGCTTGTGTTCATCAATCTAAATACATGACCTGTCACCAACAATAAGTATTTGCAGATTCCTTTGAGGTCACTGGGGGTTGAGTGTTAAGCAACCTTTTAAGTCTGCCCTGAGTGTCTGTGACAGAGTGCATGAGCCTTGGGGCTGGTGGCATAAGGAAAGGGTTAATTAACCAACTCTCTATGGAGGGGCCTGCAGCTTATTCTTATCAGAGGATCTGCAGGGGTATTGTGTAGGATCTGTGGGTGTCTGTGACTCTGTCCAGTGTCTGTCAAGGGAAACAGAGAAGAAGGGAGTAAAATGAGGCTGGAAGGAGCCGGGCTTTAGCTGGGGAGGCTGAGATCAAGCAAAGTCAGTGGTGGGGTGCCCACATTTGGAAGATTTCGTCGTTTAACTTAGTCTTTAAATGGGCATCACTCCATTACAAAAAGAAGGGGCTTAGTAGCTGCGATATGTTCCACCGCATCACATTGGCCATCAGGCTATATTTTATTCCTTAGATTCCTTTGTGATTTGGGTACTGGTACGATCAGCTGTATGTGCTCAAAGGAGACTCGAACTGATGGTACTGTGACCCTCTGCTGATTTGCCCTGGTTTTTCTTAACTGATTTTAATTCACAGAGGCTGCATACCAGTGCCAAACTGGGTTCCTTATAATCTGTTTCATCCCAAAGCAATATGAAGAAAGTGTTTGTTATCTGCAAAACAAACCATAGAAACATGCAAACCCCTTTGTGAGGTACCAGTGCTATTGTAATGTTTGAGTGTGGGTAATATAAGCAGATTTCATCCCCAAGGTGTGACTTCTGGCAATAACTCAGCAGTAACAACATTATTGGTAAGAGCTGCTGCTTTCCGAGAAGAATAAGGAGGGGGAAAATAAGCAGGCTGTAAGTTATTTTTTGCTTTGCTGATAAATATTTTCATTTCAATTGTTCTTAAAACTATTTTCTAGGATTAATATTTTGGATTCGTAATGTGATTTTACAACAAGCTAGTCTTAATCAAATTCGAGAGTCCTGAAAATGAGATACCAGTCTTTTCAGTAGACAAAACAGGAGGTATTTGACGCTTGTGATTTAAACTGAGGTATTTCAAGACAGACCTGAGTCAACCCTAGTGGGAATAATTCAGAAGGTTCTGTTATGGACTTTGGATCAAATTGTGCTCAAGATCTTCTAATTGTGTAAATCAGGAACCTGAGATGCCTCAGTTCATGCTAGCAGCCATCTGAAGAAGAGCTGAGACTGTCTCAACACCTCACAGAGCACTGCAGCCTTTGACTGTTTTCTTGGTACCTTTGTAAGTCTGCCCAGTGAGAAGCAGCATGCAGCAGGGAGAACATCTCCATCTATTTTCTCGATTGTGTTTCAGTTCCTGTTCAATTAGTTCAGAAAATGTCAAGATTTTGCAGACTCGTGGTGTCTTGACTTGTAGCGTTTTTCCATCCCTATTCCTTAAAAACCAGCCAAACAAACTCACGTGCTGTGAAAGCAAAGACATGCAGTGTACAGTGTACACCTGAACCATCGTGGAGGGCGGGTGTCCAAAGCAGTGTCATGAACATACTCATGAGACTCAGGATAGCAACTTGGAACATACTCAGTATAAGTCACTTTAAAGGCTTTGGAGGCTGGGAAGAAGGCCTTAATTTGACCTTAGGGTTGTGATTGAATTGTTAAATGAGAATTTGGTTTCATCCTGGACTACAGATGAGCTTCAATTTTTGTTAATAAACAGAACATTGTGTGAAACTTCTGCAGAAGATAATGGACCATGTAGACACCTTTAGCTGGTTTATGCCTTCTTTGTCATTACCTTAGATTTCTGTGTGCTTCATAGGGATAGATGGGAAATAGCAGATGATGTCCTGAGTTTTTAAAAGAAGCTTTCTGAGATATCAGGAGATGTGACAGACCACCAATTTGAGCTGATTGCATCAAGTTAAAACTCAGTATGCCCAGTTTCATTCCATATATGCAATGATACATTTGCTTTCCTATCTGGAAATTTTACTTTTTCATTATTTACTCATGAGGAAAAGTAAATTCATTGGCATTCCTTGACAGCTTCCTGGAGTTCTAACGCTTGCAGCTGACTTACAGTTCATGTTTTTCTTTGTGATTTGAAAAGTTTCACATAACTTCTGCTTCCTTGCTCTCCTTTATGTTCCGCCTGTCTGCTGTAGGAAAAATTCTTCCAGTTTTATCTGGTGTGATCTTTTAGGAAGCTTCATTCTCACAAGCCTTTTTAAAAATTGTTTAGTAAACACAAAGCGTTGAATTGTATTTGGATGAAAATTCCTTTTCCTCTTATTTTTGCATAATACATGAATTGCATTTTGACTCCTAGAATTAACAAATATGGTACTATCTAGAAATGATAGGTATCAAGCAAGCAGCCTCAAAGTAAACGTCACATTTGCTAATACTGGAGGTTTTGAATCCATGCTAATGAAGTGTTATCCTGGGGAGGCATAATTCCTCTCAATTCCGTGATAGTCTTCGCTTTTTTTTTTTGGAACACCTCCAAAAATTTAGCTCTTCTTGCTGTACTATCTCAAGAAATTTCATTTACTTGACAATTCTTGCCTATTCTGGAAGTTTTCAGGCCCTTACTTGGGTGTATCTAACTACACATTTTTAGTAGTGATGCTGTGTCGTGACTTATCCATCCTCTACCACAGCACTGCAGACCAGACCCCCATGGGAGCAGTGTAGTCGGTGGGAATGATGAGTTGGTAGCAGTCATTCGGTCTTGTTTTCATCAGAGCACTGGAGTCAAAGTAGCACGAGCTTGGTTCAAACTGAACATCACCTGTTTCTCTAACCTTCCCATATGGCATTTATTGTGAAAAAGGGTTTAAATGACCATCTATGTAAGATGTTGCTGAGCTGCCACGTGGAATATGTCAAACCACTAGGAAAATGACCATTTTTCATAAGATTAATAATGCCAACAAAGTAAGTGCTGGCTTTGTGATTGAAGACAGCTGTTTAGTGGGGAAACATAATCCTGGGGACAGCTTGTAGGAGCTGAGTCTTGCTCCAGTTTGTCAGCATGGCCTCTATGGCGGTTCATTATGCAACAGTGGCGGTGTTCTTCCTAAAAGCCAGGATGCTAAACTTGCAGAGTGTTTTTATTGTCAGTGTTATTCCTAGTGACTTGATAAAAAAGGAAAGAGTGCAAATGAAGTAACAAGAAGTGGTTGGACACACCAGATGTTTCTGGTCCGCTACTACCCTGATGGCAGAGAAAGCAGCCTGCAAACTTGTGGCAGGACCCTCATGCCCTTCTGTCTTTCATGGACTTGTGAGGAGCCCTTTTTGCAAGGGAAGTGAAAAACCTAAGGATTTTTGAAAGTGCCTCATGTCTCAGAGGAAAACATGTACTTCACCTCCGTACCCCAAAGTACTTGATCTGGCTCACAGATTTACTTGCAAGTACAGCTTTGTATATTTTATTGAGGTGACTGGTAAGTATGCATTTCAGGCCAAGATCCAGCAGTTCACTTCTGTCTATTATTTGCTGACACCTGAAGAACAGAATAAAAATCCCACAGGCATATAGGTTTTGTGCAAAGTTCTGGGGATAATGCAACAAACTAGATCCAAATTCTGTAGTGCTGTAGATTTGTGCAAATATGCGTGTTGCATAGGAATGAATGAGACGGTGAATTAATACAGTGTTCATAATAAGATTTTTATGTTACCTTTATTGTATATCTTCCTTATGGTCTTGAATGATCTTCAGTTTGCTGCAGAGTTTAACAGTCTGGAGAAAGACTGCTGTCTGTGTAGAATAAACTAAACTGTTTCAGCTGGAAGTGACCGACAATGATCATCTAGTCCAACTGCTGATCAGTTCGGGGCTGACCAAAAGTTAAAACAGGTTGTTACGGGCATTGTCCAACTGCCTCTTAAACACTGACAGACTTGGGGCATCAACTACCTCTCTACCTCAACTACCTCTGTCTGATTCTCTCAGTAAAGAAATGCTTCCTAATGTCCAGTCTGAACCTCCCCTGATGCATCTTTGAACTGTTCTCACATGTCCTGCCACTGGATCCCAAAGAGAAGAGCTCAGCACCTCCCTTCTTCATGTCTTCTCCTCAGGAAGCTGCAGAGAGTAATGAGGTCACCCCTCAGCATCCTTTTCTTCAAACTAGACAAGCCCGAAGTCCTCAGTCACTCCTAGTAGGACATTCCTACTAGTTTGTGACATTCAGTGAGAAGAGAAGTTTAAAATCATGGTATGATGCATTTGGTGATTGTTTAAGGTTGACTTCGGGAACAGACTGACTTATAACTAATCTGATGAAACTACGGGCTATGGAGGAGGGTCCTCTTGCCCTTATCTGAGTAGTCCTTCAGCTTCCCTTGAGTTGGATCTAGTGCTCATGTGGATTCAGGGTAAATCAGTTAAACCAGCCAGGCTGGTGGAAGGTCACTAGCAAGAGAGAGATCTAATGTTTTGTGGTTTGCTTTGAAAGTCAGGTGCGAGATCTGGGTCTGGCTTGGAGGAAGGAGAAAAGCCGATCTTCCTTTTCAGCAGTCAGCGTTTACACTGTGAAGTGTGTGTAAGGTAAAACTTCACGCTTACAAAAGCAGCAACGTACTTATATACTGGTTTGTCATTCAAAGTTACCCTCTGAGTGAGGGGCCATAACCTTCCTCCCTGACCCAGTGAACCTCAGGTCCTGCATGCAGTTCTTCAGCCATGTCTGGTGGTTGTGGTTGGTTCCAAGGTAGGGAATTTGACAATATATGTCAGGCTTGCAGTTTAATTTGAGAAAAAAGTAAATGAGCTCCATGTGGTCTTTTTCTTGGTTATTTTTCTTCTTTTTTTTTTGGTAAAGTTTTAATGGTAGTCATCTTGCCACATTTTTACTAATGTCAGATATATACCTGTATAGATATGTATGCTTTGAAACCTTCTTGTACTACATAGTTCAACAAGGCATTTGTGACTTGCACAGTCTAACTATTGAACATATAAAGGTTCAAAGCACTTGTGCTTTCACGCTGTTGGCAAAATAAGAATAGCTCTTGAATAAATTCTGTAGAGAGCTAAGAGACATTCTTGTGGTTCTGTGGAAAAAAATATTCTACATAATACAGAAACTGTAGCTAATTTATTATATTTTTAAACAAAATATTAACCGTTTTTAAAAACCTACACGTTTTATGAGTTCTGGATGATAGCTGTTTCCTTCTCAATGGCAATTTTTTTCTCACACTCATACATGAAAAGAGAAAGTTGGACCAGTCCAGATCACATAATGAGCTAAAAAACCTAGCTCATCCACTGATAATGCAAAGTCACAAACACAAAACTGTTTGTTATCTGGTATCTGAGCCTGGTCTAGGAGAAGTTGTGTGATAGTCTTTCTTCTAGTAGTAAAGGCCTCATTTTAAGATCTTTTTAAAATTGCTTTAATATACAATGCATTTAAATAAGCCCATAAATAATGGAAAAATCTGATTTCAGAAACACAAAAACTTTGTCATGTAAAATTAGTTTAGGTACATCCTTATTTTATATATGGTTTATAAAATTTTTGTGTGTTTTTAAAAACTGTGATTCATTCAATTGCGTATATCAGGAGTTAATGTCAGGTGCTGGACACAGAAGGGAAAAAAAATAATCTCAAATTAATATAGCTGAAATGGATACCAGATAGTTTGTTCTATTAATAAGACGATTTATGCTTTTTTTCTTGGTGCTTAAAAGTCACTTCCTCTTCATCTGTTGACATGTTTAAGTTTACACTCTAGCCTTAAAATGTCTCTGAAAACACATCATGCAATGTAAAGAGTTGTTTCTGGGCAGTGCTCATTCGTTTTCATCCTCTTTCTCCATCTGTCCTACAGCTTTTGTGCTTATTGTTGTGATGGCTTCATTAAAGAGTGATTTCTTGTGTCACCTTCAGTTTAAATGAAAAAGTTTCATAATTGTAACTGAGTCAGCTGTCCAAATGAAAAAGTGGTTTGTCCGTATACTCCAGCTTGCTCATTTCAGAAATTTTTGTTCAGGTCCTACCAAAATCAATAGTAAAAACGTGCACATGCTTTTGTGAAGAAAAAAAAATAATTAGTCTTTACCTGGCCTGATCTTTCATTGTTTCCCCCATTTTTCTCCTCTATCTGTCATTACCATAAGAGGTGGGGATTTGCTCATTTTGTTGAGGTCTGTAGCCAGTACAAAGGCAGGTTCCTGACCAACCCAACTATAGTGTGTGGCAGAAAGACTGGATTTGGGGTGGAGGCCATAGCTGTCAGCACTTTTTATCTTGACGTTAGCTAGGCTTTCTACACTGTCTCTCCCAGTATTTTTGTGTTCAGGCTGGGCCCAGTCCGGGAGGGCAAAACGACAGTGGGTGGTGGTTAGTGCTACGCTCTGCCGGGGGGCCGGTGGCAGGGTGGTCCTGCTGGGGCCCATGTGGGACCTGCTGTGTTTAACCTTCCATCAAGTACCCAAATGAGGTGACAACACCCTCATTGAGTCTGGAAAGGACACCCAGAGACCTCAGGGACAGGGCTGCCATCCAGAGGGACTGCAGAAGGCCAGAGGGATGGGTCCAAGAGGAACCTTGTGGGATTCAGCAGTGACAAACACCAAGTCTTGCCCCTGGGAGGATCTTTCACACTTCACTGCCTCTTTTTTAAGAGTCTGAGTGGTGTTATGTGTTATCTTAAAAGTTACTGCAGAGCTTTAAAGTGTGGAGACTCAATTTACGTGAAGAGGCACTGAGTATTTTTATTGATTGATATATTGCTGTGATATGGCAATGGTATATCTGGCTGAACACAGATAACTTCCACAAAACCATCTAATGTGGGGCGCTGCCAAAGCGGTGCCATCAAAGACTTGCTGTTGTTTTTTACTAAGCTTGAAGTTAATGAAAAGTTAATGAGTTGTAATTAAGGACTGAAGGAATTGAAGATTCTTTATCAAAGTTCCCAGATTTCTGCTTGGTGAATAACAGTAATGGATAAATGCAAACATACTGATTTATCCTTTTTCCTAACTGCTCTTCTGTGAATGGAAGGGGCATTGCCCCCCTAAATTAAGAAAAGATCACTTTAAAGGGTTTAATTAACTCTTCTTTGAATTCTTCATTTGTCTAAAATTAAACTTCTGTGACAATTATGCAACTTTAAAAAAATTCCTTTTATGTAATGTAAACTACAGAGGCATCCATTGACTTGGCAACCTGCTATTAGCTTGCAAATGGAAAGACTTATGGCTGGAGGAAGCCAGCTGCGCCTGTTGTTTTTGCTGAAAAAATCGCCCCGAAGTGCAGCATCACTCCAGCCTGCCACTCTGGCATTTGTATCGCTTGGAAAGTTTTTTCTCATCAATAGTGTATATTTTTTAGAAAAGAGTAAAAGCACACTGTTCCCTGAAGTCTGACCGGTATATTTATGATTTTAATAGGGTCTTATGGACCATTGGTAAAATAACGCACTTTGATTCATGAATAATATTAGCTATAAAGAAAAGTGTCTTAAATAAGGTTTCAGGGTGGCTAATACGAGATTTGTGCTTTGCAGGTTACATGTGTCCATTAACAGCACACTGAAATTTTCTCTTGTTTTTTTCATAGTAACCAAACCAGAAAGATTATCCAGTTATAAACTTTCTGGAAGTAATGGATGGTAATCACAGCTGTGGTCAAGAAAGCTTCAGGGAATCACATTTGTGTGTCACCTGAGCATAGTTGTAAGTGAATTTTGTGCTGACCTGGACTGGTCCTGAGGGGTAAAGGGGGCCTCTCCCTTAATGCTCCATCAGGACTCTGGAAAGGTAAGAGGGTCGAAGCTGCTCCCCCAGGAAATTCCCCGGGGCAGCTCCCTGCGGTCCTGTGAGCGGGGAGCTGAACATCTCTCTTGCATTTCCAGAGAGCACATTTCTGTAACTACTTATCAGCATATACTATCTCCTACTTGAAAATACACCTAACATGGTACAGACATGATAATCAGCAGATTTTTCCTTCTTTTTCTTTTATCCTAATCTCCGCCTTCTGATTGTTGAATCTTTGCTTCTTTCCCCTCTTCTCTGTCCCAGATTGCCCCTTTGTCACCACCAGCTTCCCCAGGCGGTCCCAGGGGACCGCTCTGTGCGGGCACCTACCACGTTTCCTCACCATCGCATCTCAGGTGTGTCTGATGGGTGTTACCACCTCGCATCTGCGAGGCTTCCTTTTTGGCAAGCTTTGTAGCATATTTAGTGCAGTAAAACTTGATGCTTAGTTGAATAAATGGAAAGAAAACCAAAATGAGCAACTAACTGCAGTCTGGTGGCTGAGATAGAGGTGGGAGCAATGCTGATGTATAGTGTAACAGCTACTGTAAGATAACTTAAATATGCCACACTGCATTTGGAAAGTGTAGGGTTAAATATTGAATCTGGACCAGACTCTTGTTCAGTTCTGGCGAACTAAAATTACCCATGCAATTACGTTTTAGTATAGAATGCTAAATGGGTGGATTTAATCACTTGAATGAAGTAGGTGTTACTAAGGGGTAAGTGACTGATACTAGTTACAGAATGACAGAGATAGTCACTGCTGATGGAAGAATGGGGGAAAAGTTTAGGCAGAAGATGTTTCAAACCATTGTTAAATAAAGAAATATTTTTCTTTTTTTTCTGTTGTTCTGTATGGCTCTTCGAATCTATTAAGATGTATGTCACAATATTTGGCAAGTGACTGAGAATGGGATTATTTTATTCAGTTGAAGACATCACCGTATGTGAAAGATATATTAGTTAAGATATCATCTTTAGACTTGGAGGGGTTGCTTGAAGCTAGCTTTGTAGTCACTGCCTCTAGTTTTGCTATGTTTTATGGCTGTTAGCATTGCAGAGTTGTTATCTGTAGAGGAGAAGGGGCAGTAGTTTCCTTTAGGTTCATGCATTATGTGGGAGCTATTTGAATCCCCGGCTGCAAAACGTAATGTTGATGTGGGAGTAAATAATTTATAAACTGGTCTTTAAAGGCCAGCAGAGATGGAAAAGATTCATTTAATTCTAATGTCAAATATGGAAGTTACTCAGATCCTATTCTTCCCCCTCAAAAGAGTCTTTAGTGAAGTCAGAAACCTGATTTTCTTGACCCAAGTTACTCCAGACTTGCCCCCTTACAGCCTTTCTCACTGAAAGGCATTTTAAGGACTATTAAAATGAGAGACATCAGGAAGGGTTGCTCTTGGAATTTATAACATTAATTTTTAATAGATTCTGAATTATTCTGTTTATTTTATGGTCCATATAATAACATGGTAGATTTCGTGGTTGTATTTCAGTGCAGGGAATTCAGGTCAGATTTGCTGAAGCCTGGCTGGTAACAGACTGGTGCCCATTAGTAGCACGGGAAGGCTTACTGGAAGGGAGTTACTGTTCTTCCTATTCTTCCCCCCCCCCTTTTTTTTCTTTTCTTTTTTGCTATTTTCTTCCTGTCTGTCTTATTTAGTATGTGTTTTAAGTACACATACTTGTCTGTTTGCTCTTTATGTAGCAGTCTTTAAAGCATCATTTTTATTTTAACCCTTTAAGATCAATCAAGAATGCATTGAAGTTATCCTTTTATTTGATTAATGCATCAGTAGAAATGAAACAACTTTGAACTAAGACATTATATTTTTAGCTCTCTTAGTCATTACAGCTGACCAATATAGCACCAAGAACAGCCGGATAACAAAACGTGGTTTGGTAGAATGTAGTAAATAATATGTTCATTTGGAAATAGAGTATGCATGCAAAACCTCATTTTACCCATTTCCTTCGTGGTTCTAGGCAGACGTGTTAGTCATGCAGCGTCCTCTTTATTTTAACTTGTGTTAACCTGCCTTCACAAATGGCCATTGAGCTTTTTTTCAAAGGAGATTTTATGTTTATATATTGCACTTGGCATGGTCACCAGTTTAGTTTTCCATGCAGAAAATAGTTTGGGATTGTTAATAATGTACTTCATAGACCCTGATGTTTTAATGGTAGGGCTATTGGTTCTTTCCAAGGTTTTTTTTGGCTGGAGGAACTACTATTTCAGCTTTCTTTGCTTCATTGCCATCTACTATTGTCTGATCACTGCACTGGATTTTCCCTTTATGTTCCTGATGAGCAAAGCCTAATGATGGAGGCTGGAGGAACCATGAGGGTAATGTGGACACCACCCCAAATATATGCCAGCAATAAAGAAAACAGCAGTCACTGCATTCCTAAAGCATGCTCTGTGCTGCAGCCTTTTCAGACTTAAGTGCTAGTAATTGGGACCATTTGTTGTCATTTATGTAAATAAGGTAATGAATCATCAAATATGCAAAGCAGGATATTAAGTCATCTGCATAAGATCTCCAGATTTCAGAACATTTAGTCTCTACAAATATGGGTAGACTGAAACCAAGAAAAATGTTTCTAGATGGCTTGAACACATGAGGACGCACTGGGCTTTCTAGTGGACTAGTGGTAAACTCAGGTTACCTGCAGAATCGTATATAGCCGTATAAACGAAATAAATCCAGTTGCAGATTTCTTTGTTGTTTTAACAAACATGTTCATCTCTCCGGAGTTGCTCAGACATCAAGGAATTAAGCCGCTGACTGTTTGTAGACAACTTACTCAAACCCACGCAGTCAGCATTATGGGGCGCTTGTTGTGGTGCTGTAAGGACAGTAAGTGACAGAAGGGATCGAACTCAACACCCGTCACTTGCGATTTTGACACAGAAGACAACCTCGTGCATCATATATGTTGTATTGAGTTAAGTGGCACTCTGCAAAAAGTAAAGCTTGCTATAGTGTGATGATGCACATCTTAAAAAAGACTTACAGGAAAGAGAATTTTTTTTTCCTTTCTGTGGTGGTCAAAAAACACAGATGCAAAAATACAGCTCTCACATTTTCTCCCTTTGTCTCTCCCCAAACACTGAAAAAAACACAAAATCACAGAAAACCGATCAGTTTAGTTTCTTGAAATATTCATTAATGGGTCTCTGAAAAAAAATTACATTTCACAAGTAGACAAATACATTTTTGTTCTGCTGTTGGCTAAGTCAACGCTGCCAGGGCTGCTCCCGAGGAAAGGACACTGGATTGGTATAACACTCTCTTTCTGTGCCTGTTCGCAGTTTAGATAGTGACTCTGGCTAATCATTTTTGCTTTAAAATAAAAGCCTCCAAATGAATTCTGGTCTAATTTGCTATTGTAATACCTAATTATAAAGAGTTCTGTATCTCATTATTTGCCTTCCCATTTCCATAGACTTGTGAAGAGTTTTCTTTACCTCCAAGGTCTGTGGTGGAAAAAGATTGTGACAGTCCAGCCAAGAGTGCCAGAGTTACGGCTGCCCCAGACAGCTCTTCCTTCTCACCACGGTCTTCAGAGGACGACCATTATCTTCCCCTTGTTCTCTTTCCTTTGTAGTTTGGCTCCTTCTCATGAGAGCATCCACTGCAGCACCCGTTTTGGGGTGTTAGTGATGGGACTTTGCTGGCTGAGGAATAGTTAAAATTCTTCATGCGGGATATGAGTGAATTACCTTCACACCTGAAGTTCGTCCTCCTTTCAGTCACTTCTTTTACTTACTTGTCCTAATTTTTTTGGCCCACGTTGGTGATGCAGAGCTTTCAGGATAAGAGAAGAATATTGAAACAATTAAAATGGTTTATCTGTGCATGCTCATATGGGCAGGATTCTGTCAGTCAAGGTTTGTGTTTGTCTCTTGGCATATCCAGTCCATTCCTGGTTCCTGCCTGTTCCTTTTTTCTTCGTTCCAAGATTTCATTCAAACCATCATATGGACTGATTTTCTGTAAAGCATATTTTATTTCTGTAAAACTTTAAGCTCTCCATGTTTTATTTTTGATGTGTTAGGGCTCTTTAAAATGTTATTCTTTTATTAAGATGTGGTCATTTGAAAATAGTGATGCAAAAAGAGCTAGAGAAGGCTGCAGATAAGCTAAAACAAATTAACAATTAACAGATAAAACTATCATTTTCTCCAGAGTAAAATGTCAGTGTAGTGCTTCATGTTGTTCCTCTCCGTCCCCTTTTAATAGTGGCATTAAAGACTAATTCAGACATAGTTTCACTTACATGATTTCGGAAGAGATTTTGAAACTTCAACACCTTTTTATTAAAAAAACTACTAACACTATAAATTTGACAAAAGATGTTTTTGTGCACATCTTTAAGAATCTAATGTGAAATAGCTGTGGATGTGGAAAGCAGTATTCAGATGTTATTTAACAATGAAGTAATAATGGTAATGATCTGATGTGATTTATAGCTAAGGGGTATTCCTTTAAGAACATACTGAGCCTGAGTTCTGATTTGATTTGATTAAAACATCAGAACAAGTGAAACAACTTTGAACCAAGACCGTATAAATTTGAGCTCTTTTAGTCATTGCAGCCAACTAGTGTAGCACCAGGGACAGCCAAATCACAGAACACTGGTAGAGTTTAGTTATAATTTGTGTATGGAATAAATCTTTGAATTTTGTATTCTTCTGTGAGTGGTTGATATACAGAAAAAGGTAACATTCTGCAAAAAATAAAGTATTTGTTGTGAGTTGCACGGACAGCTGCTCACAGCTGATTGCTCCTTCTGGAATTGCTTAGTGATTAACATCATGTCATCAGGATAATGTCCCCAAGCCTGCCATCACAGTTGGCACCAACGGGAAATCTTAGCAACAATCTTGGCAAACAGTTAAATCTTTACTGGTGGTGTTTGCATGCAAATGCCCCGCTGCTTTGTTCTCCTGCACTGTCCATCCATGAGTGGGTGCAGCCACGTGTGTGCAAGTGTGCTTAGGCTCGTGTTAACCTTCAGGTGGAGAAAGGATCCAAGTGTGGTCATCGGAAGACAACAGAACAACATCAGATAAGAGATAGTAACGCAACTGTACTGATTTAGAAACACCTTAACCATGATATAGTTCAATATGTGTAAACACTTTATTTGTAGGCCACAGGCCTGTGTACTCAGGCAAATACAGGACTTCAAAGGTCTTGACTGAAAGCCAAATATAAGATGCAGATGTGCTAGAATAATAAAGGAAATTCATTCTGCCATTATTGATGATATTTCTGGTTTTGGGACAGAATAGGGTGTTCAGATTCCACAGCTCTAAAGTCTTCTATCTCTAACAAAGTTTTTGCTATGGTTTAATTTTCTAAAACTTGAAGAAAAAGAATTAAACTAGACCTGAAGTGGGTTGTTGGTTTTTTTTTTCTGATTTTGATTTTTTTTAGAGTCTTGGAGCTGAGATTAAAATTTTATGGCTGAGTAGTAAATCTGTGGAACAGGCTTTCCTGATAGAAATGACAACTCTGCTTTAATTATAGCATCTTCTAGGCAGCTATTATATTACAGCAGGACCCTTAACAGGCTTCTCTTTTCAAGACCATATTAAAGAGTAACAGGACTTGCCATAATTACAGCTTGCTTTTTGTTGGGGGGGGTTCACCTGTCATTGAATGACTGACTAGGTTCCTTTTGCATGGTTTATTTTTCCAGGAAGAATATTTTTAGAGTTGTGTGAAATGTTTTAAAATGGGTCTCAATATATGGAACATCAAGCACCTTCTGTATTGTGCAACTGTTTCAGAAATCATATATGGAAAAATAAAGCACTGGCACATAGTTCTAAGAAGGCTTTAACATCTGCAAAAATTAACTTGTCACTGATTTTGCATGCTTCAGTTACTAGAAAATGTACCTCTCTGAAGCACTAAACTTTTTTTTATCGCATTACATACCTATCTGTGACTTGCATCTGAAATTGTTTTCGTCCCTGATCTTGTTCTTTTGGTCTCTATACATTTATTTCTCATTTCATGCTGAAAATGTTATGCCATCTGGTTACTTGCTCAATTTTGTAAAGAGAAGACTTCGTTAATTTATGGTTTTAACTGCTGCACCTGCAACTTCCATTTACTGCTGTAGCAGTTGTTGCTTCTCGATAGTTTAGAAACAGTCTGCTGGAGCTGAAATATTTGTGTATACATGCCTTTCTCTCTTTAGATAGTTGCAGGCCAAAATACAGGAGAGAATTTGGTGAGGCTGAGAAAACACCACATCCTAAACCGTATGGCACCAGCTACCAATTTTTCCTGGTCTGCATGCGAGGGATCCTCTCCCTTCCCCAGCTCTTTATGTGCAAATGTAAACTAGAAATTCATGGGTGCCCAAAAAAGGAAATTTCAAGCTTTGCAAATGCTTTGTTTGGATTAATAACATCTCTCGTCGTGTTTCTTTTATCCCAGGGGGCACAAACGTTACTTAAGTTAATAGCAGTATAATAACCTATTTAATATGCTATGGTAAAAATGCCTTCTGTTAGCTAACTCTTAACAAATTCTTCTTGTCGTGTTTCAGCAGTAATTTATTTTCTAGACAGGGAAGAGGAGACTTTAGTTTTGAAACTAATAGAACATTGTTTTAATCAGTGTATGGAAAGTGTATGGTATTCTAAAAATGTTACTTCATTACATAGATGTGATTATTCAAAAGCATAGACAGCACTGTTGGTCCCTTAATATTAATTTCTGCTGTGTGAGGCAGTGACAGAGTTTATGAGCAAACTTCCCGCAGCACTTCACGAAAACCTGACAAATTGAACTACTTTTTGCTTAACGGTATATTATATCAATATGATGTCTCTACCTAGCTGAACTTGGCTATCTGAAACCTCAGAGAAAAAGGGTTGGGTTTGTTTTGGGCTTTTAGTTTGTTTGTTTGGGCATTTGCGTTTTTGTTTTGTTTGGAGGTGGCTTTTTGGTTTTGTGGGGTTTTTTTGAGTAGTTCAAAAGAGTACCTTGGGGCTTCAGAAAACCTGAGAGCTGATGAAAGACTTGATGCCTGGGTAGCTTCATTAGGAACCTATGGTGAAGGGGGCAGGATGGCAGGGAGGGACCTGCCCTGCAGCAGGGGAGAGCCCTGGGCTCCAGGGGAGCTGGGGTGGGGAGAGGACCTGCACAATCGGGATGTGGGTGTTGGGGAGCTGGCAGCAATCCTGGGCCGCATACTCTTGTGCTGTTTCATCCCAGGAGTGATTTACTGTGTCTAGATCCAGCCTGAAACACAGTCGGCTAAGCAACCTGAGCTTATGTTTTGGGTTTTGGTTTGGGTTTTTGGAGTTTTTTGAGGTTAGGTGGTTTGGTTTTTTTTGTTTTGTGTTTTTTGAACAGCCTTTTGAAAGGCTCAATGCTCATGTCTGGAATCATCAGCCTCACATCTCAGAGCCTTTAAAACAAACAAACAAGACTGTTTTTTTGGGTGCTACACTGTGCCACAGATTGCAAAAGGCTAAAACGGAATAATGACCAAGAAGGAAGTAAATCCTCCAGAATAGGCAATCAGGCATGGGATAGTTAATTGCTGGAACATTGGAGAAATAAGGTTGGGCATCTACTGTCGGACTGATTTAAAGATATTGAAGCACCCAGATTATAAATAGGCTCTGGATATATTTTGACAATATAGAATCACACATTCAGCTACAGCAGGTTGCTCAGGGCTGTGCCCAGTTGTGTTTTATCTCCAGGGATGGAGACTTCATGACCTCTCTGGTCAACCTGTGCCAATGTATGAACAGTCTCACTGAGAAAAGAGGAAAAAAAAAAAAAGAAAAGAAAAGAAAAGCTTTATTTTATGTTTAAATGGAATTTCTTGTATTTCAGTTTGTGTCCATTGCCTCTTGTCCTGTCGCTGGGCATCACTGAGAAGAGCCTGGCTTCATAGCCTTTATTCCCCCATCAGATACTTATATACACACCTAAGACTCCCCCTGAGCCTTCTCTCCTCCAGGCTGCACAGTCTCAGCTCTCCCAGCCTCTCCTCATGTGACATAATGCCACTGAGCACCTCACTGCTCTTCAGGCTCTGAGGTATTACTTAAAATGGTCGACTTTGACCGGAATATTGTCAGAATTTCACGTGTTTGAGGAATGTTTGACTCACCTTATTTCTGCATTGCTGTGTCTCTGCTGTGAGATGAAGAGCTTCTTCCTTGTCAAAAGTACATGTCAGTCAGGATGTTGCTGCTCTCTCGCAGTGCCGAAGTGTCACCTTGATACCTGAATGGACAGGACTTGGGGCCCGTGCTTTTCCTGTCAGAAGCAGATGGATAACATCTCCCTTTTCCCAAACCCATCTCTTGTTGCTGTAGAGAACGCCTTAGGAAAAGCTTGAATTAATGATATCTTTGTTTTGTTAGAAATGAAATTGTTTCAAGATTATGGGTAATGTGACTGTCTGGTTAGACTTCTGCTTCACGGATGAGGTTGTGGTTTTCGAAAGCACCCTGTTCATGTTAAGGGTCCTGAGTTAGGGCAAATGTGCAATGTGTGATAATCTCAGGAGGATTTCACCTTAGCAATATTGATTCCAAAACCGAAACACCGTTGTTTACGTTGTCAGTCAGAGATGGATTTTATATCACACTTTTCCTGTGCTTGGGAGAATTAAAATCTGTATATGTAGTATTGTAGGCATTATTGTCACTGCTAAAAAAATCTTCTTAAGCACAGCGTATTTGTGTTTGCTAAAGATGTCACACTGGAAGATCTTCAAAATAACTCTGTTTGCAAAACAGCCTGGGATTTTTGGAGGGAATGACAGTACTTCTTAGGCTCAGTACAACAGAGCTCTCACATACTTACCGGCTTTCACTTTTTCTCTGCCTTCTTCACTCATTCATCACTCCAGATATGTGATTAACTCTTCATTCATCTTCTTGTTTCACTTCTCTTTCTGTTCTCCATCTTCTTCTTCATGACCTGCTGTGCCTGAGCACTGCTAATCAGCCCGGAGTTGTTCTCCTGTCCGTCAAGTCCCTCCTTGAGAGCTGAAGCCTTCCCGCTCACTTAGAGTTCCTACTGTGTTGATAAAATAATATGCAGGGTATTACCAATATGGTGGCAAGGCTTGTTGTATTGCACTTAATCTGTCCCATTCTTGGTGAGGCAACAAAGCAATAGACAATATGCTTTATAGAGGAAGCATAAACAATTACCTCTTTAATGTGGGAGTCTTAAAAAGAATATGGAAATAGCATGCAAAAATATTTTACTGCATTGCACAATTGCTATCTCAGAAAATGAGGAATGTCTGTAGTAATTTAGTCATGTTTTCCTGTCTTTTTGCTTTTTAAGCTCTGGTGGTATTGATTTCCTTATGTTTGTTGTGGGTGTGAAATAAAATGGTCCCTCATACTCTGTTACTGACAGTGGTTGCTCGGGATATTGAGGAATAAATTTCAAAATTCAGTGCGAAGATTTTACTGTACCTGTAGCTGTTTTCTCTGATTTACACTGTTGGGTTTTTTTTCTTTGGAAGTTGTTTGCAAAATTGTGGTGAATGGATTTTTTTTTTCATGTGACCAAATACTCAGAGTCTTGGCAACATTCACAAGTGTGGGGCTGGCAGAGAGAGTTAGGCAGGTTTTGCCTAGGCTTTTTCAAAGAAAAGCACCCAGGAACTGAGGTTTGAAGTAATGTAACCTGAGGTCAGGAGTTTTTTCTCTAGAGAATCAGCAGAGAATGTGGTTATCTGTAGTGTGCAAGAGGGCAGGGTTTCTTCAGGTGTGTATGTACCAGTGAACGAGGAAGGTATAATGGGCAGTACTCTGTGCAGTGTTATTTCCTAAGCAATGCCAGTTTAATAATAAAGGATTTGGGCCATTTTTCAAAAAGACACGATATTCACTGTCAATCCTTCATTTACTTTCGTGAGTTAGAAAATGCAATGGCAGGAGAATATGCATCATTTAATCCCATTTACGCTTGCACCACGCTTAACTCAAAAGACAAATGGATTCTTGACATCAGGCATTTACCGTATAGCGCTGAAGCGGTGCGGTTTTGGCGCACAAGGGAAAAATCTGCTAAAACAAGAAAGCGTTTGTTTGAGAGAGAGGGTTCGGAGAGGAATGTGGGAAGGTCCCACACGCAGAGGTAACCCTGCGCCTGGGTGGTTTTTCATGTTGTACCTGCGTAGGTGGGGCATTCCCCTTCTGCTCCCGTGCTGCGCCCGGCGCCTCGTGGGTGCACCCCGGGAGCTTTATGCCGTCCCTGGCAGAGCATCTGCTCCCCACGGCATGGTTGGGACCCAGCGCCGGAGCAGAGTCATCTGTTTTACCCCAGCACACATTTACATTCCACAGGTTCGGGAGACTGTCTGCGTGACCACCCAACGCCTGGTGTTTAAAACTGATCGAACTGGCAGCACGGCACTTCGCATCCAGCTGCGCTGCACACACGAACTCCCCAGCCTCTGTGCTGGAAAGTGAGCTGGGAAGGATCTTTTTAGAAATTGCTTTTGGAGCAGGTACATTCCTGCACAGGCAGAATGTCCAAACCCTCTCGCCTGGCTCGACCTTTGTCAGCTAATACGGCTCCTAAATCGCCTTTGTCTAGGAAAGAAGATTTTAACAGCCGATCACGAAAAATTAGGCTAGGTGAAAAGATTTTGAGAGCCGGCAGTGAAGGAAACCTGGTTAAACAGCATCAGCAAGAGCAGGTGGAAATCACAGAAGGGCTCGTGCCACGGAGGGCTCCTTTCCTGAAAGGTAACCGGTTATTTCATGCTGCAAAAGAAATAAGCAAATGCATTTGCAATTACTGCCTTTTTAATAAACTCCAAACATCAATTATTGTAGAATAGGGGGTGTGCATGTATGTATGTATATGTGTGTGTATATATATTGTTTCTAAATGACAGATTCTGGTACATAAAGCATTTGTTTTGAAAATACAGGGCTCAGAACATTTTTGTTGTTCATTTATGGCTGGGTGCTGTATACAAGCTAAAGATGTTGGTCTGTCAAAGTGGTAAATCACAATCTTTTACAGTCTAAATGTGACCATGTGTCATGAAGCTTTATTTGAAATGATATTTTGAAATTATTAGCAAGCATGGGAAAGATTAAATAATGTGAGAAAATAGACATCAGTGCAGGCACAGAATCTCATTCAACCTTGCAAGTAAAACTCCTGTTGGTGGGTCCTCACAGGGGAGCTCTGAGTTGATTTCTTGTATAAAAACTAAACAGATCAAGTGTATTTGGAAAGGCTTATATGCTTTCAGAACGCAAACAAATGTGGAGGATAATATAAGATTATGATCTGCTTTCACTGATCTGTTAAGCAATGGGCTGCAGGAACATTACCACTGCCTCTTTTTAACTTAGTTTTTGTGACAGTACTCCTTCAAACTGCATTTAAAAGTAAGAATTTAATCTACAATATGAAAAATGAGGATAAATAGCCATTCTTTTAGGAAATAAAAGTAGGAGTATTCTAATTGGACTTTTAATAGGTTTTATATCTAAATATGAATGAGAAGCAGAAACCCTTCAACCCAAAATAGAAGTTGCTGCCCCTCCATTCTAAATCCATAGGAAAAAAGAAGTGTAAATCATAGACCTTTGTAACTTGAAACTATGTATTTTCGTTTCACACACGTGGCATCCAAGGTTACAGTTTTTATTCCTGGCTGAATAAGGTTTAAAAGATTTTTTTTTTCCTGCAGTATGACTTTTATTATTTCACAAAGAAGGGAGAAGTGATGACACCTAATCTTACTCAGGGAGATGGATGATCTGTTTGTTTCTACAAAGGAAACTGGGTCTGAAGCACTTTATTAAAGGCAGAAGCCAGCAAATAGAAAAACTGGAGGTGGGAGGGCTTAGACTTCTGGTCTCACTCACAGACCGTCTTGCTTATTTAGTGATGCAATGTGGAAACTAATTTTTAATCTTGTGATGTATGCAAGAAATTAAAACCTTTATTCCAAAAAAGAGCAAATGTATAATTTCTTTCTACCCTGGTAACCAAATATTTATTGATGCTAGAGTAAATTATGTTTCCCAGTCAAGTTTTTGAAATTTGAAAACTTTCATAGAAAACCCTGTAAGAGTAGGATTTTCACCAAGTTAAGGGGTTTTGAACAGTGGTTTGTCCCCTTTCTGTTCACTTATTTATTTGGTGCCTTGAGAAAAGGAAGTTATGTGGGATTTACAGAATAGCAAGTGTGTCCTTTTAAGGGATGTGACTTCTGTGGAGCTCTTGGGGCCTGCTTTTACTCATTTTATTTAAATGGGTTCTGACTATATAATGCCTTGCAACTAAAAGCAAGGGTTGCACTCAGTGCTTAGTGTTTTAGGTAAAACGTCTCTAAAAGAAAAACCTAGTGGCTATCAGTAGTGCTGCAACCTTGCATGTGCTTTTAGTATTTATAGCATTATGCTTACTGTTTTCTGGAGCATGAATTAATCCCTGTTATGTACCAGCTTTCTGCATTGGGATGATTTGCGTGCATTAGGCAAGATGTAACAGGGAGTTGTTTTTGCAAGAGATGTTGAAGAACAAATATTGATACTTCTGAAGGGAGCATGTTGCAAGGGAGATGGAAATGCAGTGTGTGGCTTTTCTTTGAAAATGGGACAGGTGGATGGCCTCCAGTGGAGCCCAAGCACTGTGTCCGCAGTGATTTGGAAGATGTTTTGTAAGAAGCAAGGACAGAGCTGGATGGTGTGCGGGTGGCAGATATGGTAGAAGCCAAAGCAAACAGTGAAGGGCAGGGGAGCCACAGGGCAGCGCCCTGGGGATGGGGCTGAGTAACACGAGAGAGTGCGAGCAGCGGCCGAAGGGTGTTCGAGTGTTCTTGTAGAGATAAAGAGGGGGAGTGGGATTGGTGCCAGAGGGCAGGTACAGGCTGAATGCAATGGCTGAAAGAGGGAGCACGGTGAGAGGAGGCTGAGAGCTCCCATGGAAAGAGGACCAGGGCTTGGAGCAGGAAAATGGCAAAGGAAGATTGGATTTTAGGAACATGTGGTTCGGAGAGATTAGCATGGGGATATGGAAACAGGAGGCTCTGGCAGGTGGGGAGCACCTGAACAACCTGATGTGGAAGAGGGAGATCTGTTCGCCCAACCTCCATCTGTTGTCATGCAGTGCCAGGGCAAACCTGTGGCCCGGTGTGTGTTGCCCCTTCAAACCCTGCTCTGTGAGCAAGAGAACAACCTGCGACCTTTGGAACGTGAGCTTTGCATGTCTTCGTGAGCAGCACAGTGGGATTTCTGGTTTCTTTGAAATTCTTTTAAGTTAAAACCAAAGAGATAACATGCATGAACGGTGTCAGCAATCCAGCAAAGCTCAGTGCTTAACACATAGGAAATCCAAAATTGCGGTTACAGTTTTAATGGGACTGCAAAGCATGATGACTCATTTTAATTATGATTAAATGTTAGGTTCTTTTCTACAGGATTCCCGCCTTGCGTTGTGCATGGGATGAGTTCTGCTTAACCGATAAGATGGATCGTGTAGGCAGGGGGACAGCTTGGGGCAGAGAGGAATGAAGGCCTTTTAGGTAAAGCCGTTAAAGGCTGAAGTGATCTCCCTCTGCCTCTGCCACGGAGGTCTGTGTGGTACCAGAGTGCCTCAGCTTTCACAGGGGAATGCTAGCTGTGTGGATTTGCTTTTCGTTTTAGTTTTTGGATGTGCATGTCTGAGACCACTGGTTCTGATCTGCTGAGGTGCTGAACACCCATAACAGTAGCTGAAGTCAGTGTCAGCTGTGATTTTATTGCATGAAGTACTAATACAGGGGACTCAAGAAGGTCGTCTCGTACTTATCTGTTACTCTGCACGTGAATTTAATGACCATAATTTAGTGACCATTTGACCATAATTTCTCTGGGTGCCAGCTTTTCATCTTGCTAAAAAAGGGACGAAGGGATGGAATAAGGTTCTTACTTTATAGGGACTGTTTTGAGAGTGGCATTTCACAAATATTTACCTACTTTAATACAATAATAAAGAATACTGAGGCCTAGGCTACAAAATTTGTTGCTTGTTGTTCAGATCAAGGTCTGGCATCCAGAATAGTTCGGAAGAAGCATTTGGCTCCCTGTGTGTGAAATGAGCCCTGTTCATTTTGTGCAGAGAACGGGATGATAGCCTGTGCCAAGGGTGGGATGGGGGAGGAGGTAGGGGTAAGGAAAGACTGTACCGCGCACATGGGCGTGTGAGGTGGGAAACAGGGTGGCAGACGCAGTCTGAGTTTTGGTATTCCTTTCTGGCAAGTGACTGTCTTTACAACCTCAATACAATTTTAGGATTTGCTGGATTGAAGAAAAAAAGGGAGATAGGTAAACCTTTCATTTTTCATTCTCTCTTTCAAGACTGAATCAATTAAAATATGATTTTTTCACCTCTGGGATACGTTACTGATAGGAGAGCTTTATGAATTTCTGTCACCCATACTTTCCGCCAAGAAAAGCAGAGAATATACTAATGGCTGTCTTTTCAATTTGCTTTCTCTGTCCCATTTTATTGAGTTTTGATATTTGCTTTATTATCGTTTCACTTTGCTTTATTTTTCACTCTTTTTCCATTAGATTTTCCTCCCTAGTTTCTCCTCTGCACTTTGCTTTGCAGACTATGGTAATTTGAATGCAGGGGCAATACTTTTAGGCTAAAACTCTTAGTATCTCATACTCAGTTGGATCCAAAACTAGACCAAACTGGTTTGTCCCATCCCTAGTTATTAGATAGGGGCCAAAGGACTTTAGGGATATAGTGGGATTCATATCTATGAGCTCTTCATGCAAACCAAGCAGTAACAGCACCATAAAAATTAGAATTAGTTATGTTTTCCCCATTTTATTTTTATGACAAACTCCAACATAACAATGACTGTATAATCCATATGTGTATTACTAATTATCTCCAAGTTTGTTATGTTGTTTTTGTTTTGTGTGGTTTTGGTGTTGGTTTTTTTTTTTCATAAAGAGATGTTGAATCATGGCCAAAGTTTGGAAATGATTCTTTCTGACATTCAAATAATACCTATGGTATTTTTAAGGCCAAGGAGTTTATCTGTCAGGAACTTCCATTTCACAGCATTTCCTGACAGATGTACCTACAAATACAGAACACATGTAAGATTAGGGGTTAGCCTTCCAAGTAAGTTCATTATTAAAAGAATAGCAAAGCAAAGAATGTTTATATTCAGCCTACAGTATTTTTGTTTCCTCTGCAACTGTTTAATATTCATCAAGACAGAGAATGCAGATCTTATAAGTACTTGTATATACAAATGTTCATTAGCTCACAAATTTAATGCTAGCTGTCTTTTTTACTGCCAATGCATATTTTTTTTTGCTTTTAAAATGCAGAGTTTTTATTGCGATCTTAAATGAAAAATCAGAAATTTTACTGTCCTGTACAGTAAAACTATAATGAAACTAGGGTTGGTATCATATGTATGCATCCTAATATGGATAATTGTTCAAAATTTTGACCTTGAGACAGAGATCTGCAAATTGATAAGTAATGTATTGTTTCATTTTAGTATATTAGTATTAGAAAGGGACAAATATCATGGACCATTAAATACCAAAATACAAAAGAAATCTCGATAAAAACTGTTCAAGCTGGAAAAGAACATTATTAAAGTAACTCTTGAAATTCACAATTGTGTTGCAGAAACAGGGTTCAAGCATGAGACAGTAGACAGTCTCTCATTGCCCATGTACATTTATTTCTATAGCTCTTGATGTATGACTTGATCTGGAGGATGAATAGGGCAGCTGAACATGCTTCCTCCCAATTAAGATTATGCATTATGTAAGCTGGAGTTATGGTTATTGAAAACTGAACGTCTGGATGTTTGTTTGGCTAAGGAATGATAGGCCAGCCTCTGTTCTTATTTGCTGTGATATCATGACTCAGACCCAAGCATAAAGTATAGTTTAGCTTTTTTTAAGCATGATTTCCCACAAAAATTGGACGTGTCAGAACACCCTGGCAGGCTTTCCTTCATCGGTAACCTTTTTACCCGTTATCTGAACTTGTGCAATTATGATGGAGAGGTGAGCGTCTCAAAAATACGGCATTTCTGTGATATACTGTGTACACTGTGTGGTGTATGGGATACTCTGTTCTGTACCTGTCAAATACTACATGTTAATATTTTTCTGTAATTTTGTGGAAAACTGCTGGCTGGGTGGAGAAGGAAGACCTGATTAATATGTTCAGGGAAAAGCTGCAGTGCATGCTCAACTCTTCTTACATATCAGAGAGTTCACACATGGATGAGACCTCATGAAAGCCATACCCCAGGGACAAGCTGGGGTTGTAGCTCACAGCTCAGACAATTCACCAGAGAAGCAAATTCAGCCTGTGTAGGAGGTTGCATGAATTCTGATGGAATCTTTTTGGAGCTGAATGCATGCTGCAACCTAAGTATAATTCAGTTTATGAAGTGAGTAGTCAATCACAGAAAAAAAAGGTGCACTGGAAACCAGGTTACAGTAGTTGCACTGCTTACAGAACTATTTTTCAATTGCAAAAGTATATCCACTTTGAAATCCCTTCCTTTGGGACCTGGCAGAATTGCAAGAACACTATACATCCCAAATACATCCCCGTGGGAAGCTCAGGATCTTCCACTTCTTATAGTATAAAGGCTAATAATATGAGATGGGAAAAACACTCCACTGATTTTCCCCACAACTCAAGAAAATCTTAAGCCATCTAGATGAGGGAATTTTGGAGAGGCTACAATTTTAGGGAAAATCAGGTATGATGTTTTTGAAGATCGATTTTTCTTTAAATTGTGTGTCTCTGATATCAGTCAGAGGTTTTGAAGTTTAAGATAAATTAAGGAAATCAATAGGTGCCACAGATTGTAGGTACTTAAATGTACCTTATTATTAGATCTCTGTTCCATACCATAAATTATCAATATCACTTTGCTATATGTAGGATGTAAGTATATATTTCATATAGCGTACAACTTTTTACGTATATTTGACATTTACAGTGGTTTCAGAGTGTAGTGCAATATTTAGGTGCCATGGCTGAATTTAAACCATAGTATTTCAGTATTAGAGGTTTCAATAGATACCAGTTAAACAGTGCTATTTAAATCTCGACTAATCTTGCAATATTTGGTTGAAAAGACTAAAAATTATTAGTCCCAACAGTCAAAACCCCCTCAAGTCTGGTTGCTTCTGAAAAAACACTTTTTATGTCTGTAATTGACCCTTTAAATATAATTTTTGAATGTGTCCTGTTATCAAAAGAACAGATAGTGTTTTGAACTGAAACCATAACTTACAGGTTTATGCCTTTATTTAATGTTGTGGATATTCTAGTAGATCAAAATGTTACTTGTGAGCTCAGGTTTGGTAAGTTTATTTGTATGACATCAAAACAGGAATTGCTCTATAGTTGAGAGGTTCTTGTTTGAAAGTGAGAACATCATCATGGAAGTGTGATAAAAAGAAATATCAATACCCATGTATTTAATATCCCTTATACTTGATATGTTTATGTATCATATCTTTTTTGGTGGATGGACTGAGGTATTCTAGGTGGGAAAGTTAGGTCCTGTCTTTTGTTATTATTCTTGCCTGCTAATCGTAGAATCAGTCATAGAATCCTAGAATGGTTTGGGTTGGAAGAGACCACAAGGATCATCTAGTTCCAACCCCCCTGCCATGTGCAGGGACACCCTCCACTAGACCAGGTTGCCCAAAGCCCCATCGAACCTGGCCTTCAACACTTCCAGGGATGGGGCCTCCACAGCTTCTCTGGGCAACCTGTTCCAGGGCCTCACCACCCTCACAGTAAGAATTTCTTCCTAACATCCAATCTAAATCTCCCCTCTTTTAGCTTATACCCATTACCCCTTGTCCTGTCACTACACTCCCTAAGAAACAGCCCCTCGCCAGCTTTCCTGTAGGTCCCCTTTAGGTATTGAAAGGCCACGATTTGGTCTCCCTGGAGCCTTTTCTTCTCTAGGCTGAAAGAAGTGATGAGATCAATAGAACTTTCTTTAATCTAAATTCCCAGCATTAATTGAAGCCCTACTGCATAGTTTGAAAGCCAATGTGAAAATTAAAATTATCTTGTAGAAGGGACTTTGGTTTAGGATGCTTGTGGTATGGTGGGAATACCTGGGCAACACCGCAGCTGTGGCTGGCTGTTAGAAATCAGTATCAGGCAGCATCAGGAATGTTCACATCAGTTGCTCTGGGAGAAGCCAGTTCCCTTTCAGTCAAAGCATTCAATCAGAAACAATTTGGGTTTTCTTTGTGTGATCTTTCCCAGAATTTGGATTCTGAGGAATCTCAGAGGACTCTGGGAAGTCTGTTGGTGAAAACAGTTGAATCCAAACACAAACAGTGATGCTGATGGAAACGTCAGTATCACCGAGCTCCTGAAGAGTCCCATTGCTACTCTCTGGAGTCTCTTGGGTTAGCCTGCGTCTCCTCTGAAATGGTATTTTCAAAGCTGGACATGGCACCCCATCTCTGAGTGGAGTGGAAGGATGATGTTACATTTCTTGCAGAGAAATATTTGTAAATCGTAGTGCAAGTACAGTTTTTTGCACAATGTCATGGTAATGTTTTAAGCTTCTGATTAACTCCTAAAGCCATTTTTGCTGTTAACCATCTTTTAAATCTTCTAGGCATTTAGAGGGTTTCCCCCTGCCCCAGAAAGATGATCATCCTAGCTGATTTTAATTCCTAAATCCTTTCTTGTGTTTTAAGGGTAGGCAAAACATTGGCCCTTTTCAAATCTTCTGGTATTTCACCCATCCTGAGCGAATTCAGATAAATATTAAGAACACAGGAGTTTTCATCAGTTAGTTCTTGGAGTGCCCTAGGATGGGATTCATGAAACCCAGCACACTGTTTTCATTCCTCCTCTATTTAGATGTTGTTGCTGCTATTAATTAAGAAAGATGCTTGGTCACAGCTGTCTCTCTTAGTGAAGTCTGATATGAGAAAGGCATTCAAAAGTCTGCTTTCCCCATGCCATTTGTTAAAAACTGCCTTTTTCCACTGGGTAATGGGTTGGTCTTTTCTTTCCCCTTCGTCTGACTACGAAGTTGTTTATGCAATCAGTAGTCACCCAGGCCTGCTGCTCATTTTAAGCAAAGGGAGGAAACTCAGGGCCCAGTCATGATTTCACCATTTTTTTCTCTCTTTGAAAAAAAAA